>RPOG01000328.1:0-441254 GCA_008086565.1 Thalassoma bifasciatum
TCTAATCTGACATATCCTGGAGTTTGGGGAATCCTGTGTGTTTGGATGTTGTTGTTGTGAAATGCAGAGTCAGACAGACAGGTCGCATTAACAGCGTTGTAAATAAACACAGTAGTCGAGTACAGCGGATGCTTCACATGCCAAACTGAAGTGATGAGGAGGCCTATTTAGCTCCTCTGCAGCGTGAAAGTAGGGCAGCTAGGGGGAGCAGGAGGGAGTCCCAGGTCGAGCATTACGTCACGGAGGAGCGTGTGCGTGCGAGTGAGAGGAGGGGGTTCTGCCTCAGCTTGTTTCCTCTCTTGTATCCTAATCTCAGACAGAACAGTGGAGCAGTGAATTATGAATGAAACCCAGAAAGAAGGAGTGGTGGGACGGTTCTAAAGCTCTCGCACCTCCTCTCCTCCATACTGTATCGTTTTCCTGCTCCCATACGGAGAAGGTAAAGCTCTGTACATGCTGTTCTCTGTCCCTCTCTCTCTCTCACAGGCGCACAGAAACCACAGCTGCTGCTTTATCACTCAGTGAGGCTTTTTTATTCCCGTTCGGCACAATGCCAGCAAAAAACATGAACATCCTCTGGTTCCCCCGCCCTGTTCTGTTCCTGAAATGTTCCTTTATGACCAGGAACAGAAAACAAACCTTATACAGTTAGACGTACATCCAGCTATTGTCTTAGCGCAAATATTACACAACAGCCTGTTAAATGTAAAAGTTAATCTTCTGGATTTGTTGTCTTAGTTTGTCGTCCTTTAAGAGGAGCAGAAATGTATGTTAAATAGAGGACGTCAAGCCTCTGCCTCTCCTTCAGACTGAGATAAACACATCATGCAAACAAACCCAGCAGCCTTTTAAAAGCGCTGCTTGTGAAGAGGCAGCGTGTTTACCTCTCAGTGCTGTACACCAGGTGTGTGTGTGGGTGTTCAGACGCTAATGTTTGCCTTTTTCCTGCTGCTGTGTGTGTGTGTGTTTTCAGAGAACATCAGCAGGATAAAAAGCTGCAGGCCGCGTGAAGCGCTCAACCTGAGCCGGAGCAGAAAATCCTCAATCCTCAGCTTTGTCACTCTTTCTGTTTAGTGGTTAATGTAAATATGCTGATGTGTTTCATTCCAGCGCGTCAGCCACTGCACCTTCAGGGAGGCACCCTTGAGAAATGATCCTGTCACAGCTTTGTCCGTATAAGTAGCGACTACAGTTGAATTTGACACTGAGGATTGTCAGAGTGATAAATTGCTTACAGGCACAAAACAAAGCGTCTCTGCCTCTTTCAAAGCTCTCCACATGTACAGTTTTTAACACGTCGTGCCCACACTCTCCGTTTCGTGACTGCAGCCCAACACTGACCCCTCCTCTGCTTTTGTTCGCCGTCTCTCAAAGCTCCCACTCCAGCTTTGTGTGTTTCTTTACGCGCATTTATCAGTCTGAGATGGTGTGAGCGGTGCCAAGCTCTGATTCCCACATTTCTAACGTTACGAATACAGTAAGATGATCACGTTTGGGAACATTTTGAAGAAGAGGAGAGGAGATATGACTGTGTTAAGCTTTTCAGAGACTTTAAATCAACAGTGACAAATGACAACGTGCGGCAGTGACAAAGACAACTCCAGAGAGTGTTAATGACCTGAAAATATTTCAGTCATAGAAGCGATGACTGAAGAGCGAGCAGACATGTCATTTCATGGTAGTAAAACTTGGAGGCCTTGTGTGCTCAGAAAAGGATTAAAGGCTGATATTTCAAAGAAAACTGCACAGCTTGTTCCCAATGATTAAATGAAAGCTTTCTGTTTTGTACTTTTTGAAAAAGAAACCACTGATTGATGTTGAATAACAACCAAAGTATAATGAAAACTGAAATCTAAGCAGGTCATCTTGTCAAATTTTTTGTGAAAAATAGCTTTTATGACTTGATATGAGCCACAGCTATCATGAAAATGTCTTATTTTGAGTTATTTAAAGACAAAAAATGATGTAACAAGTAAAAAAAAAGCTACCAATGAGGTAAGAAAAAAGTGTCTTGTATTGAGTCATTATTCTGATTTCAAAAATCTTGGTAAAAAAATCTTTTCTTACCTCACTGGCAAATTTTTTTAATTGTTACAAGTGATTCAGGTATCATTTTTGTCTTTTAATATCCTGAATTAATTTTTTTCTGGACTTGTCAGTTGAATATGGCTCATATCAAGTATAATGTGACCTTTTTTCGGAAAGATAAAGCACAAACACTTGCTTGGATTTCAGTTTTTGCAGTGCAGTATCTTGATTTCTATCCGCTGCTCTTCAAATGCCACGACTAAAGAAATCCAAAACTATCTGTTTCCACGGATTTAGGTTATAAATGCACATGTGAACCATTAGTTTCTTCCAATCTTAATCTAATCACTCACATCTAAATGTCCGGAGAGTTGAACATTTTGTCCCCAGCAGGCGTTCCCCCCCAAACTGAACAGAGACATATTTTCATCCATATGTTTACAGCACTAAGCGGTGGCATCTTCACACTACAACCTAAACACTGCAGGCATTATGCGTCCTGTGCCTGAAGCTGGTATGTGATGCAGCTCAGCACCTGTTAGTGAGGCCGAGTCCACACGAGGACACAGTGTACTACTGTTTGACCACAGCGAGAAATATTTAAGACAATGCACAGAATGTCAAATGTGTCTCTCTGGGCGGACGCTGCTGCTGTTTATGTGTGCGCGAGCGTACGTGCAAGTGCTGAAAGGATGTATACTATATGTACAGACTGTGCTGGAACACCCTGTACTTCTGGATGCCTAAAACCCCTCAGCTGAAGGAGAGGAGGGGGGATTCACTACGCCGTGTAACCCAGAGAGGAGTGACCTAAATATCAACTCAGCAGATTGTTCATCCATCATGTGCTGTATCTCCAGACCAGGAGATTGATCATGTAACAAAACAGCTGCTTTTCTTTTTCCTCCTTTGCACAACATGAATTTTGAATCTTTTTGAAACTAGTCCAATAAATGTTGATTTGAAAAAGTGGACAAAAGTTGCAGTTTGTAGAAACAAAAACATGCTTTTACCATCTATTTTAAAGAAGTGGTTCAAATGATTGTACATTTTTAGTGGCGACTGAGGTTAACTCACAAAAATGTCAAACAATGGATGTGAAAGTGTGACAGTTTTCTCACAAACAGCCAGATTTAACTTGATTGCACTGAGTTTTGCCCCATAAAGACATAACAGTAGTGGAGGAGTATCAGCTTTATCCAACAGAACATCGTGTGTCTTGATTGGCTGTTGCATAAACAGCCTCAAATAAATGACGTCACCTTGAATCTTGAAAGAATTCGCAAAAATGAGGTCTGAATTGCTTGTAACGAGTATAAAAATGCCAATAGGGGAAAGAAAAATTTGCTTGTTAAGTTTCTTGAAATTAGAATGATGTCACATTTTTCTTATACCATTGGTAGATTTTTTGACTTGTGACAAGCAATTCAAACCTCATTTTTTTTCTTAAATGAGACAATTTAATGGGCTTGTCAAATGAATGTGTCTCACATCTTGTCAAAAAAGAAATTTTCACTAAAAGTAAGACATAATGACTTGCTTAGATTTCAGGTTTTTCAGTTTAACGTCCATTTTGGAGCGCATTTGTACATTTTTTGTGGCAACTGAGGTTAACTCACAAAAATGTTAAACAATGGATCTGAAAGTATGACAGTTTTCTTACAAACAGCCACATTTAACTTGATTGCATCTTGAAGTAATCTTGTCTTTTGATTGGCTGTTGCATAAACAGTCTAAAATCAATGACGTCACCTTGAATCTTGGCATAATTGAACATATGAGCGTGTTTTCACATGACTGATCCACGTACCTCTCTGCAGAGCCGATTGCTCTCATACATCTATTGTTTCCTGCATGTCCGTGTATTTATGTGTGCAGGATCTCCTTTCCTTTCCTCCTCCTCCTCCTCCTCCTCTCCTCTGCTGATGTTCCTCCACGTGCCGCTGCTCTGCCTGGAGCAGGTCTGCAAACGTGCCAGGGACAGACACATTTTAGGAAGGAGGAATTTAAAGGAGCACGTCGAGTATTTGTTGTGAAGTTACAGCAACAGCTTAAAGTGTGTGGCTTTAAATGATTTCTACTGTATTCACATGAGGCCTGAGGATAAAACAGAAACATTAGAGACCTCTAAAGGATTGAGAGAAAATCTAAACATCGAAGTGGAGCAGCTTTGAGTTGTAGTTTGATAACAAAGGTGAAGAAAGTGGAAGTGGAAATGAGAGCAAGGTCAGGAGTGTGACTGATTTTTCCTCCTGTCTCAAAAAGGAAGCAAACAGGAAACACCGCAGTGATAGAAGCTAACCTCCAGAGTGTGAGTGTGTGTGTGTGTGTATCTAAGTGTGTGGGTGGTTGGACAATATGTACCAGACGTGAGGTTTTAAAGACGTGGACACAGAAACTTAAAGAAGCACTTCAAAAAAGAGGGAAAGAGGAGAAAACAGATGCAGAAGAAGTTTGTTTCACTCTTCTGTGTTAAGTTATCTGCACACGCACCACACCCCTGTAAACAGAGAGTGGGATTTGTAGGTTTCTGTGAAAAGGAGACGAGCAGATGTCAAGCACATGAAACCTTAAGTTGCTTATTTACTCAAAGCATTCGACATCTGGGCTGATCCAGTGTCCGGATTGTGCTCCTGCTTTGTTTAGAGGCCCCTGGGCTTCTTTGCCATTTGGTGCACACCTGCTCAAACACTGCGATTAATTAGCACAAAAGGAGGAGTATTAATAACGTGATTTGACCTGAATGATGTTGGAGTCCTTCTCTATCAGGTCCCTTTCACATCGACCCCCCTGTGGAGCTATTTTAAAGCCTGCTGTGGTTTTGGGTCACATTACTGTCTCACAAGGGCGAGACTTCTCCTTCCTCTGCTCTGAAGTTTGCGGGCTGAGAGGATTTGTCCGTGAGGAAGGACGTATTAAATGCTCACGCTGGCATTGTGACAGCGGCTCCGATTGTTGAGATCAGCACATTGTCTCTGTCATTGAGGACAGGCTGTCTCCTCTTTACTGCAAGAGGTAGTGGATGCAGATCTGTGCAGAGAGAAGCAGTTATCTCCTTCAATCAGCCAGGACTGTGAGTGACTTTGGGGAGGCTTATCTTTTTGCGAAATAACCGCAGCTTGCAGATTTTTGAGTTGTAGCCGGTTTAAAGCTGGAGTGAGGAGCTTTGACAGAGACTACAGATCCAAAAGTGTCCACTTGAGGATTCGATTCCTGTAAAAGTAAACAAACACTGGCACTAAATGAACTCACCGGCCATGACTCTACACTTTGTTTTCACCCACACAGAAAAGAGACAATGGTTTTGGTTTTGTGGCACAGTTGCTGACAAAGTACAATGTAGGTCAAAGCCAGTGCTGACGTAAAGGAGACGTGGTCACGACTCTGTTTTATTATGTCTCTTTATTATGTCTCTCTTAGGACTAATTTGACCCCAACTTCTTGGAAAACAACAGGCACATGACTTTCATTTATCCTTCACAGCCAGAACTTAAAAGTCCTTTGAGCGTCCCTTTAACAAAGTGGAACAGTCTGCGCCATAAACAACCCGATTAAGAGGAAAGCTCTTTACGTGGACGTGGCGTTGTTGGGGCTGCTGTTGTCTCTCCTGCTGTGTGTGTTCAACAATGGTGTAATGAGTGTCTGGCTGTCACACACTCTGACATAAATTCAGCCAAAATAAACACAGGATGAGAGAGAAGTGTACTTAAGGAGAGAGTAAGTTTCTGAGATCAGACAGAAGATACAACTCTTCACTCTCTAGTTTTCTGTCTTTGTTTTGTTTTCACTGCAAATCCCCAATCAGATACCAAACACCAAATAGAAACTGCTCCTTCACGTTGACTCTGCTATAATAACAATGACTCAGATATTCACGAACCCGTCCAACCGGACTGACACAGGAATGCTCCAGCTGAGAGGAGCAAAGTCATTACTAGTTTGCGTGGAGCCAGACTTCAGTGTCAAACTGTTTTTGACGTCACTTTTAGATTAAGAGAAGGTGCTGAAGGGAGGAAAAGTGGAGGACAAGAGAGGGGGGATGTAATCTCCCCATAATCCCCTTCTCTCCCAGTGGGGCGTCTGCTACATGTCTCCCTAAGTGCGTGCTTCTGTGTGGAGTTTGTTTTGAAATATCAGACGTTTCTGGCCCTGAGGCGGGGGCACGTGCCTCTGAGGTGTGTGACTTTGTGCAGAGGACAAGTGAGGACAAGAGGGACTCATACAGACATGCTGCTTTAGTCATGCTTTGATCCATATCTGAGGACATCCTGCTTTGATCGGATGAATAAGTTATGTTATAGACAGAGACAGACTCAAAGAAGGTCAGTGTCCTAAATTTGCTCCTATAAATGTGCCTCTTTCAGCACATTTAAAAAAGAACACATAAAAGTTTTGCTGGAGGAGAATAAATAAAGATGATAGATACAATGTCAGCTTTGTTTTGGCGCCAGATGGACACAGGGTGGAGTGTTTATGTTGAGTTAAAGGATTGCAAACAGATCTGTTTGCTCTGCATCAAGATTTAAGTTCTCTCTCCTTAACAAAAACGGGGAAGGGGGAAGGAGGGGGAGGCAGAGTGTACAGTTTGAAGAAGACTGAGTTCTCAAGTAGCATGTGTTGGCTCTATTTGTGTCCAGATGCATGTCCACACCACACACACACACACAAACCTACATATAGCTCCTTCATCCAATTAACTGAAGAGTAACGCAGGTTAATTTCAGAGAGTGTGGAAGGCTCCCAGTGTTGGCATCACACAGCGTGATAAACGACTCACCGTGTGTGTGTGGGGACAGCTGACATGAAATGAAAGTAAGTGCTAAGTGTGTGTGTGTACATGTGACACAGGTCAAGATTTCCTGACTAACAGCAACTCAAAAAAGCATGAACAAATCCCCTCTCCCACCGTGAAACTGGTCTAAAGTCAGGGATAATGACAGTCACCAGATACAGATGTGGGAGCAATAATCTCTAATCTGTTTTTACTTCTGCTCTGCATCAGATTTTGCAGGATTGAAAGTGCTGCTGACAGCTTTTTCTTTCTGAATGTGTTCAAACATGAAGTGTGCCTCTCACACTCTGTCCGGACACGCTTTAATCCCCGCTGAGTGTGGCCTCCCTGACAGTCTGGATGCTCGGGGTTTAACCAGCAGGCCACCTGCTTTCCCAGCAATAAGGAAGAGCTCAGAGGGTGGCCCCAAAAAAAGGGGGCGCAAAGAGGATTTTTGGGGTCGATTTTGGGGCAGAATGGTCTTTGCATGTCTGGAAACAGCAGGACAGAATCAAGATTATTTATCTGAGTATTTGTCCACTAAGTGTGAGTCAAAGCAGCAGATTCATGAGTCATTGAAGTGGTTTGAGAATCTTAACTCAACTTGAAAGACCAAAGCCCTTAATGCAAATAATTGACCTCTATGTTTGTGCGTTCAAACACGTCCAGCAGCACAAATAGCCGAGGTTAATCCACATGAGATCCCTCGGCCTCAGGGAACATCCTGTACTCGCAGCGGTGAAGAAAACACCTTTTGTCAATGAAATGGGATTTGCGAAAGTGCCATCTGGACTCAGGAGCAGCAGCGTCTGATCCACCGAGACGATCGAGGTCAGGATGCAGGATCAGATCGACCTGAGGAGGCAGAACGAGGTTGGAGGAGTCAGAACGGGACGGGTCGAGGCCTTTTTTTAGATGATCATTAGATCACTGAACACTACTAATTAGATTTTGTGTGTGAACGCAAGCGCTTTATCCCTCTCAGGTCACATTTTAATCAGAACGTGTGTGAGAGACATTTAATGCTGCTTGTTTTGACAGAAGAAGTTATGATTGAGCTACTAGGAGAAAACTGTGGCACTAAAACACAACAGTCAGAGACCCAGTTTATAGTAATCCTGTCAAAAACTTTCCATTAATACTGAGAGGACACAGCTCAACTATAAACCCACAGGAGATTAAAATACAGGCATGTTTATTTTTTTTTTACTTTTTTTCCCTGTCAAATAATGTCATGATAAATAATTTTATTATCAAACTATTATTTTTTTTATCATTGTTTCCCTCGAGAAAATAAAAAAATGCAATAATTTCTCATTTTACAGCTTCTTTTTTGCTTGTTTTCAGCCTATACCGTTAATATAACAAAGTTAAAGCCCCTGAGATGTTTTTTTTTTTATCTATGAAAATAAAACTCAAAATATATTAAATGTTATTTAAATTGTCATTAATTGAGCCATTAAAGCCGCAAAGTGCGTGGCACTTCCGCATGACGTCGACCTATATGTGTGCGCGCCTCCGTCCGCGAGCCCTCGCTGCAAGCATGGGGTCCACGTGAGGGACAGGAGTGGGCGGGGCCACTATATGACAGGAGGCTCGTATGTATTCAACCAATCAGAGTTAACCTATACATAAATATTTACAGGGTGGACTGTTACTGAGCATGCGTGGAGAGATGTGGACATACTGGTGGTCTGACTGGGAGGCATTACAGTTTAATTATGACGGATTAATTTGATATTAAGTGAAAAAATGCTCCAAATGAGATGTTATTGTTTGTAAGTAACAAGTACAATGCAGAATTTTGATGTTTTAAAATAAGGAAAGTTCCTTAATTTCAGCAAATTAAACAATAAATCTCTGGAAAAGAAACCCGAAGAGTCCATTCTTTAATTTTTTGTTTCCTTTTTATTTGAGGTGCAACTGTCTAGTGCAATTGTAACGTCACATTTGTGATGGGCTGAGGAACATGCACAGAACATCAACATACTTGTGCTAGGCATTTTCCTTTTTCTTAATTTTTAACGCCAAGTGTCAGAAATGTGTTCAGCGCTCCAGTTGCACTATGAGCAACCCAAAACACTTGGCTGTACAAAAGACAAATAAAGAAGAATAAAAGACAAAAAAAAAAACATAAACCCAGAAAAAAAGAGTCCTTTCATTAAAAAAGCCTACACAAGTCCCCCAAAAATGAAAAACAGTCCAGGTAATTTGAGCGAGTGAGCTGAGTGACGGCAGAGGAGAGTTCACGTACAGTACGAGGCCGTGTGTCACCACAGGGGGAGACAGCATCATAGTGGGGGAGGTCAGTAATCCTCTTCTGTTCCCACCCTGAGTTATGACATCACAGGTAGTTCAAACCTGGCAAAACCATAGATATATATATATATATTTTTATAAATATATACACATATATTGAATAAAAGAACTAAAAAAAGGTCTATATATGTATCTATGGTTACAAACCAGGCACTTGGCAGAGTTTAATTGGAAAGTTTTAATCTGTACAAACCTAGAAACAGTCATGTCCTACTTAATCGCTCTTCCATGAATTACTTTTACACATCACTAGGACATTATTACATCAACAAGAGCAAAAAAAAACAGAAAGAGACAGAACAAACCCTCCCTAAAAAAAGATTCCCTGCATAAATGTTTGATGCTTCATCCGAGATAAGGGGGGAGAGTGCGTTTGGGGTGAGGGGACGGCGACGTGAACCTCGAGAACGCAGTTCTTAAAGTGAACGATGATGAGGCGGAGCTAATATATCTTTCATGGTTTTCTCTAACACCTCCTTCTCCTCAGTCTGGGACATTTAGACGTCTGCGAGGATCAAGGACCTGGGGGGGAAACAGTGCCCATTCCAGATGGGTTGTTCAGGTCCTCTGTTGAAATCGTCAGGGAAAAGTGCACGGGCAGCAGCACTAAAAACATTTAATGCATGATGGAGAGTGCTGGGTGGAGGTGAGACGGGGATTAACAGGACGATGGCACACTTTCCACGTTGGTCACACTGCGAGGGATTGGACAGCACCGACCGCACCTCTGATTGGACAGTAGCTCCTCCACTGTCTGTTCGTGTCAGCTCTGTCCTAACATCTTCATCGACGATTGTCTGAAGCAGGTAATCAAAGTTGGAGACAAAGCGGCGAACACACACACACGTACACGCACTTGCGCTCCGGTGCAACTCCAAAATCTGACAGTTCAACAAAAAGGTGCAACAAAAAGAAAAGAGAGTTCGTCGTCAGGTTGAGTTGAAGTGTGTGATCCTTGAAGACGGTGGCATAGTCGGTCTGGATGTTAGAGTCAGTTCACAGTATGGCAAGACTTCCTCCTCCTCCTCCTCTTCTTCTTCCTCCTTTTCTCTCCTCTTCTTCAGAGAGGAGGGTCTCCTTTGTGCAGCTGCCGTGTTACGCAGACATGCCGGAGCTCTGTGAGGAGGGGAGGGCCTGTACGGTCCCGGTTGGGGGCGGGAGCGGCGGTTGGGTGGTGCCGGTCGGCGAGCCCGTCTGGACCTGCGCCTGGAATTGAGCCATCTGCTCGGGGCTGGCCAGGTTCTTGAGCAGGTTGTTCTCCTGCTCCAGCTGGGTGTTGCGATCGATGAGCTCTTTGATTTGCTCCTTCAGCACCTCCACCTCCTCGCGCACCGCGTACATGAGGTGGCTCTTCACAAGGTCCTAAGGGAGGAGGGGGGAGAGACAAAGATGGTCAGATTTAGAAACCATACAGTCATGTATGAGTGACTCCAGGGATTCATCAATTTATTTTACAATACAGTGATTTCATTTTTTAATATTTGCATGAGTAAACCCAACCCTATCCTAAGCTGACTCCCTCCTGTTTTTATAGTCAGTCACTTCTCTGGATCTTGTTATTGTTTTTCTGATTCTGCAGAAACATTCAGCATAAAGGCGCTGTCTTAAAATAACTGTAGATTAACAGCAGGGATGAATGACTCAGGGACATGTGAACAGCTCAAAGACATGCTGTTTAGGTAGAAAAACAGTGTGACAGAGCAGACAGCCAAGGCTGATTCTGCATCATAAATCACTTCACAGCACATGCCAGCTGTCGCCCTGGAAACACAACATAAACTCCTCCATAAGTGAATCTTCAAAAACTGGAGAAGCTGCTTCAAAGTGCGATCCCATGACACTGCCTGACTACTGCGCTGTGCCAGCCTACTGAAGTGGGATTTGCAGTTTATTAATCTGAGCATCCCCTGCTCTGTGGACCCGCCCCTCCTCCTCCTCCTCCTCCTCCTCTTCCTCCTCCTCCCTGCCCCGGTACGCAGCAAGGGAACAAAATGTTCCTGCACCGGAGTGGGAGGAGCCAATCACTAGGCGAGTTATTTATACTGAGCCGCAGGGAGGCTGCTGCTTGCCTAGCAACACGAGACGGGGAGGAAAGAGGGATTGGGAGAGCGAGTATGTATATGCATGAGGGAAAGAGAGGGAGAGGGGATAGCGTGTGAACCTTAAACCTGCCCACATCAAGTTGCAACAAACCGGAGGTCATCTGTCCGAAGCGTGACGGAGACAGGAGCTCCGGTTGCTCTGATGTGAACACCAGCAGGTGCATAAATATGGAAATAAAGATGATTTCTGCACGTGTGTGTGTGTGTGTGTGTGTGTTACTGTTACTAGAAAAGTAGGAACTTTGAAAGCTTTCATTCATTTCACCCAAACACCTCTTATATTTAATTTCCCCTGATGGGCAAAATAGAAGCATAACGGAGGGATGCAGCTGTAGGTAGGTAGGTAGGAGTCTGTGCTTTGGTTACATAACATAAGAAGCAGCACATACAGTACATGTAGAGCATGTGAAGGCCTATTTACTAACACTGTGTAAGAATAATGCATGGTTTAAAAAAAGAAGCTTACCATTGCTTGCTCAATCTTGTTGTCTATGGCCACAACACTTGCACCAGAAGAGCTGCAAGACAGAAAATACAGAGGTTCAGATTGATTGTAAACATCATGCAACATTATTACAAACTGCAGGTGTGTTTAAAGTGCATTATTCTGCTCATATGGGGAAAAAAAACAGATTGTACTAAAGCTTCTATAGGAATGTATCACTCTGCAACAAAGCAAATGGAGGTTAAGCTTTGACTTTGATGGCGGAGAATGAATGAGGCAGCATAACCTCCTTTACAATCCACTGCATATCACACAAAACAAGCGCATTAATCCTCATTGGGACACATTACCTATTGTCAAGCCGCACTGATGCACTCTCCTTTCCAAGCACAGAGGACAGAAACGATATCGAGAAATTCCTCAGCTGACAAACACCAAGATCCATCGCCACTGTGTAACACTGGGAATTCATGCTACCCCGTCCATCAAAACCCTTTTTTCTGCGGTGAAACCTGGGAATCCAGTGGTATAAAAGTATAAAAAATAGCGCATTATTGTGCGTCAGGGCGCTGGGTCTGCTCTCCGGGAGCCCGCAGAGCTCGCAGCCGGCTCGGCAGCACACAATGGACTGAAGCGGCGGGTTGCGGCTCCGCAGACCGCGGCTCCCAGGCTGGATAATTCATGCAGGGCTCAGAGCCAGGGGCGACGTGATTGGCGGAGACGGGAGCTCATTAGCATAATATATTCAGGAGGAGGGCGCTGATTGGACGAGCGGGAATAATTCATACGACAGCGCTGTACCTGCTGCAGCTTCCGCTATAAAACCCCGACTTTAACCGAAACTGCACCACAAAGGGAACTCTATTCACTCAAAACTTACAAAATATAACAAAAAATTAAATTAACCACCCTTTACTTCAAACTTGACTCCATTTCTGCTCTTTAAGACTCATTTTTAAACTCTTTTTCCTTTTTCTCTCTACATTGCAGGTGATGGGAAAACTTGCTCCTGTGTGACACTGTCTCCCCCTGTTGGTGATAGCTGCTCCCTCCAGGGGTCACAACTACTCTGAACAATGCCCCATGTAATTTGAGTAAACATAATCAATTGCCCACTGAGTGACCCCTCAGTACAGCTGACCTTAGCGCCGGCCAGCTGTCACATGAGAGAGTAAATAATGGTTTACACTCAGGGCGAAAGAGGAGAGGTGTTGGCAGGAGAAAGAGAGAGATGAGGGTCAGATGGTGGAAACACTGGTGGAAGCTCAGCTCCTTTGTCCTCCTCTTTACACCAGTTTGAGAGTGAGGAGAAAGCGCGAGAGAGAGGGAGAGGAACACTTTGTTCTGTACAGTAAGAACAGGACCACCCCTCTCATCCATCTCGCTCTGATGCGATCACTACATGTTTGGGAATTTTGGCAAGTTTAGCAGCATTTTTGGGAAGAGAGCTTCAGGACGCAGTTGTAGAAAAGCACAAAAGCAGCATTTGTCTTCATTGATAACTTGATAACACTCTTATATATGTTGATATAAACCCCCTTATTGACCAAACAAGTGAGTGTTTATGCACAGATATGGATAAAAATGAACCTCGAGGTGTTGACATGTAGAAATGTATCAAATAAAAAAGTACTGGACGTTTCTAGCAGCTACTCAACAAGGGGAAGTACTTTTGTGGAGTGTTTATGAACAGATACAGATAAAATCACTCACATTTTAAGAGTTAAAGGGGGACTAAAGTGACCTCTCATCATCCTGGAACCAGAGACTTTTTCAATTACTGAAATTTGTTATTGATAATCAATACCACACTGATTTTCTGTCAGTGGGAGTATTAATGATGAATAAATCCTGTCAGCACTCGAAGGCCTTCAATCAATCGATGGAAACACTGATGAGTGTGAATAAAGGAGAGCAGAAATCTGAAAATATATCAAATGGTGGATAAATAAAGTTAAAGGATTTGTTTTGGTTTAGGCCGTTGGTTGGACCAAAATCGATATATTTTTCCAAATGTAAATGCTTCACTTCACTCTTCAAAGCAGGTTTTTGAACAGTGTGTTTTAAATATATTGCTGCTGAATAAATCTTAAAAACTGGCTTGTGTGATATGAATTTTCTGGGGGAATCTGACTCCTGATTTGGTCTGTAGACATTGTGTTTATTCAGCTTTTTCACTGGTGTTAAAAGAGTGAACTAAGAATCGGACAAATCTTCAAAAACGTAGAATCGAAACTCAAATCCTGGTAAATTTTAAAAGAATTGAATCGGGAGAAAAATAAAGAGTGATACAATGATCCTGAGAGTTAGTGACTGTGTATTGACAGACACTTTGACCCCGTCAAGGATGCAACCTTTGATTCTTCTCTTCCTCCTGGAGTGTAAATTACTTCACTGATTAAATCAATTCTCCACCTAATGAATGAAGATGCAACAATGTGCTTTGGAGCTAATCATGTGTGGACTGTTTATCAGACAGTTATGGTAAACCGCACAGTAAGGGAAGTACATTGAGTCCCTACAACAATAAAGATAAGAAAGAAAAAGTAAAACAGGTGTGGTTCAACTGCTGCTCACTCCCACCTTCATGGACGTGTGTTAAATTGTCTCAGGGTGGAATAGAAACAGAAGTGGGAATTTATTTTTGTCGTGCTTTGGGCTGTAAATGCGGGGAACATTGGCGGGACCAAGTAGCTTTAGAGAACTGGAAAAGAACGTTTGAAGCCACTTCTGCTTTTCGGGTTTTCAAAAGGAGCAGCGTGACATGCACGCACATCTGTAGGAACCCTCTGTGCTTGTGTAAAAATGCTTCAAACCAATATAAAACACTTTAAAAACTGGGGGTTTGGGGCGAAACATTTGTATGTTGTAGATTTCCTGTTTCAGATTTTGGCCTGGGGAAACTGCAGCTGATGGATCAAGAAGGGACCATGATGCTTTTACAGGAGGAGAAATTAAACTCAAGATGAGATACTAAAAGATAAGAAAGAGCCTGGATTGCATGTAGCATTTCAGTGGGAGAACATGAGCCAAAACTGCTCCACACAAACACACACAAACACACACACACTCAGGGGTAATTGAACATGCGTGTGCAGGAGGCAGAACACTGTGTTCTCAAACACATTTATAGCCCTTGAGCGTGGCTGGGCGGGAGTTTAAACATGCTTAGGTGATGCAGGTAGGACTGTTGATATCTTCAGGTGTTTCACAGTTTGCTGCTTTTGTTCTTTTTTTTCACTCTCAACAACACACAGACAGTATTTAATCAATCAAACACACCACAACATCAATCAGACATGTTAATCGACACATAACTCCCGATGGCGTCCGCCTCGTTTCACCCCTGAGCCTGCTGCCTCGACGGACTTGACCCTCACCACACTACGCCATGCCACGACACTCCTGACCCCCCTGACAACACGACAACACTACAGCCATCATCGTTACCTCTTCAGATGCTTCTCCAGCTCCCAGAAGAGCAGCTTTACTGCCATGGCGTCCCTGCCCTGCGCTCCTCCTGCCCCGGCCAGCCCCTTCTCTCTCATTGATGTTGTCGGGCTAAGTCACCCTCCGATTTAAAAAAAAGAAAGGAAAAAAAACTCAGGGCCACCAAGACCCTCAAACACACACTCACAGCTCCACCTAGAGCACCCTAAAACTAACCCCAATGCTATTTCTACGCCTGCACCCCCTCCGTCCCTCCTGACCTGCGCCCTTTTGGTTCTGACCCCCTGCTCCCCTCAGAGGTGAGAGCGTCACATCAGGGGAGCCTGACCAACAAAGGAGACCAGGATGGAGCTGTGTAGGATGGGGACGGGAGGAAAAACAGGGGTGCGTTGGTGTGTTAAGTCCTTCTGATTGCCCCCCTTTCTGAGCCGGAATCACATATAGGCGTTCTGGTGATTGGACGCACAACGAGAGGGGGAGACAGGGGGGTGGGTTAGTGATGTCACTACATAAGCAGTTATGTCGCCTCCCTTTCTGTTTGTTATATAAACCGTCAGCTGGGATTAGGGTGATCCGTCCAATAGGATGAGCTACTTTTGACCACACACCCTCGTTAGCGCGCTCGCAAGCCACTCCCTTCTCGCTCCTCTTCCTCCTTGTGATGATGGCGGACGCTTACCCGACTTTAAACCTCTACAAGTCAAACTCCCTGAATCTAAAAAGAACATATCTTCTCTTCGTTATCTAAAGGAAAATGTGATTGTTGACCCATGCTTGCTTCCACCCGACCTGTCACCTCTGATCAGTAGATGCACAGTGACATGCACGCGCTCCCAGCATGCCTCTCCAGTGGAGCGCTGCTCACGTGTACCGCCATGCTAGCGCCTAGTCTGCATCACAACCTGAACAAAGAGGATCAAAACAATAGTGTTATTTAGCGCTGAAATGCACAGATAGTGTGATGGACGCCTGATAGTGAAGCGTAAGAGTGAAAGAAAGTATAAATTTGACGACTTTTAAAGCTGAAAGGAGGGAGGTGGAGGATGTGGCGCATTTATGGGGATCACAAAATGGCGGCTGGGGGGGGCGCACAGAATGGTTGTCTCAGCTTGGTGCATTCAGGGAAATTGTTAACCTCATTAGGAGAAGGTCACATCTCTCTTTTTGCCTCTAATGTATGTGTCACTAATCCTCGAAAACATCAACGAAAGCAAAAAAAAGGTTAAAAGAGTTTCAAGAAACGTCCGCTCGTGACTCGAGGAACAGTTTCTGATTGGTGTAAATAAATATTTCTGAAGTTTTCTCATCATTTCAAAACAGAACTTAGTGCGCTGTTTTTCTGTACATTGTGTACTCTCAGGCTTGGGGTCAAAGTGCGCATGCCCGCCTGGAACAAAAGGCTAGAAGCTCGTTCACTGACGTGTAGGAAGCTTTACTTTCAGCCAATTGCTGACGGCGCTGCGGGCTCCTTCCAGCCAATCACGCGCGGCCTTGGCGCTGTGACGTCAGGGATGCGATGCTTTCATTCATTATGTATCCTCTTCTGTCCTGAGCCTGTGTATGTTGCATGTGAGGAGTTGACCCATATATTACCTGCTGCAGCTTTATGGAGTTTGTGCCACGCTAAAGGAGGTTAAAGTTTAAGTCACGTCTCAATTAAAACCTTCCTGATTGGTTCAAGCGCTAAAGCCAAGCTCCAGAAAACTATAATTTACTTAGGACATGGCGAACTTCAAATAAAAGTATGAAAAAGTGGAGATGTGTTAAACTTGTTGGCGTGGATCTCAACTTGTTGAAAGTCAGAATTTCTTCAAACTCACCCTGAACTAAAGAAAATGTCGGGTGTTCGTGCACATCTTCGCCACACCCTGCGTTGCTTACATAAGCGGCGGATGTGCACAGAAATAAAAGCAGGGAGCAGATGGTGCTTGAGTTGCCCACGCAGTTTAAAATACAGTTTCCCTGCAAAAATAAGTAGAGAACTTTTATATGAAGGGGTGACACCCATCTTTAGGCCTGTTGGGCTTTCAGCTTGGGAACTGGGTTGAAGAGATGCTGAAATCTGCTCAGTTTGGGTCTGAATCTGAGAACTGAGGCAGATAAACAGAAGAAGGTTACTGGAAAATTTACACGAGCAAAACTGTTCCTTGCATCCAAAAATACCGTCCTCCAAAGCTATCAGAGGAGGGAGGAGAAGTCTGACAGTGTAAAATCAATGGTGCTAAATTCTCCGTGCTGTACGTACACATTAAAGCATCCTGTCTTTAAGCGCTACCCCTCTTTTCTCCAACATCTCCCTCTGACAAAAGCACCCAGCTGAGTGTAAGTAACGCTTCCGCCTCACTTTATTGTGTGGTTTGAGTGAAGACAGAGCTGGGCTCAGTTCAGGGGGCCGGGCTGCAGTGTGTGGTCCTGAGACGGATCCAGCTCTGCTGCAAGTGAGCGTTTTATGAAAATCTGCAGCAGAGAAAGAGATTTCAGCTCATTTTAAGACAAAAATGCACAAGAATTCGATTAAATTACATCATATGTGGAGACACGGACTCTCATTCCTGAGATTCTCTGTGATTCGCCCAGCCTCCTTCCACATCACTTGTCCTGAAGCAGCTGAAAGGCAGGAGCTTGCGTGTGTCTCCGTGCGCCCTGTTTGTGTGCATCATCCAGTGTGTAAGTGTG
The DNA here is from genome assembly GCA_008086565.1 of Thalassoma bifasciatum. NCBI lineage: Eukaryota > Metazoa > Chordata > Actinopteri > Labriformes > Labridae > Thalassoma > Thalassoma bifasciatum. Next base: position 17,792 of record RPOG01000328.1, read on the forward strand.
TGTGTGTGTACGTGCGTGAGAAGCTGTTTGCAAACTGGCAGAATCCGGTTCTGAGGGCTTTGAACTGGCATTTACATGGAGGGAACCAAGGCCGACAGCAAGACCAGCCCCTCAAAGAGACACTTGTGCAGAGGAAGTGTTTGATAAAGCATATAGAGGAAAGAAGTTATGAGATTTGATGAGAAAAAATAGTTGTGTAATAAAATCTGCACCTGCAGTATGTAATTACTCCTGCCATTTAGAGGCAGCAATAAACACACAACTGTCAGTTTGTTTTAAAAGAGGAGCCTCCATCTTTGCCCAAACAGACAAAACAAAGAGCACCAACGCCCCAAAACTCAGCTCTGATGGCATCAGAGCGCTTCAGGGCAGCGGTTCATCGGTGCGTAAGAAATTCGGTCTCTGTCGTGCACGCAACGCCTTACATAACCAGCCTCTTCAGCCATATGGGCCACGGAGGAACCAGAGGAGGGAGACGGCGAAGGAAAGAGCCCGAGTGGCAACATCTTACCCCGGGCTCAGTGACACTCACAGATGGATGAGGTATTAACTTTCAGCACCCTGACACCTCGCATGTTTACAAAGAAGAGGTAAAAATAACAGTTATTTTCTGCAACAATGAACAAGCATAATCATGATTTTAAAGCCAGAATTGCCAAACAGAAAATTATACAGCTGCTAAATTTAGAAACTCATTAAAAATGTGCTTAAAAAAAGACAAAAGGTGCCATAAATAATGATGACATGCTTCATCTGGTACAAACACCACAGATTTAGAGGATTACACAAAATCTGGCAAAAACGAGGACAGAAATCTTCTTCTGCGTCAACTTCTCCTCAAAGCCCCTCAACGCTTCTTGGAAATAAATATGAGCTACAAAAGTGTTGTCTCCGCCCACGTAAATCATTTCCGGCCCTGTGTGACACAGTTCAAACGTAGAAATTGGACCTCTAATTCTCTCTTTTCTGCAACTTTAATCCAGAGCAACGTTATACAATCAAGCGTTACACAACGCCTACGACATCCAAGCATCACAGGAAGTTGTGATGGCGGCCTTTGGTCACATGGGTGCGCGCCTGTTGTCAGAGAAAGAAACTTTGCTCGAGTGTCTCTGCGGTGGGGCGACTCCACAGGAGGATGGGTCGAGGTTATGATGACACTACGTAAACACATCTGGATTCATCAGGAAGAGCTGAGACTCTCCAAACACCAAAACACAAATAATCTGGATTATTTTATTCCAGTCAATGGAAAAAAACAAAACAAAACAAAAAAACATGATTTCCATCCTGTGGTAATGAAATTAGACACACCCTCTCTAGTTTCTCACGTCACTTCATTCTACAGAGAGAGAAAACGCTCAGCGGGACACTTTTAGGTGTTTTGGCAGCGACTCCTCCAAGAGAAGATCTGCAGTATCACATCACTCTCCTGTGTCGTGCACTGACTTCACCTCTGAAAAAAGCCACAGGGTGAAGTTATATAAAAGAGGAATAATGCACAGAATGAAAATAAAAGCGCAGGTGCCAGGGGAGCGTTTGTAATACAACCAGTCAAAACCAGAAAGGTGCTCCCTCTGCTCCTGTGTTCCTGTTCTCCTGCAGCCTGCAGGGAAAAAACATGTCTGAGGTATTACAACTTCTTCCTTACACAGTGTCTCATAAACATACAAGCTCACAGACATGCATGGACACATATCGCACTCTCTGAGGCTCGCGACTCTCTTCAAGAATCTGCAGCATGAGAGGCACAAGGCGAGCAAACGTGACACCCCCCCACACACACACCCAACCGCCTGCCTGCCTGACTGACTGCTTTGGCTCTGCAGCAGCACCCCATTTAACCCCCCCCCCCCATCCACACCACAACCTCTACTCTGCTCGTGCTGCTTCAAAGGGAGTGTGTGATGATGTCATGTGAATGCATCAACTTAAATTAGGCTTGGGCAATTAATTACAAATTCGATTCAATCACAATATCCCACTACAATATTCTAATCACAGAAAGTGTAATATTGAGTCAGAATATCCAATAAGACAAACTGTTGAAAATTACCTTTGCAAGAGAAACAAAGTAAGTGGTGAAAAATGGTAAAAATAAACGCAAGACGTACCAATAAAAGTAAGTTTAAGGTGGCAAAAATGGGTGAAAGTGACTTGAGTACATGGAAGTGAACTTATGATTAAAAAAACCCTGACATTTCTGTTCAAATCTACTTTTATAATAAATCTTATGTGATATTCTAATGTTTTGAGACACTGAATTGTGAGTTTTTGTCACCTGTGAGCCAAGAAAACAACTAAAAGTAACAACAAAAATAAGTTTGAGGTGGCAAAGATGGGCAATCAGTCACAAAAATATTCTTGATATCAACAACACATGCAATGGGGATCCTAAAAATAATCACAATAATATTATTCTTGCAAATCATTCAGCTCTAACTCTGAAATAAAATCTCTGAAACAAAATAGAACAAATATGCCATCAAGCTGATATAACCTACAAATAATCCTAAATGACCACAAAGAGTTTAAAGCTTCTTCACAGCAGAATAAATAAAGAGGCCTCCAGAGAAAGATAACAATCTGACTCATTTATCTCCTAAAAAAGCAGACCTGCTGCTGTGTAACAAACCTTAAGAAAGGAGATATTAAGTCAATAAGTGTCCCACTGAGACGCCCTCTGATTAGAGGCCACACACACCTCTTTTGGGATTGAAACATTGCGTGCTGGAAGGACATTTCCACTTTGCTGGGAGGCACATTTTAGGTCACTGATTCTCTAAGCACGTCACAGTTACATAAACAACTGTTGACCAGGAGAAGGGATTTATGAGCCGACACCGCCACCTAGTGGAGAAAGAAAGCTACGACAGAGTGAGAGAAGAGAGTGACGGAGGATGAAATTCCTCTGCTGAAGCGTGATTTTAATGTCACATCTCGTTAACAGGACACACTGAGTTAATGAGCTTCAGGTGTGATGTGCAGCTCCAGACATGCACAAGCTGCCACTGAAGATGCAGAGGATAGAAAAAAGCAGCACAGCAGGAAAGAGATGGAGGAGGAGAAGAGAGCAATAAACTGAAACATGACAGTGAACTTTCAAATACTGCATGAATGACGTCTTCAGAGGCCGAGTTCTCACAGACACACAGATGTTTCTAGTCTGAGATAAGCACCTGGGGTTTACTCTGATCCGTATCAGGCCGCCGTCGGCTCAGGAACAGCAGCAGAGTTTACTCCCTTCCTTTCAGGGAATAAGACGATGCAAAAACTGAGAAACGTAAGGACTGAATGTGCAGAAAGTCTTTGTTTACATTGGCGAAAGAAGGAGCAGTTGTTCTGGATGTAATTTGTGCAGACAAGACATGCACACGCACACTTTTCCATATGTCCTGCTCCACATGTTAAAGTACTTACACTCATGTTTTCCCTTCAGACTGAATTTATAATGAAGTTTTATGGTTAGATTTCGCAATATAGTATGTCTTTACAAACACAGAAGCAGAGTCTGAAACAGGATTATGGATCACTGATGTTTTCTTAGGGGAAATATGGACCTTGTGCAGCGTTAAGACAACTAAGATTAGATAAACGGGCAAATATGGTACATATGTGCTCACAAAGGAGAGAAAAGGGATTCAAATTCTATTTTCTAAATTTTTCACCTGTTTTATTTCCCTCTGTTATGATTCATTTTCCCATATTTACTCAAAGCATTCGTACACTGAATGATCTTATCTTTGGGTGTGTTCACAAAAGCAATAGGTCACAACGTCTTAACACCTGCGTGACTCACTCTTTCGATTCTGAAAGTGACTCAGTGTTCCCTGTACACCTTGGAAACCTTTAAGAACAAATAAAAGACAAGTCCTCAAATTCATAAATCCTAAAAAACCTTTTTAATTTTACTTTGACAGCATCCTCAAGCTTTTTCCACCTCTTCTAAATCAGGAACTGCCTCATAAAAAGTGTTTTAAAAGGTGGTGAGTCAATACAACGTCATAAATTATGATGAGTGAAAGCTGATGTAGTTACTGCACCTGACAGACCTGCTTTTATTCTCATTAACATGTTTGACAGATTGACAGAGCCTCAGGAAACACACACACACACACACACATATTCAGAGAGGATTTAAAGAAGCCAAATTAATAAAAAGAGCCGAAATGACTCAAGTGTCTGAAAGAGGAAAAAGCAAGCTCAAAGACACGAATAAATGCAGTGTCTGTAAATCTAAAAATCAAAAAGGTCAACTGAGAAAGCACGCCAACATGTTGCCGTGACTCTAATCTGTGAGTGATCATGTGCTGTTTTTAAAATAGGGACTAATGTCTGGAAGTCACGGCATGTTTTTGAGGCTCATGAACAGAAAACGTGCCTCTTTAAATCTCTTCTTTAAACCACAGAGCATGTTCACTCCTTTTACAGAAGCTGGAAAACCTTCAGATTTTATGAAAAGCGTTTGCTAAAACTGGAGAGCAGGGGTGTGTGAGCAGCTTCTATAAGGAAACAATCTCTAAAGGTTGCACCTCAAGCTTTTACAGCTTCAATGCATGACGCCATGCAGAAGAATTGCCTTATTAAACACTCTCTGACACTCCAGCTTTGACGTTTTGTTGGGTGTGAAATGCACATTACTCCTGTGTTTATGTATGCCAACAAATAAGCTTACATTTCTAACACCCAGGAGCGGAAATGTTTCGAAGATTTTGGGGAGAAAAAGTGTTGACAGTGAGGAAAATATTCCAAATAAAGCTGTAAAAGTGGAGGTTTCCAACATGAATTTATAAGGTTTAATTTTGGTTTAAGGGCATTACCAAAGCACGGTGGAATAAATAGACAGTGTGTTCTGTTATGACTTTGACACTTTCTGCTTTTACAGCTCTTCAGTTCAAAAAGGGACTTCACATGACAGGTGTGTGTGTTTGTGCGTGTGTGTGTGCTCGTCCAGCTCCAACGCGGCACAGCTCCAACAGTCAAATTACAGCAGCAGCACTGACCTGCAGGCTGAAATTCCACCCAGGGAGGCACGAGGGCCCGATGAAAGCCCTGATTCATGTCTCCGGCCCTCACAGCGCTCTCTCACTGGCATCAAACTCGCCCACAGATATACAAGCAGACAACAGGCAGGTGAAAGGAGCGACACACCCACTTAACGCATGACGAAGAGCACGTACCAAGATCAGGTTTTAAAAGTCGTGACAGAGATATTCTTTAACTATTCCAACCAGTGCTGAGCGATTAACCTCAAATGTTTATGACATGTTAAAGCAAACAGACATTCTTTATGCATCTTTTCTCAAATATTCTTCTTTTCTTCCTCATGTTTGTGTTTTTCTGATTCATATCCAGGATGAAAAACAAAGATCATCCCCATCAGTACAGAAAGTGATATCAAATTTGCCATATGAATCAAAATATCTCTTCTTTTTTACCTATCAAATACGGTGTTTTTTAATTGCTTGTGTTTGTCTGACAACACATGAGACAGGGACCATGAAAATAATCCTAAAATAAATCGCAATACAATTGTTAAGCCCTAATTCTAGCCTATTTCCAACGTCAGTGAATGCCCCAAGTCATTTAACGAGAAAAAAATACTCGCTTTGTGCTCTTTCACTCTCTTTTCTCCTTATTTATCTTTAAAGAGTTAGCAAACAAATCCATCACAACACGTATTTGCGGCAAACGATCAATACGAAAAGCATTCTCTGATGTCTTCATGTGAGAAAAATCAATGACGCCTCTGCAGAGGGGAAGTATAGGAGTGTAAATGTCTGATGATTGAGGTTGAACCTGTTGAACCATCACTCTGAATGTGATGTAAACGATGCAAAGAAAAGACAGGAAGTGAAAAGAGAAAGGGTGGAGGAAAAAGAAGCAGAAAGAGAAGGTGACTTGAAAAGAGAAGGACAAACAATGGGAGACAGAAAGAAATCGCAGCATGAGGATAAACAAAGCAGACACACACAGACGGGCTGCAGGACAGTGGACGATTCACTGCGGGGCTGAAACAGACAAAAAGATGGAAACATACACACACACACACACGCTTACAGTCGTGATGGGGTGCCACAGATTGTTGACAAAAGCTTCTAACACGCTGAACAGCTCTGCTCTGTCTGCAGCTGAATGTGACTAAGACTGTGTCAACATGAGAGCAGCAGTTGTTGCACCCCGTGTCTCAGAGTTCCTCGAGTTCAGACACAATCTGAACAGCTGAGAACACACGCACAGTTAGATTCTCGCAACCAAGAGCTCCTGAATTTGTTGCTAACAGCTAAATATAAGGGCAGCGTTATAAAAACCACGTTTCTATTCCAGCCGTGTGAGTACAGGGAGAGGCTGACACCGTCCCTCCATCCCCTGCAGGCATTATTGTTGTGCTCACAACATGAATCACCTGCTAAACCAGAACACAGGACAGTACAGTGGTAACACTAGCCTGCTGCCTCAACACTGCTCCACTTCTTTGCAAGGCAGAGTTGATCTGATTAATGCAACACAACTCCTGATTCTGTCCTCGCAGACTCACAAAGAAAGACCAACACTGTCTGCAGAAAAAGCACGGACAGTTTTTTTTCTTTCTTTCCAGGGCATCGACTCCTTTTAGACTAACCTTGCAATTTTTTTAGAAACCACCTGCAGCTGAGGCAACTGCTCTTTAACTGGACATAAAAATGAGTAATTGTGCACATAAATAACCCACTGCACGGCTCCCTCAGGGTGGAAAGAGTCATCAGATTTAGTGTCGAGCCACAGAGCAAAGGAGCAGTGAACAAAAGCGAGGGATAGCGTGAGGAAGATGTAGCCTTTCTGACACAGAGCCCTGATCTAATAGAAGAAGATGGGAGTTAAAGGGGAGGGGGAGCATCTGCTGAGTCATGCAGCGCCTCAGTGACTCAGCAGCACCTCTTATTCCATTACAGCTGCTGATATTTTTACAACGGCAATGTCCAGAGAGCTTTTTTTCACCAGCTCCCTCATGCAGGCTGACAGAAAGTGACCTCAAGGGAGGGAGACAATGTGACATTGGATTTCGAGCTCTGAATGAATGAGGGTGGTGTTGCAGGGTGTAGTTTTTAGAATGTGAGTGCTTTATCTTTAAAAATTACCTGTCCTCCTCTCCTTCAGCGTGCTGTGTCCTCAGTCCTGCAGCAGCCGCCACCATGAAAGCACTGGCCTCTGCAGACATCCCCATATGCGCCAAAGTCCCAGCAGCCACCCCGGCCTCTGCAGCCCCCTCCCCACCCGCTGCACCCACAGCCAGTCGAGGGAAACCCAGCAGGCCTTGGTGCTGGAGCAGCAGCTTCTGAGCATCTTCTAAGTGAGAGGTTCTTATGGAGCTCCCTCCTCCTGGGACGTTAGTGAAAGTTGCACCAGGCGTGAGGAGAGGCTGGAGGACAGCTGTGAGGGGGGTGTAGGGATGCCCGTGGGTGGGCACTGTGGCAGTGGAGGGGGGCTGGATTTGTGGTTGAGCTGGGAGGGTCTGTGGTTGTCCTGTGAAGGTTCCTGGTGCAGGTGGAGCCACCTGACCCTGAGCCAGCTGCTGTGGGATGCTGACAGCTGGCTGCGCTGCGACCCCTGGAACTGGTGTGATGGGGATTCCTGTTGTTACATGTGGAGGCGGGGGCTGAACCTGGGTCTGGAAAGGAGCAGTAGGTTGGATGAAATCTGGTTGTCGGACATTTCCGGGGGGTAAAACTCCTGTGTGGAGCTGAGGTGCAGAGTAGCCTCCCTGGGGGTCCACGGCGTAGGGCAGCTGCTGTGGGAGTCCTGCTGGGGGAGGATGACTCACACCAGTCTGTAGTGTTGCTGTAGGTAGAGGAGCCACTGGTTTCTGCATGTGAGCCCCAGCAACCACCTCTTGGGGTGAGACGTAGGAGAGAGGAGTGGTTTGGGCCATCCCCTGAGGAGGGCTCTGCATGGCTTGTGGACTGGTGAAGTCCTGGCTTGGCGGCTGGTATGGCTGCAGCGTGTGAGGCGGCTGCACAGCAGGTATCCCCTGGTTAATCCCAGCATTACCTGCCTCAGTCTCTGCAGCCACCTCTGCACCTTTTGGTGCCTCAGCTGTCGTCGGATGAGGAATCTCCTTTTCGTAATACTCTGTACAAGTCCATCTTCCTTTGCGGAACGGCTCAGAGTTAGTGTCTAGTTTGACCACCCTGAAACGAGAGCCTGTGGCGGCCTGAGTTTGGGTGGGCTGAGTTTGAGTGTTTGGAGCAGCAGCAGACGGGCCTGTTCCTCCTTGCCCGCTCACTATAGTGTTATCAAAACCTGCAGGACCAGAAGGAGGAGCAGCAGCAGGGACAGCAGAAATGTTCACACCACCTTGTAGTTGTGGATCACTGGCTGTAACACCAACAATAGGGGCTAAAGGTTGGGCTGTCACACCAGCGGGTTTATCCAACACAGGCTGCCTCTGGGACTGGCTGGGCCCTGTTTTCATCGCTGGGCTTGATGTAGCCAAAGGTGCAATAGGAAGAGCTGGTTCTCCTCCTCCCAGGCTGTCAGAGTGATGATGGTGAGACTGGCTGTGTTGCTGAGGGTAATAATGATGAGGCAGGGTCCCGTTAACCATCGAAGAGTGCTGCTGGGACCCCTGAGGGATCGAATGAGGGTGAAGAGGCTCATTAGGGGACACAAGCCCAGGTGTGTCAACCCCGTGGAGACTGTTCAACGTCTCATCAGAGGAGCTCCTCTCTGGCACACCTGTATCTGTTGCCTTGGAGACGGAAACATCCAGCATATCAGAGGAGGAGAGGTCTTCTGTATGGGACTCATCCATGTCGTCATAGCTCTCTGTGTCATCTGCTAAACTGTTGTTACCACTCACATTGATCTGAGCTGATGTGACACTTGTGATCTGGAAGCCGCTCTTCTTCTTCACCTGTGCTCCAGCAGCTTGGGACTGCTGCTGCTGGTGGTGGAGTGCGGGAGACGAGGATCCAGCCTGGGTTGCGTTGTCATCAGCCGAGCTGGAACTCCCTCCGGCGGCTGCAGATGCACCGCTGCTGCCTCTCCTGAAGTGGAAGGAGGATTTCCTGCTCCCAGTCCCGGGAGGGTCTCCAGAAAAGTCCTGGTGGTGCATTTTTATTCCTTAAAAGAGTTTGGAAACGCAGAAGAGTGACAAGCTGGCGAGGTCAGCTGTAGTATCGCGATACTAAAGAGCCATAAGTGAGAAGTCAGATGATTTATGTCCTTTAAAATCCACTTCAGTCTTCCAATCCAGCAGTAATAGCTTATAGACGATGTCCCCTTTCTTCAAACACTTATCAATGAGACTCCATTTACATAAAGACAGAGCGATCAACGGATTAAATAAAATAAACAAAGAAAGCGAAAACGCAGCTAGCCTTTGTTAGCTTCAAGCTGTTTTGGATTAGCTACGCTCTTGTAAAACTTGGCACAGATTTCTACAGCTTTTTATCAACTTTTAGTGTCGAGGATGAGTGAAATAAACCAGTCTAGTCCTGGATAGATAGTGTGAGGTCTTTAAAGTGAATGTGGATGCCTCTTAGCTGGCCGGTGTTTGTCGCAGAAACCAACCGCCGCATCCATTGCTCTCGCAGGCGTCGAGCGTCCGTTTTCCCGAAGCCAAACGAGCGAAGATCAAACTCCGTCTGTTACAATCAGACAACGTCGTTTAAGTAATATCCGTCTTTGTAGTGGTGGAAAGTGCTCATGAAGTCCATCTCGATGTATCTTACCGAGTCGGTGTTTGCTGTATCATTGCCGGTGAGCAGCAGCAGCAGCAGCAGCAGCTAACGGGCTGTCACTCTCTCAGGGAGGGAGGAGGAATGCAAACACGGACACTGCGCATGCGCGTGTCTTCCCATTACTTCGGACTGGTGATACCTTCAGGCTCTTCTGTAAAATCGGAATCCAAACATTCCTGACATTTAAGTGCGTTACATGCAATTTCTGATGATAAATATTCGATTAATTGCAGTTAAACCCCTGTCTACATCTACCTTGTACATCGATTTATCTTTCAATACACCTCTATTAACTACTGACTCTCTTACAATTTATTCAATCGCTCAATCCATCTACATCTAGGACAAAATGTCCTATTTACAGTGTTTACAGAGCAACTGAAGGCATCCTCGGACACAGGCTGTGTTTATTTATTTTCTTGGAAACCACTGTTTGGGAAGTGCTACTATTAGCCAGCTGTAACAACCTGACAGTATTGATTGATGTCTTTGAAGCTACTCCAAACATTGTTTTTTTCCATGCTGATAGTGCTCTCCATTCAGTACTACAAGATAATCTGACTGTTATCTACAAGAAATTAGCCTTTTCGGAAAGTTTCAGACATGATTTTCTGAATTTAAGCCTTTCTTTTGATGTAAGGGATCTTAACATAATCATGGCTGACAGCATACCGAGTGTAACATGTCCTGACACAAAGACTGAGTTGATCCCTCTTTTCATATAGGACCAGCTTGTTCTTCTAGGCCAAAGGTTCTATACAAATCTTCCTATACATATTTAGCACCTCAGTAAACCACTCAGAGTTCAACCTGTGTGTCTGCCTTCTGGCAACAAAATCACATGTTAAACATACAACTGCAGGTATGACTGATGTGCTGCCAGAGTAAAGGGGAGGAGGAGTTGAGACACGCCTGTCAGAGCACTTCCAACATGTCAGCATCATGGCTATTCATAAACACATCACATGCACCTGAAGGGGAGGGCGGCTCTGGGAAAGTTCCACTCTGAAGTCTGATTCCAAAGGTTGCATAATGTTGAAACTGCAGAAGGTAAATAGAGAGACGTGAGCCATGCTTTTCTGTAAACGTTCAACCTGAATGTCCAGAGTGTTCCTGAACAACCACAGCTTTGACTGACAGGACATAGAGACAAGGTCTGGATTGAGAAAGGAGTTATGTTATTCGTGCAGGAATTTGAAATCAATGAAAGCATAAACTCAGGGACATTTGAACGAAACTTTATTGAAGAGTATGGAGGAAATCACCTACAACAGTTCAGCAAAACTTTGACAATACTAATCATAAAAAGATAAGTATGGAATTATGTCACTTATAGTGCAAAGGGGTTCATCTTTAAACTGCAATTGTGGGAAAATTCCTCTTCATGATCATTCAACGTGTTCAAAAAGAAGAGTTACAGGGAAATACAACAACACTGAAACCATAACAATTTAAATTAAAGCACCTGTAAAGAACTTAAAGAACTTCGATTTTGGAGCCCCCTGTGGATAAACTGATTTCTGCAACTGATTTTCTCCCAGATTTGTGTGAGTTTCCTTGAAAGAACTCATAGAGCTTTAAAGACCTAAATCGTCATTTTGAGAATATAAACTTCGGTAGAACAGTCAAGCTGAATATATTCTAAGTACATAGTTGAAAAATATCATCTTACTGAAGTGCTTGTAGGACAAATACAAATGAAAAAATGGGAGAAAAAGAATAAAACACAAGCTGAACTTTGTTCTGTTTACATTTCAGTTTCAGGGTGTTCCTCAAACTGATAACTTCTTCAGTGATGTTTCATAGTTCAAACAAACGAACACCCAAAAAAATAAACAAGAGAGAGGCCAAAAAATGAATAAAATGCAACTTCTTTTTTAGATATGATCAATACCCCTATTTTAGCTAGCACTATATAATATTCTTTCAAAGCCCTTTAGCTCAAGTAGTGCATGCAATCTTTTCTCTCCACTGGTAGATGGAAGGCTCCAGATGTGTTCATGTCCTTAACCCACCACAATGTCCTTGTCTTTGGTCCAATGTATTGGGGGAGGAGGAGGAGGGGGGGTGTCTTCAGGACTTCAGGAAAGCCTGGATCTCTGATATTTGTTGGTTTTAACGTAAAGGGGTGGCTGAAACACAGGAGGAAATATTTCAAATGCCTGCTCTTTATAGGATGTTAACTAAATTCCCACTACATCTGCCTTCTGTCACTGTTGTGATAATATTTACATTTTCCAGAGCAAGGAGAGAAGCCTTATTATGGAAACAGAGACGTGACATTTACAGCCCACAGTGACGTATTTTGACAGGGGGATTCTTGGATATACAACACAGAGCATCTCTTTTGTCAGCATACAGTTAGTCTTAATGGTTTCAAAGTTTGTGGTCTGAGTTTACAGGATGTGAACACCTTGTGAGTACAGCTTGTGTACGAAGTTTGTCTGCTCTGGGCAGGACTCCAACAGGCACAAACCAATACCTCTGGGAAAGCCATCCATTAGTCATGCAGACAGCTGCTTGTAAAAAAAATAATAGTGCCTGAGGGGCCATCAGACGAATACATACCTAAAGTACGAAAGAAACGCCAAAATGACCTTCAACAGTAAAAACACATGCCCCGTGTGAGGCTCGAACTCACGACCTTCAGATTATGAGACTGACGCGCTGCCTACTGCGCCAACGAGGCCTGAGAATCCCCCAGCATTCTTTGCGAAACAGATACTTTCCTGGAGCATTTCAACGGGGTGTCTATGTTTATTTTTCCTAATCCAGAGGATCCAGGGGACCCAGAGCAAAGCTAGTCTGTATCTACACAAGTAATCTAACAGTTTCAGAAAAAGTAAAACCCAAAAGGCAAGTGCCACATAGCGTTCTGTTCTGAGCTTAACTGGTGACCATATAGACAGCATTTTTGCTAGTCCCATATGAGCTCCAAATATGGGTATACAGCATAACTGTCCAAAAGAAAAGGGATGATGCATTGGCCGGGAATCGAACCCGGGCCTCCCGCGTGGCAGGCGAGAATTCTACCACTGAACCACCAATGCTCACATGACCTCCAATTTGTCACCTCCGAAACCATGGCTGAAAAAAGTCTGGGAAAGAGGGCAATGTTTTGATCATTTAACCATCCATAGTGCTTTCAAAGCAGGTCTGAGCAATGGCACACCTAATTATCTGATATACACACCAAGTAAAGATATACCCAGTTGGGGGCTTGAACCCATGACCTTGGGGTCACAAGTGACCCACAAAAATCAGCAAAGTGTCACCATAGACATGTTCACAGGTTAAATAAAGATCAGAGTGACAGGCCCCCAGCTAAGACGGGCAGTTGACTAGAAGCAAGTCCAGGCAATATCAAAACACATGCCCCGTGTGAGGCTCGAACTCACGACCTTCAGATTATGAGACTGACGCGCTGCCTACTGCGCCAACGAGGCCTGAGAACCTGTGGCCATACTGTCTGAACAAATACAATTATGACCATAAGGTTGTGGGTTCACTTCCACTCAGTACAAGTCATCTTTGACCCAAGAAGTTCTGCTTACAGGACGATGTTGAGCTTCTGAAGTTAGCAGGTCCACTGATAACCAAGGAAACAAAGAGATTGAGAAGGCCGTGAGGCAAGGGATAGGAAAACACTGAAACTTATCCATGGCCATGTTTATCTAGCGTTGTTCATGGATTGTTTCCATAGCTACAAATTCAGGGGCATGTGAGCATTGGTGGTGCAATGGTAGAATTCTCACCTAATAGCAGGAGGCCTGGGTTTGATTCCCTGCCAATGCATCCCCACCTTCTTGTGTCCATGTGTAGACCCCCGAACACAAAACAATCAAAGCCACTTCTGCCTCCAGCCGAACGCATAAGGTAGCCCGTAGGAGGCTTGAACTAACATCCTTCAGGTGATGAGACTGACTTGCCGCCTCCTGCCCCAATATGGCCCAAAAGGTCCATTCCCCAGATGCCTCAAAACAAGTAGATTCCCTGCACTCCTGGATAAAGAGGTCCTTTTCAACATTGACGTTCTCCAGAGGAAAAGGATGATGCATTGGCCGGGAATCGAACCCGGGCCTCCCGCGTGGCAGGCGAGAATTCTACCACTGAACCACCAATGCTCACATGACCTCCATTTTGTCACCTCCGAAACCATGGCTGAAAAAAGTTTGGGAAAGAAGGCAATGTTTGGATCTTTTAACCATCCATAGTGCTTTTAAAGCAGGTCTGAGCAATGGCACATCTAAGTATCTGATATACACACCAAGTAAAGATACACCCAGTTGGGGGCTTGAACCCATGACCTTGGGGTTGAAAGTATCCCACTGATGCATGTGACATGTTCACAGGATAAATAAAGATCAGAGTGACAGCCCCCCAGCTAAGAGGGGCAGTTGACCAGAAGCAAGTCCAGGCAATATCAAAAGATATACCCCATGTGAGGCTGGAACTCACAAGCTTCAGATTATGAGACTGACGCGCTGCCTACTGCGCCAACAAGGCTCACACAGCCTGTGTCCCTGTTGCCTGAAATTCTGGGGCTTACCTGGACTGCTGGAAAATAGTTCCGTCAAGATTTAAGGTTCTCCAGAGGAAAAGGATGATGCATTGGCCGGGAATCGAACCCGGGCCTCCCGCGTGGCAGGCGAGAATTCTACCACTGAACCACCAATGCTTGCTGTGAGCCCATGTCCAGCACACGTGACGCTGCCGTAAAGTCAGTGTACTTTGCCTCACATTTCCGTTAGTCAGTCCCTTGTCCAGTTGGGCTGCTACCAAAGTCTCAGACCCAGTTTCACAGAGAGTTGTCAAGGCCTTCAGTCAAGGTCACTGGATCACTGCAGTCCTATTGTCTCTGGACGCCTTACTTGTTCAAACTGATTGTTTCAAACTACCCATCTGGAACCACTCAGACAGAGAAAAGTAGGTCACTCCAGCCTGCCAAATGCTTTCTTTCTTTGGCTCGTTGACTCGAGGGCATTTCCATACATTAAAGGACACCCCCAACCCCAGCATATCACCGAAACCTGATGGACACTTTGCCTGGACCTTGAACCTATACCATCCGCAGGGGCAAGTTGGACCACACAAAGATCTGGTGGATGCTGGTCTTCACACAGAAAAAATGGACCTCCTCTGACTACAGGGACACTTTTGCAAGTTTAAAAATAGTGGTGTGAAATCCACAAACATCTCCTCGTTAGTATAGTGGTGAGTATCCCCGCCTGTCACGCGGGAGACCGGGGTTCGATTCCCCGACGGGGAGTGAGACATCCTTTTCCACCCCAAAGGACATCTGTTTTTTGGCAGCAGGTGTACATTAGCACATTAAACACCTATCTTTTCCATTTTGGTACTTATTCATGGTATGGGAAACTAGTGACTTAGCTGCTTTTGCCTTTATTTCTAAATGAGATGAGTCCAAAAGTAGCTTGAGCCTTACCTTCGAACCATTTGTTCCCTAGACTAGATTTTTTTGGGCATGAAACTAGATAGCACCGATAATGCATATATCGGGTTGAAAAATCGAAAAGGATGATGCATTGGCCGGGAATCGAACCCGGGCCTCCCGCGTGGCAGGCGAGAATTCTACCACTGAACCACCAATGCTCACATACAAGTGCCCCCCCACCCATAAATTTTAAAGAGACATAAGCCCTATATACTACACCAGCAGAACAGGATCAGTAGCTTCAATAATGATTCAATAAGCAAGAAGGTGTAGACGCACATCAGAACAACCAAATGACATAAATATGCTATAGTCACATGTGACTGAAAGCAAAAGGAGCTGAGGACGACTTGTCTCTCACTCCAGGGTACAAAACCAGGATAAAAGAAAAACTTTGCGCCCAACGTGGGGCTCGAACCCACGACCCTGAGATTAAGAGTCTCATGCTCTACCGACTGAGCTAGCCGGGCATGTTTCTGTACAAAAAATGGTCCATTTTTGTACAATCTATCAGCCCATCTACACTCTACTGGAAGGTTTTACATTGACGCCAGATGCTGTTACCCATCTATAACAGAACTGTTTCCATGACTGGATTCATGATGATCTTATGTTTATTTTTGATAGGAAACCTGTGATATGGCCGTCCATGGATCAGACCAGTAAGCATGGCTTTACAATGATAACAGCATTTTCCAATCACGAATTGTGGATAAACTTATTCCACAGAGTATGTAATCATACAGTTGCAGCTAAATGCATCAGTAAGAGGCAGCAACCATGGGCTAACTCATCATAAGTTAAGGAGACGCGGTACAAATAATGACTGCCACATTGTATGTAAAGGATTAAATGGTCTACAAACTCGGATGGGTGTAAATAAATGTTAAATGAGCAAAACACATGCCCCGTGTGAGGCTCGAACTCACGACCTTCAGATTATGAGACTGACGCGCTGCCTACTGCGCCAACGAGGCCTGAAATCAACTACTACCGGTTGCCTTTATGAAGCCGCTACAACTACTCTGCCCCTTTACAACAATGAAAAACCTTACAGGACACGTTCAGAGATTTGACAAAAAAATCACAGCTTAAAAGCCATATTTATTCCTTATTGTTTTATATAGACCCCCAATAAGCTTAAGAATATCAGCACAAATGAATCAACACCGGCGACAGTCGCAGACAAAGAAAATCAGACTGTTGTTGTAATTCAGTCCATCGACCACAGGATGGAGGCAAAGCGCTTTCACTGCGGCGCTCGCAGTGACGCTCTGCGGCCTTATCCATCCTGCAGAAATTAAATGCCTTACCTTTCAATTTACTACCTGGATATTTATTTATAATTTTTTTCCAATTGCTTTTCATTAGCGTTGGGTTACATGCAATCATGCCGGCGTATAACCTCTAGTAATAACAAAACAATCTGTGGTTGACAGAACCAAATCAATACTAAAAAAAATATTAAATAGATCAAATCAGTGGCATCTAAGTGTAAATAACGTTTAAACCGTGAAATCCTTACTCTAAATAGTCGTTTTAGTTGGTTTCATACTTGCACTATGCTAGCGACATCGTGACGACAACTCCACATGCGCTAACTTTTCAGAAAACGCTCCGACCAATCCGACAACTTTTCTGATCCAAATTCACAGAAAACAATTTAAAACCAAAAGCATAACCATTCACCGATAGGAAACAAAGGTATTTAGGACATGACATTCGATATTTTTGTGAATAAATATGTAATTGGTGTCGTATGACCTTAGCTCAAGGGTAAACTTGCCGATGAATTTTAGTCGTAAAAAGTTTCTGAAACACAGTTTTCAAACCTATTAATGTTGATGTAAGATGCAGAGTACTTACCCGAGACGATGACTCCAAAAACTTTGCAGGTTTAAAAACTTTTTGAGATGATTTTCTTCAGCGATGTCCCGTCAAAAAGTGATTGCGCAGTTCGTCCGTAACCGTCGAGCTCACCTCTAGACACTGAGGTGCCGATAATTAAGCGACAACCAATGAGAAGAGGCCCTCATGGTCACGTGATGACGCAACACACGAAGATTAAACTGCTTTGAAGTCATTACCAGAAAGCGGTTTAATTACTTAGAATAAGTTAATATGGTCATAAAATAGAAAAAAGTCACAAAGAACAGCAAATTAACGCTCTGTAACATGTTAATTAATGCCTAATAGAGCTAATTACGTTCATGTTTGTGCAAACAATCAGCCTCGAACACACACCAACTTAGAGCCAAGTTTAATAATTTAATTTCACCATGCATAAATCATAAAAAATACTGTACAGCAATGACAGGAGTAATAAAAACTGACATTTCATGATGAAATAAAAAGCAAGTGTCACAGATCACTGAAGGCTCAAAGGTTTTCATCAAGTTAGTTTCACTGGAGTTAGTATGTTAGATCAAGAAAGAGGAATAAACAACATAAAGGCGACAATAAAAGCCAAAATAAGACAACATGAAAATTCAAAACGTTAAACATGTTAAAAAAGTTGATGTTACTTTTATGGTACAACCATTTTAATTTTTACAACTCCTCTCTAGCTACGCGAAACTCAAAATAATCACCCCCCGACAGAAATGGGGGTAGTTAACAAATAAAGAGGGGGATAATTGTGTTGGTTTGTAAATGCAGAAGGCATTAACTCTACACCTCCACCTGTTTAAATGGCACAAGTTAGAAAAAGGAAATTCACTCCTTCATATTACTGATGATTGGCAACATTGTCCCATGATTAATACTGCTTTCATAACATCAGAAAAAGGCTGCAACCTTCAAGATACAGCAGTCAGCCAGTGTCTGACGCTCACATAACTGCAAGAAACAAATTGTTTGCTTCTTATCCAAAGATAAAGGCTAACAAAGAAAAATAAAACCCAGACTGGCCTTCTTTGATAATACGTAAGCATTATTATTCTTCAGATTTTCACAGTTAGATGGATATGTTGATGCAAACAGACTGTAAGAAACAAAAACTAACAAACATTCAGAAAGCTAGGCTGTAGAGAGAAGCACTGATGCTGCGAACGTTGAAAATTTTAGTTCAGTGTCTTCATTTTTACCATCTGGGTCAATAAAGTTAAACAGGCTGTGAAGTTATCGCTGAACAGCATCAAGTCAAGCAATCAAAATTCAATTAATATTACTTTCTAGCACAAAATTTGCCTGGTAACACTGCATTAAAGAAAAACAATAGAAACAGAAAAGAAAAGAACAAGCATCAGTTCACATATTCATGTTCAAGTCACTTATGGAGATGTGTTTCTCATTTACCCACCTGCCTTTGTAGTTTAAATTATCGAAATGTGGGTGTGTCTGTCCCTTTAAAGTGGTGTTTTTATCCCACAGTAGGCAGGTGGAGAAAGGAGAGAACAGTATGAAAAAACATGTTGAACTATTTAATTCACAGCTCCTTTAGTTTTGTTATTGGACGTAATTAAAATGTAAGCAAAATTTAATAGGTGCTATTTTTCTTTTGAAGTAATTAAAAACGACCTAGCAGGAGCTGAGAGGTAAAGAGTTTTTCAAGAGGAATGATAACACAATAGGTCCAAGTCACTTAAGTTCCTTTCAGAGGAATGAGTGTGATTGCGGTCGAGTGATTCACTGTTTGCATTCATTCATTCATTCATTCATCCAGCTGTCTACTGCTGTAGAAGTCAGTGCTTCTTCTTCTTCTTCTTCTTCTTTGAGGAGGACTTAAAGGATACCTTGATGCTACAGAACAAAAAGTAAAAGAAATAATCTCTCACCACCAAAACTTGAGGAAAACGTTGATTAGAAAGCAGCATTTTTCACTAAAACCAGCAGTTGACACTTGTAAGTTTGTAACTAGCGGTGTCAGAATGGTTTTGGAGCTAACGATGCTAACTATAAATGTAAGAAGAAGATTACAATTGTCAAGGCATTCTTTGAGAAAGAGGAGACAAACAGAGGGATAATAGAGTGTTTCCAGGTCAACGAAAATACAGCATTTCTCTTTTTAACTTCTCAGGAAAGCACAAACTTATTTCTACTAAGTACAGCAAGATATTTGATAGCGTTTGATGAAAGTTTTGCAAACCTAAAAAAATTGGAAACACTGCATTATTCAATGTTTGCCTCTATGCGAGTAGTCATGTCCTTAAATGTCCCTCCGTCCACTCCTTAGTGTACTTTTTGTCCAACTTCCTGGGTTGTTTCTTCTTCATTTCCGAGTAAAAGTCACTGTTCTTCAGTTTTTTTTTTCTCAGGAGATCACAGAAAAGCTCCTCTCAGAACAACACATCCTCGTTGTTGATGAGTGTTTCCACCACTAGTCTCTGGAAGCGGATGTCATTGAGCGCCGTCATGGCGTCCAGCTCCGGGGCCCTCATCAGCGTCGGGCCGAAGACGATGCCGAGGTTCTCGCTGGGCATGAGGTTCTCCTTGTCACACTGGGTCACTCTGAATGAGGGGAAGAAGAAGAAGAAATATTAAAGGCAATAAATAAAATCAATAAATTTAGATGAAGAAAGTGCGAAGTAGAGGATTCAGACCTTTTGAGATGAGCCATGAGGTATCGCAGAGTCTCTAAATGAGCTGGAGGCAGCAGCTTTAGAGCTTCATGTAGCGCTTCCAGACGCTTCTCTGGGTCTGAGATCTCTGAAAAACACACAAACACAGAGAAAGAAATGAGTAATTCTGCCAAGTTTCTGTATCTTACATAACAGGCTGCAGAGTGTAAGGACCTACTTGCTGCCTCGATGAAGCGTGGGTGAGCGTCATATGTGATGAGAGGGATAGGAAGCTCTCGGAAGTAAAGTTTGAGGGCCCCAGTGATGATGTTAATGTCCTCGTAGGCATTTGAAGAGATATCAGCCTTTTCTCCATCTATGAAAGAGATTAATCAACACACACACAAGATTAAAAAAGGAGCTGAAGTAGAAAAAGAAAGTGTGAATTTACTCCACTAATATTTCACCTCGGTCAAATGCCAGTTTGACGTCTTCAATCAGCTCACTGAAGCCTGATATTCTGTACAACCCTTCAGACTGAAGACCTGAAAGAAAGGACAGTGGACACGACATCTGTTGGTATGAAACAACTAGACAGTTGTGTCTTTCATTACTGCATGTTACGCCAACAATATATCAGAATATTGACAAAACAATCTGCAGAAAAAGTGTTATTCGCTCCATTTTATCTGTTAAGTCATAATATTGACTGCTCCAATAAGGTGAGAATAGTTTATATAAATGTGATTTACAGTAATGTGTGTTGAAATGGTTTCTTTATTGTTGTAGGAATAAATTAAACTGAAGTAGCCACACAAATAGGAGTTAAAGACAGGAGAGAGGAGAGGGGGAGGGTGCAATAAAGATTGATTAGAGAGGAAAAAAAAGAACAGCAGAGGGAGCGAGAGGTGGGGGTGGGTTGTGCTCCTGCCTCTGTCAAGTCCAATCACTTCAAGTCCAGAGTTTTATTGATCCTCTGTATTTTCACTCAGTTCTCAGATCGTAGTCCATAAAACTCAGTCTGCAGCATTTCCCCTGTGACGTCTCAGCTCCCAGAGGAGAGGAGTTGTAGCTCTTCACAGACCTCGATCTGCTTTTGTACAGTCCTCACCACACATCCTGCTTCGTGGGTGCACATTACATAATCTCTGACTCATAAACACACTCAAACCTACGCTGATTCCCCATCTCTCTCACCTCGAGCCTCGATTTCCTGTATACACATGTCCACCACCATGGGCCTCTTGGTGTTGTGAGCTTTGACCAGCGTGGTCAGGTCACAGCTGTACACCTTCTTGACGTGCCGCAGGTCTGGCTGGCAGTCGTTGGGGACGACTTTGGAGCACTGCTTATGGACGTTCAAACCGCAATCTGAAACAAGAATAAAGGTTCCTTTTTTATGCACAAGTGATGAATAATGTGCAACTTGAATCTTGAATTCTTGGTCTAAAAAAGCTGCTGAGTACATGCAAACACTTGAAGCAAAATAACAAAGTTGTTTGGTAAAAGAAGGATTGAAACGTAGGTGTTAAAGAAGCTTAGTTCACCCTGTGCAAACACAGAGATACTCTCACTGACAGAATGTTCTTTGGCACAAAATTAAATCTCTTGACATTTCAAATCTATGATACAACAAGGATGAGTCAACAGCTGAAGTGACTAACTTTTAATCCTGCTGCCCTAGTTTTGAGTCACAACAAAGGGAAAATGCAGCAGCTTTATACAAAGTTCACCCAAGTTCAAAAAAAGTCAATCCCACACATTTCTCTATTCCAACACAGTTTGTTTGTGTTCTCATTACCTGCACACTTGACTCCCTGAGCGATGAGACCCCACATAAAGTTGGCACAGTACTCACACCAGTGGGGGCCCCTGAATGTGTGAACCTGGTTAAAGAAAAAGACAGAAAATCAGGGGACATTTACATTCAAACTGTGTTTTTAAATGCAAATCTGTCACAGGATTAACCCTTCATGTAGCAGCTCATAAAATGCAAAGGATTAATGTTAAAAAAATGTGTACATTTGCTGAGATTAAGGTGAGAGAAATCAGGACGAGCACTAATCTTTATTTCACAATAACAGGCACAGGCAGAAGCACAATGGAGATACAATAGAGGAGCTGAAAAGGCATTTATTGAGTTTTTATCTGCTCATTTATTTCATAAATTGGCTCCTGAGTACATAATGAAATTCTAATAACCTCCATCTCACTGAGGAGCTCTGGTTGTGTGTGTGTGTGTGGTTCCCCTTAAGCTTTGTGCTCTGTGGTTCTGACCTCTTTGCTCCTCACTAATGGCTGCATGTAAAATGGAAATCTGTGAATTTAAAGTATGAAATGGAAGCTGGAGGTGTGAGATGTAAAGGGAGAAATCCATGTGTGAGTGTGTGTGTGCTGTGCTCTCTGAGGTGAATTTGAATAAGACTCTGTGAGCTGAATCAGCGTTTCCCAGCATCACTGAACACACACACACACATACATTTATAAACGGAGCAGGAGGGGAAGTGAGAGAGTCGCTCACCTTGAAGTTGTGGACCTTCTCGTACTTGGGCGCTAAGTCGCTCTCCCTCAGGGTGGCCCGCCGCACCAGGGATGTGAGCTGCGAAAGGGCAAAAGATCTGATTGGTTGCCAGAAGGTGGAAGCAGGGGAGGTGGGTTTAGGGGGGGCATGCGCCCTTGCCGGGTCCGGGTTGCTGCCGGAGACTGGAAGCGAGGGGATGGAACCAGCGCTCACATTCAAACCCAGAGCTGCCGTGAACAAAGAGCTCTTCTGACTCGCATCCTTCTCCGCTTTCCTGCGGGGCTTCTTTTTACCTTTCTTAACAACGTAGGACTCTCGGCTCGGCATTGTGGGATCTGTAGTTTTAGTGTGGAATTAACTCACACTGAATTTTAAAAACAAACCTTCACTGACAGACTAAATCCCATTCATTAAACTATCAACAAATGAGATTTCTAATGAAAATAAAGCCAGAAAAAATTATCAATCTTTGTAATAAAATTCAAAAAAGGAAGAGTAACAATTAGACTCAGATCATTTCAATCTCCATCAGACAACAACATCCCAAATAAAGGAGCAAACAAACAACCAATCCAGCCGTTTAGTACCAAAAAGATCAACCAATCAGATTAGCCCTGCATACTGATGCTGCTGCATGTTGCAATCCCACATCACAACAAAAAGGAAAAACAAAAGCCAGCCAGCCAGTAAAAACCTGCCACTAGAAAGAAAAGTGAAGAGCGGTGAATAAAAGTTCACTTGTATGTTTCTAAAAATCTGGAAAAGTGAGCCCAAAATCCTCCGAGCCGGACTGATGCGGCGGAATGTGCATCCTCGTCTCCCAGACTCGTGTAGGTGAGCGCTCCAGCCCACATGGCTCAGCGTGTGTGTGTGTGTGTGTGTGTGTGTGTGTGTGTGTGTGTGCAGCGTGTGTTAATCCGCTTTGCCTCCACTCATTCGGCAGCGGAGGAGGGAGGTGACAGAGGCGGAGGGAGAGAGGGAGGAGGAGAATGAAGGGGGAGCTACTGTGCTGTAATGGATGAATTTAACAGGTCACACTGAGAGGAGAAGGAGCCAATCAGACGCTGGGATGCTTGTTGTTTCGACAACAATTCTGCCACCTCGGTTGTCCCAGGAGAGGAGGAGAAAGAGAGGGAGGGAAAGACTTAAGTGCGAAAAAATGCTGGTTTTTCACTCATTCGTTCACACTCACCCCCCTCTTTGTTTCTCTCCATTCTTTTGCTTTTTTCCCCAAATACTCAAACTGTCCTAACATGGCCCTTCAAATTAAAAGCCAAAATCTTTCATTATCTTCTGTGTTTTATGAGAATAGTTTAAAGCTAAATCAAGAAGATGGTTCGAAGGTTTTTCAGTCAACTACATCTCCTGGTGGGAGGATGTTTGGACACTTAGCTGTTGAAAATATGGTAGGAATGCATTCATGAGCTTTAATTTATTATCTTTTGAGATACTTTTTCGTGAACATGCTTGAAAAAGGTTTGCTTTTCTGCAAAGAAGGCGCAGAGATGTCAGAAACTAAATTTAAATATGCTGAATTTTAAGCAGAGCCTATTCTCAAACAAAAGGCCTTAAAAATTAAAATTTAAAAACTCATCACCTGAGCTCGGTCTTTATTACCCCCAGAGGAGCCGTTAAACCTCCTTTAACCCCCGGTAAACGCTGCAAAGCTGAATGAAATATGCATATCTCATGTGTGGGCGCTTGTCTCCTCTACGAGAGAGCCACCTCTGGTCTCAATGTCACCGCGAGCCGTACTGCTTTGTCTGCAAATCCAGCCAATTATGAAAGCACACACGTTCCCAGGGCCACCCCCATTTCACTCACACACACACCCCACACTCACACACACACATGCATGCAGGATAGACAGTGATGTATGGGCTGCAGGACTGAGCGGTCATGCACTGCGGGTCATGCAAGGCCTCAGGAGGTTCAGTGCTGGAGCTGCACACAAACACACTGCACATTGTTATAAGCCTGTTGTTTCATGTGCTTGGTTACATCTGTGCTTCCAAACTAGATTGTGTTATAAAAATGTGTGTGTGTGTGTGTGTTTGTGTCCACACGGCAGAGTGAGCGTTTCACTGCAGCTGCATGATTAGATCTTGTTACATGCACCCACCTTCACAAACACAGCTGCAGACTGAAATTTACATTCAGCGTTGCCCAGCGTTCAAAAGGAACATCAAATCTGCAAATCTGATCACCACAAATAGGAGCGAGCTATCTGAGGGAGAAACTTAACTCTCATCATCTCAGAAATGAATGCAAACTAATTACACAGCAACAAACTCGCCTCCTGAATATCAAAACCACAGCTTTTGGAGAAAGAAGGTTTCCGCAGGCAAGCTGCTGTTATGTAATTTCACTGCAGAGCCCTTGGCTGGAGGCCATCTCTCCTCTGCATCCATCCTCCTCCTCCTCCTCCTCCTTCTTCTCCTTTCTCTTTTCTTTAAGGAACTCTCATCCTTCCATCCTAGCACAGTGCATACAGTTACTTTCTTCACCTTTAGCCTGAATTCACCTCTCTGCAGGGTTTGACTGAACACAACGGACAGAAAATCGAGAAACAGACACGTGTCAATCATTCTTTCAAGCTTGCAATCAAATGATGGCACAGAGGCAAAACCTGCTTCCTTAACCACCTAAAAGATAAGATATCGATACCTAAAACACGCCAATAAAATATGCAGATCAATTTGCAAACCCCCGCACAGAGAGATTCAATAAATGCTTCAATTTGTTTTCAAATTGTTCAATCTCAGGCCTCTGGTTTCCTCGAGGGGAATCTCTGTTTGCCTCTGCCAACACAGCTCCATTTCTTTTCCAAAACAAGTCCCAAAAGACACCCGAGCCTTCAGGTCTGTTTGCCAAAAACATACGTCAACAGCAAGATGATTTTTGGCTCGTGTCCCTGCAGAATCTCTCCAAGAAGTGAAGAGAGATGAGATTTAAGATTCAGATTTTAGCAAGTTTAAGAGATGAGGCAAGATGTCTGATGTGTCGACTAAGTTCCTCACCCTTTCCTCAGAGTTCTGGTCGTCTTTGGCCAGAGTGGGTCCGTCTGGCTCCTCGGGGCTGAGGGGCAGGTGCTTCTTCAGAGTGGGCTCTTGGTTCAGGGTGGTGTAGCCCACATGTTCATAAATTGGGTTTATGGTCATCTTTGCTATGTACTCCGCCGCCTGACAGAAAATAAAGACACTGTAAATCAACTTTTATCCTAAATGTTGGTGTAGATGGAAAAAGTGTGGTGCTGTGATGAGAACACACACCTTTGTCTCAATGTAGAGTGTGATGAGTCCGTCTGTGACCAGGTCGTGGATGGACTCAAACCTCTTCTCGCCAACAAAGTGTTTACCATCGTGGTAGAGACGGAAGTTTCTCGTCTGGTTCCCAAACCTTAAAGGAAGCATAATGAATCAGTGAAGCATCACAGTTGTATTAGTCACACACAGTAGAAAAAACAAGCCATTGAAAAATTAAAGTGTCCCAATTTGGCACAAACTCTGAGGAGGAGCTTTGATGGACAGACTCCTAACTGGGCCACCGCACTATCTGCTCCTCAGTAGGTCACAATGAACATCACGAGATAACCATTAGATCATTAACCCAAAATCCAACCTTTTCTTTTTCTGCAGACCCAAAGTGGAACCAGTGGTTTATGAGGGAGTATTTATGGAAGGTAATTATAATAACCAGAGGGATTGGGAGAGTGTGCAGGTGGAGTGACGCGGCTATGAATAGAGCACACTGACCCAAAACTGAATTCAAATCATGCCACTATCAAGCACCCATTTAAAAGTGAGGCACAAAAACTGTTCAGCAAGCTACTGAAGCTAATGCTAAGTGGGCAGGAGGAAGAGGGTAGCGCTGAAGAGAAGAAGACTTATTAAGAAGGGGACGTGTGGGGCCATGTGAGGTCAGAGATGATCACTTCTAAGCAGCTTATAGCTCCACTTCTGCCTTTAAAGCCTCACACCTGACAGCACCTGGGGGTCTGGACAAGCATTATAACAGAAGCTTAGCACGCTCACGGCTTCTCTTTCTCTCGCCTTGTCACACAAAAGTGGAGAGAGTAGAGATGAGGGAGGTTAAATGATCAGGGGGTTCCTGGAGAGCTAAAGCTTTGGCTTACATAGAGATATGTAGAAAATATGACAGAGTGTTTTATGATAATTTAATGATGGACGGACATAAACATACCTGAGAGCCAGTGTGTACGTGCCTGGCTGTCTCTGGCTCTCCCTGATGAGGTAGCTGCCTTCGGCCTGACTTAACAACTGGTCAGCTTCTTCTCTGGAGATCATGCCATGAAATCTGAACATAGAAAGCAGTAAAATATGAGTATAGGTATGATAAACCTTCAATTCTGAACACTTGGTTTGTGTTGATTTCACAACATCAGAACTATGAGGGTGATGGAGCTGAATTCAGGTGATGCGCCCTGAATAAATCACCGAAAACCAGGAGTCCTACTTACTCTCTTCCATAGTATTTAGGTCGATTGTTCACCTGCAGGGAGAAGAAAGAGACAAAGTCTGTTAAACAGGATTAAATCAACTAGGGCAGAAGAACGACACAGGATCACACTTACAGAATGACATTCAAATGTGTGATCCTATGGCAGCAGGAATGTTGAGAACAAATTCGTCAGTGAGTGTGGGTGCAGGGAATATTGCTCGAGTCAGATAAAATGGAGAACATTCTGTTGTTCTCAACAAAAACTGCTGTAGAGTCAATAAATCAACCAGACTAGGCAAACCACGCTGCATATTCAAGTAGGTGTTGTGTTACAAGGGAGAAGAGTGAAGAATGTTTAGACATGAGTGCGGTAAATATAGAGATAGAGGAGCACTACATTTTTTAAAAATTCTCAAACAAAGATTCAACTCTTTCTTAATATCAGCCATGCGTGTGTATCCCTGGACACCAACCAAAACTGCTCCGGGGCTGTATGTAGTTGAAAACCCAGAACTAATGCTCAACACACATCCTCAGATACACACAGAGAGGATATGCTGCATCTCTTGTGCCTATACGGTGAATTTAGAATGAAATGATGAAACAAATAGGTACAGAGTGCAACAGCTACATATCATAACAAACATACTGCCTGTAAGTTTTTGGATTTGAATAAAAGAATTGCTGAAGCTGGACGTTTCACCTTGTTTTGAGCTTGAAAGAGCATGAATTAAAAGCCGTTGGAGTTTTTTTTATGTAAATACTAACATATCCTCAGGACCTCCTGCTTGTTTTGTCAACCTTACATGCCATAAATTAAAAAGCACCCGCCATAGATAAGTGTTTATAGATGCTTCATTAAATCACATATGGCTCAACTCCCAGCAGATGACGCGAAGAGGGGGGGTAAAGGGAGATGGGGGAGTGT
Organism: Thalassoma bifasciatum; assembly: GCA_008086565.1. Taxonomy (NCBI): domain Eukaryota; kingdom Metazoa; phylum Chordata; class Actinopteri; order Labriformes; family Labridae; genus Thalassoma; species Thalassoma bifasciatum. Next base: position 45,378 of record RPOG01000328.1, read on the forward strand.
TGGGCTACATCTGTCTACCAGTCTGTGAGTCTCAACTGGGTCAGCAACACTGTCTACCTGACCAGCAGCTGCTCATTTAGCATCACACACACACATGTATTCCATTTTCCTCTGTCTAAAGTAATCACAAGGAGGTGATTGGCTTTCCAAAATAAAAGCCAAAAACACTTGAGCACAATGGTTTTTCTTTAATGGCACTTGTACCCAAATGTTGCAGCTTTCCAACATTTTTAGATCATCTTAACAGATGTTTCCCCTGAAGGGACCGAGCAATGAACAAAGACAAAAACAATAAGGTGCCTGCTACAAGCTAAGTCAGCGAACACAGTCTCTGAGGGGATGAAAACACACACACACAAACACACACACTCTTAAAAAGCACAAGGAGGTTGAGCTAGCTTGAGGCTTTATGTGCTCCATGTTTGATTTAATATGCAGTGTGAACACATTAACCTGCTGGGAGGAAATGTGTGAGATGTCTTAGAATATAAAGAGTTGAATAAAAAAAAAATAGATGTAATCTTCCAGCCCTCCTGAAAATAAAGCAGACTGTCTCTCTCTCACCTCACAGGTGCAGGTGAGTCTGCGTGGATGTGGCGCCTCCTGCTGGAGCTGGTACACTGTGGCAGATTAAACAAAGAAAATCAAAAAACATCACAATGGAAAATAAGTTCTATGAATATCCCAATGAGGCTATACTTTCAGAAAATACTTGAATGTCAATGAAACACTTACAGTAAGATTTCCACACAGGTGGTCTGTACTCGTCATGATCTAAGGGGAGAAAGAATATCAAACATTATTTACTGAGTTATGTCGCCCTCAAGTGGACAAAGCGTCAACTTACCATGTAACAATTTAATAGTAACAATAAACCATAAAAGGTTATTATTCAATCCTCACATTTCACTGTCTTTCTTATCTTAAAAACACAAACAGTGTACATTTGTGGATGCTCAAAGCCACAGATCATGACTTTATTTTCTTGTACTTTTGTGCCACAATCTCAGGTTTTCCATTTGATAGATGATAAGTTTTACTAATTTTTATTTAAGCTAATGTATGGATAAATCTATTTTGAAGCTTAAAAAATGAAAATAATCTCTAATATCATTTTGCAGAGATGCAGCTTATGCAAATGAGCTCTCTCTGCAATGCTTTATCTTCCCAACACTCAGACCAGCTCCACTTGTCACACCCCTCAGGCTTGCACGTCTTAAATGAATTGTAGATGGTATCAGCCTAATAGGAGTGTTTCCTTGTTGCTGATAATAAACAACACTGACATGAATATTAAAGTAAGTGTGACTGCGGGAGTCATTACAGAATAATTAACAGCCCCAGGCACGGACATGGAGTTTGGCTGAACTCTACTGTAATGACTTTCTTGTAAGATGAGCACTGAAAGATCCAATTGATTCCTTGAAAATGTAAATCTTAGGCTACAAGTGCAGTTCAACTGAATTTCGCAGAAACACTGCACACTGTGTGACCTAACGTAAACCAGGAATCATGCTGCTTGGCTTGTATACATAAAAACTCCTTATAAATTCAGGGATACGCTCTCTACCATCTTTTCTGCATGAGTAAAACTAACAGCCGGTTTCCTGTCTTGCTGCACACTGTGTTCGCTCCTCAAGCCTTATCTCTTCAACACTTGTCGTCCCGGTATCCTGTCTTCAAAATAGCTCCAAATCCTCCCAGGGGGCAAGAATCTTACCCTTTTTTCAAGGCAATGCTGAATAACAAATAGACACACTCAAAAGAAAGTAGACATAACATATTCACTGCTGACTTACTGACAGTGTCTGTGAGCTGAAAAAAACTGGTGTCCTTACTGAAACAATGCATAATATTCAGGCAATCATGAATCCTGCATTTGACTGTTTTTATGAGCTTTTACATAGACATTTTAGCACTTTTTGTCTGCATTCAAAGTGTTGCATCTTACAGAAAACCTGAATCTAAGTGAAAATAAAGTAGAAATGATTGTTTATGTATATTCTAAAGAAATTAACTTAGGGAGAAGGACGTCACAAAAATAGAATAACTCTTGAAAAAACAACATTTGCATTGCATCACTTTTGCCAGAATCATCAAAACAATTAAGATATTGGTGCCAATAGGATTACCTACATTTATTACAGGAGTATACATGTTTATAACAGCCACAACCAACCAAAACACAACAAAACACACCAGTTATACACTGAAAAGAGGCTAAAAGGCTTATTTTTAATGCGTGGTGCTGCTTACCAAAGACATTTAGTGCCATCTTGATTCTCTAGTGTGATGAAGATGAACAATTCACAAGAAGATCCAAATTCCCAGAATAAAAGCAGGACCCGCTCACTTCAAATCCTGAAAGAAAACACACACATCTGTTTTGTTAGGAAGTATCAAACTGCAAGCCGAGTTGAAGAAATGGTCCTTAGATAGAGAAAAACAGCTGAGTAACGGAAACAATAAATGATCAGGCTCAATTATAAGACAGCTAACGTTAGCGGATCCGTTCAGCGTTAGTTTACTTGGAGAATGAAACAAAGCTGAGCGGTGTTTTTCTGCTCCACAATGACAAAAAAACAAAAGCTCTGGTGTTAAATAAAAGAAAACGTAGTACCAGTCAATTAAATATGAAATTTACAGAGGTTTTATCCATCTAACGGTTAGCTCATAATACTTACATTCACATCCATTCTACTTTGTAGTCGCCATCTTGCAGAGTCACGTGACCAGTCTCGCCCTCTCTCTGGGGTAACTATGGTAACGGACCCTGCTGATGCTACGTGTCGTCATTCCCGGTTGCGATGGTAGCAGGTGAGAAGTGTTGTAGTTGTACAGTTGTGGAACATTTTATGTATAGATGCTGAAAACAATTTCGCTAAAATTTCACTTCCTAACATCTTTTTGAAACATGAATGAGGTTGCATTGAAAAAACTACGGGTTTTTCCCGCAGAAATAGGCCGGTTAGCTCAGTTGGTTAGAGCGTGGTGCTAATAACGCCAAGGTCGCGGGTTCGATCCCCGTACGGGCCATGAACCTTTTCTTTAGTTTGTTTTTTATTTTATTTTGCCTATGGCAGCCCACAATTTAGCTTTGTCCAGCTTGTAAATATGAAAAATCGACCCTAAACACTTAATTTACGTCCAAATTCCCTTTACTTGTTCTGTAAAGTAGCCAGAGCATTTATGCTAACTTGTTTGGGCCCCATGTTATACCCTTGTTATCCCGGTTACTTCTGTATCTCTGTTGTTTACCAAATTACAATTACATATTCTAAAAAAAAAAAAAAAAAGAGGACCCCCATAAGACGACAACTTAGCTTCATAAACCATGTATTTATTTAAGACACTCCTTTTCTGTTTGGGCTGAACATTTCCTGTAATGTAAACATGAATAATGTATTAAAGCCTATTTCTGACAGTTTGATGTATATAAATGAAAAAAGTGGCTTTGTTGAGATTTTTTTCACGTTAAGCCACATTTTGAGATAGTGAATGGGATTTTACTTGTTTCCCATTATTTTGACTTTTCTTTAAATTTGGCTATTTATCTATAATTTTGATTTCATAATCGTAAAATAATGACGTTTTTTCACAAAAGTTTGACTATTTATATTTTGAAATTTGACTTTTTATTGCCTTACAATTTTGCCTTTTTATTTCCACATCAGCATTTTCTGTCTGAGTCAGGGCATGTTTTCCTGCGCAACATCTGGACAGGTTGGTGCGTCAGAATAATGCAGCTAGTCCAGTACAGAATAAAAGAAAAAGAATGGTCCCCCTTAATTTCCCGAATTACAGAAGCATAGGTTTAATTCAGACTTCACCCTTTCTTCTTGACAGAGCCATTCCCTGAGGTTACCGTGTGGTGGAGCTCTTCCTCCGCCCTCAGTGCACCTCCCTCAGCCTGGCTCTGTAGCACCGGGCTGCCTGTGCTGGAGGCGGTGTGTCGCTCTTTATTGTTCCAGTGGAAAGCTCAATGCACGGTTTCCCACATTTGTCTCAATGGCTTCCAGGCAGAAACCACGTCCCACCTGAGAGGGAGCGGCTCGGCTGGGGAAAGGAGGACTTTGGATCCGGCAAAACTTCAGCGCAACATTGTGCGGGATTGGAAATAAAGCGCTTTTACGCACGGACCGTCTGTGGATCGTGAAGAAAGAGAGGAGGGTAAGGAATCATGCTATCCGGCTTATGAAGCGAGGTTACACGTAGCCTCTGTAGCTATCCAATTATAGTGTCCGCTTATTTAGATTCAGTTTTATTCAGATCGCAGCTTTTCCTGAAGGCAACAGTGCGTGATGTTTGATGAGCCTGATATCCTAAGTATAAGCGATTGCAAGCAGTCTGTTCGTTTTCCTAATCGGCTGAGCTTTAGGCGTCCAGCAGAGCGTCTTTCACTGTAAGCTTCATGATAGACAAGGGATAGCCTTCTTTACTGTGTGCTTTTAACATTTGCACTGACTGTAACATTCTCCTTCCAGTCAATCACCCATTAATCTGACTTTTCAGCTGGAAGTTGTGGTTTTATTTGCCTTATTGTTCTTCCATGCAGCCTTTCCATTATCCAAACATCACAATAGGCTTGTGGTTTCCATTTCACTTCAGGCACACACATATAAATATACAGTATACACACTCCACAACCCTGTCTTTGGGTGTGATCTAGCAGCCTTAGCCTACTGACATCTTTACCCTGACCAGAAGGATTACTCTGCTAACCTACATCCTGCAGCTTGCCCTGTTGCCAACTGTACTCTTATGTGTGTGCCTTCAAATGAGCTTTATTCAGGGGTAAGTCTGTTTATTCAAGTGTAAGAAGCTGCTGTGTGCATGTAGAAATTGCTCCTTCACCCTGGAGAATGCTCACATGGCACCCATGAGGTGACAAATAATTCACCTTCTTTTATTGATCTGTTGGTCAGTGGGGGAGCAGCACCTATGGTCGTCATTGTCCTGCACTTGGTTTCATTCACTTTCACAATCAATATCAGCGGCACAAAGCAGATAGGATTGGTGTTGGACTCTTCCTCTGGATCCTCCTGAGAGCAGCTGAAGAGCCCAGCGGGTGGAGAGTGTCACCTTGATAAAACACACTATCAAGAGCATATCATTGATCTGCCAAGGTTGTAAGCATGCAATGTTTGTTTTCTTTAGGTATGGACTGTTGGTTGCTTGAAATGAGGCATTTGAAGTCATCTACCACTGGATTTCAGAATTCCTGACATGCATCATGAGCATTTTGGATGTTAAATACACCAAATGATGGTGAATTATCACCAGATTAACTGATTATCATAATCACTTGTAGCACTAAATCCCAAATACTGGCTCACATTTAGTCATTTTAGCTGTGTAGAAGTGAAACTCCCTCACATCACATCCTTTTTTTCATGACCCCTGATCCTCTTTCACGGCACAGATACTGTATTTAACCTACCTGATCAACACAATCATAATCTGGGAGATTTTGAGGCTTTTTATAGCTCTCATGATGCAACATTCCTTCATGTGAATATTTCCCCTCTCATTATGTAACAGTTCAATTCCACTTTGTGCAGTCTCGATTGATAATTCTTCACAACAAAAAGGATTAAAACCAGATTAATGCTTGTCGAAGTCAAAGCCCTCTCTGTGGATGCACTCATGCACACACACTTGCGCTCACATCCGATTCCCAGAGCCCGGCTTCCCCCTCGCTAAAAACTCTTGGGAAAACTTTGTGTTCAAAGGCTGGATGAGAGGCCTCAGTCCCTCCGATTTAAAGCCCAGGCTGCTGGAAGCTCCCACAGTGGCTTCCTTTGTGCCGGCAACTCATTCTGTATTCCTCTCTTGCTCAACTTAACTCCATGTATAATTCTGCAGCCAGTGCTGAGGACAGGATGAAACTTCTGCTGCTCAACTTCCACTCTTTGGTTGTGAAACGACTTCAAAATTGGGGATATTGCAAAAGAAATGTGTTGATGATTTATGGAAGGAGAGAAGTGTGGTAACATATGTTTAGGTGGCTTTTACAGTAATTATATGTTGGTCTTTTTACCTTGAAGCCAGGCTCAGAATGGGAAGTTAAAATCCTGCAGTGATATACAGTCTTGAGTTAGTTGAAAAAGTCTTAACAAGCATCTGAAAAACTTGTTATTGTTGTTGGCTAGGACTTGGTGAATGCACACCTTTGGGGGAGACAAGCAGAACGTACTCAGCAAAAAGTGAGCAGCATGTTTCTTTCAGTTCAGCAGGGAAGTAGCAAACAAGAACAAATGAACGTTCCCACAGGTGTAATGAGTAACCCGACTGTCAGGTCCCCTTTTGTTATTGTCAGGTCAGTTGCTTGGCCGGGCTCCAGTTTCCAGTATCAGCTTTTGTCACCGAGGAGAAAAGAAGGCAGAAGAACTTTTTGTTTGCAGGTGAAAGAGGGATTAGCAGAGAGATAAAATGGTAGATTAGGTGTGGAAAAATGAAGCAGGAAGTTGATTTGCAGAAACATTTCACTGTGTTATTATTGTTGTTATAGACACTTTACAAAGGCGACTCTTTCCCCATTTTCACATGGAGGTCAAAGTTCAGCTCCCCTGGTGCTTGCAGACATTTACTGGCTGTGTGCCATTTCCAGGGCCTCTTATTCTGGACTATTTGACCTTCAGGGAGCTGAGAGTTCTGCTTTAACTTTGAATTATTTTACTCATTTGTTGTCTTGGCTTAGGCAGTGTCAAAGGTTGGTGAAAGTATTTGTTGAAGTGTGAAGTAATGAGCTCGAAACCTTCATTTTCTCTCAGTGTCACATCACATCCTGCTCGAGCCTTGCAGAAAAAGTGACTCATTGCATGGATTTTTCAGGATATTCTACTATTTTTCAACAAATATTTCCACTAGTGACAAACTGCATGACTTGGGCTTGAACTATAAGCTTGCTGTGAAGGTGGTAAAAGCCCCACTGAGGGATGTTTGAGTGTCCTCAGTCAGGTGAGTTCAAGTGAGGGATTTCCAGTGTCCTGTGCGCTCAGCTGCACATAAACACTGCTGTGTTTGTATGTCAGCGTGCTCCATTCCTTCATCATCCCCCCCACCGACTGTCTTCTAAAACATTCCCCAGCCCTGATGTCACCAACCGTCTGCGAGGATATTTATTGTCTGAGGCGGAGGTTTATCAGGAGTGTGGGGGCGATGAAAAGTTTGTGCCTGCTTGAGTCTGAGCGAGGGAGGAGAGGTGAGGGTGGGGGGTGTGTGTTGGGGGTTTGTCTTTGTGTGTTTTCAGACCGTATCTCATTTGCCCCACTTATGAGGCTTTGATTCAAGTCTGAACTGGTCTTACACAGAGCGGGGGTGTTTGGTTTGTAGGAAATGCTGTAAATCCCACCTGCATGTGCTGCAGCTGGGGCGAGTGTGTCTGGTAAATTGTGAGACATGTCTGTCTGCTTCTTTGTGCAAACTCTGAGTTTATCTGTCATACCGTGGTTTAAACACCACTTTCAACAACGTGACCAGAGGAAAGCATGGCTGAAACCTCTCTGACTAAATGTCTGCTGGTTTTCACATTGAGAGATGCCAATTAAACCCAGACTGAATCAATGTGGCTGCATCTTTTCGCACATTTCTGGAGCTTACGCTGCAGAAAGTTTCCCCTAAAGCAATGTTCTGTCTTCCTCAAAATGTTTGCTTTTCAGACACCCACACTATTCCTATAATAAGAAAACAGGAATGCCGTAAAAGGAGATTCTGTTCAGGATTTACAAACACACAGGATGTGATGCAACTGTGCTATTTAGGATGAAGAGGAAAAGCTGGATACTCGAGTTAAACTGCCTATTATATGTTTAAGACATCCAAAAATATCTGAAAATCACAGCCTAAATAGATTGCTGCCTGTTCTAGTGAAAGTACAGAACTGCAACCTAAAATTTTGCATCTAAAAGTCATTCTTTCTCCTCCAGACGTGAGCAGAAGTGCCTGCAGTTTGCCGTAGCGTCCGAAATCATGGTGGAACCAGCCGAGAGGCCGTCCACAGCCGGGCAGAGGCTGAGCGCCCCGGAGAGTTTTGGCGTTTCCACTCTGGAGCCCGGCCTTCGCCCTCCAACCCAGGCGCCAGGGAGACAAGTCCCCATCAGGGTCCAGCTGCTGGACGACACACAGGAAGTCTTCCAGATATCTGTGAGTAAGAAGTGTGTGCAGGTGACCGTCTACTTTTATTTACTCTGCTGCAAATAGAAGCAAGATTTTTGCATACATGCATTTTTTAGCTCCTGTATGTCTTTCTGTGCAGCAGCTTCTTAATGCTGTTTGGAGATCAGGCTCCTCTGAGACGTTACACAGGCAGTAGCTCTAATGACATCTGTGCTGCTGTGGGAGTAGGCTTGAATTTCTGAATTAATGTCAACCACAAGATGACACGAACTCCACTTGCACGCCCTCTTCTGCAATTCGCATGCCTTTAGAAACAGCCGCCGCCGCGTTATCTCAGCTCAGCTTAGGATTCTGGGAGTTTTCCCTGATGATAATTAGGTAAAATTTCAGACGAGTCTCAGTCTCAGCTGCCTCTTCGAACATCCAGAGCTGCCAGTTTGGAGGAGCTGTAATTGGCTCTTGTGGAAATGCCAAGAATGTCCGTGGTTGTTTTGTGCCTGAGGATGTATGCGACTGTGGCTGTGTGGACACTTTGACAGCGAGGCTGGAATCTCTGGTTGAGGGATTTGGTATTTTTTTTGCATTTTTTCAAAACCCCTGAACTCATGTTTTCTCAAATTGGAATACGAAAAGTGAAGCTGTGGCTCTCCACAGAGCAGAAGCAGCTTTTATTTACGACAGGAATCCCTCCCTTGCTGTCGTTTTCTGGGGAGAGTGAAGTGTAAACCAGACAAAAAATAATATCACATGCAAAAATGTAGAAGCTAAAAAAAAAGTGTCGCACACTCAATGCAATAAATGAGGCTTTGTCTCCCAGCTTGACTCACCTAATTGGCCTCTTCCTGTTAGAATACCTCCTGGCGTGTTTGTGCAGTAGGTGTAGAGTAACCTGTGAATCAACAGATAAGGCTGTGCAGTCTGTCGGGCTTTTTCTCACCTCAGGGAGAGCCAGCCTCCAATAAAGTAGTCATTAACTCAGCCTGTAATCTTAAAAACCTCAGCCTGTCAAATTTAAAGATCAAAAACATCATAACCTTTGACGTCCTGTAGTTGGGTTTGATGACACTGAGCTTAAACTCAGGCCATCAACAGATACTGAGTAGATCTGACACTTCAATCTTACTGGGGATTTATCATGCTCTGAAATTAATTTGTACATCTTAATATGACTTCCTTAGAAGCTCCATAGTTAAACTCCACGTTCCAGAAAATGTCATGACGCGATGTTTCTGCTCTTTATTAACCGAGCTGTATCCTCAGGCTCCGTGTCGGGAATGTGGACTATGTGAGCGGTCTCTATTAGTCGGATTCCCATGTGGGGGGAACATGTCGGATCAAAAAGAGATCCCACAGTGTTCGAGCTGGGCCTCATTGTTTGTGAAGGCACTGAGCCGGAGTATCATCCAAATCTCAGTCTGTTTTCCTCTCTTATTCCCATGGAATAACAGCTCCATGGAGCGAGTATTTTTCATCATTTGTTCTTCTTTCCTGAACCGACCTTTAAACTTCCATATACCTTACATTCATAAAACATAGCTGCTGCATTAGCGACCGCTGCACACACTCCCAGGCTTCATTATTCATGTGGAATAGAAGCAGCATGTCAGGAGTGTGAGAGTGCACAACATTGTCACTGACTTCCACTTGGTGAATTATTAAAGACAGAGCATGGTGAATAATCAGGGATGGATGTTACTCATTTACTCTGACTCGGTTTCACCTGGTTCAGTGTAATGTAGCGACGGTGAATCCGTTCACAGAGCCTGTCGCTTGATTTGGAAGGAGCTGCTCTGCTCTGACTTTGTCTCTTTGAAATCTGATTTGATTTCACTTTAATCTCATTAAGCTGCAGGGAAAACTTCACTACATGATTTAACCTCCCTGCCCCAGATCCTCTCTGTTTATCATCAGTGAGTCTCCAAAGGAAACAATTTTGGTTTTTGTGGTGGAGATTATAAAGGTCAAGTGAACTCGCACCTGAGCCAGAAAGGAGAAGAGAGAGAAGAACAAAACAACCTGATGCTGCATTGAAAATTACATGCTTTGTTTTCTGCATTTTAATCAGGTCTTTATCATACCGTGGTTTTACACACAGCCATGATTTGCATTCATCTTCCTCTCTTATGTTTTCACCTGCATGTGTAGTTCACTCCAGCAGACATGCGACATCTCTACCCTGGTGGCAATCCCCCCCTGACTCCCTGGAGAACAGTTGAGCCCAGTTAAGCCTGCCCCCCCGTGGACCTGCTCTCCATTAGACCCACTCTCGCACAGATGATGCATATTTCACTCGCACAGTGATTGCACATGGAGCCACATGTTCCCTTTCACTTTTGCATGTTGGGTTCCTCTTTTTCTAAATCCATCAATCTGTGACGCCTGATTGGGGGATGTTTTCCCTGCACGATGCTGACTTGACCCTAATCCCTGCAACTCTATCCAATACATCCACACCAAGATTGACCCTCTCAGAAGCTTTATAAATAAAACACAACAGGGTTGGCTAAAGAGGTTAGCACACTCCTGTGGGAGCTGTGCGTGTTTTGTGCACAATCAGATCATTTTGCATGATTGGATTGCAGCTTTATGATCGGCATGACTTCTAACCTTGTGTTTTGCGTGGTTTTGGAGAAAGATACCGCACTACAAAGAATCAGGGGAGGGTTTAGGAGGATTAGGATGATAGAGCCGCTTTATAGACAACATCATTTGATGGAGCGGCGCTCCCCAAAGGCGCCTGATAAACGAGCTACAAGTCCCTCACCACATTATGCACAGACGCGCTCCAAACGGCTGCGATGTGGAGCTGTTGACATTTTGAATTGATGGGCCTTTGTGCTGCCGGCCACCGCGGGAGTAAATGATACATGTGGACTGAGCAGATAGAGAGGAGACAAAAGAAGCAGTGGAGTCAGATAGATCTTAGATTTTAATTGTGTCTCATTCCTTCACCCAAACAGAGGTCTTTCCGCCTCCTACTCCAGCTTAATACTGGGCTGTTTGCCTCTTACAAGAGCAGAGGAAATTAGTGAATTAGCAAGCACAAAACCAGACGGTTATTATTTTCTCCAGACTAAGTCCCAGAGTTATTTTAATCCTTGGATTGGACGACTAACTTCTTTTTTATTCCTAAATACTCAGCTGGACTTTTTGTGTCCTCCTTTCCTGCTGTGTGATAAAAACCAAGCATGGATGCACCGTCTTTGTGTCTGTAAAGCGTGTTTTTCTCTGGTATTTCTGCTGCAGAGAGTGATAAAGACGAGAAAGTGTGTATTTTGAAGCTTGGAGCCAAACTGTGATCGTGTTTCTCTGTGTGTTCAGAAGTTTGGCAGTATTCCTGGTAGTTAAGTCGCAGCGGTTTTGGATGTGTGGGCAGAGCCAAGGTGATGTTTAAAGACGGTAAAGTGTAGTCATTTCAGGGTGAGGCTCCAACACCGGCTTTGTGATCTCGCAAAAGTTTATGACCTTTTTTCGCCTCTTTTTCTCAATCTGTCCAATCTCTAAACCCTCACTTCTGATGTGCGCAATCCTCTCATTGGGCCGTCTTGGAGCGCTTACAGCACTAACAGTCTCTTTGGCAGGCCGTATTCATCATCACCATCCACTGAGACTTGGTTCGTGTGTAGTAAACCCTCTGCTCCTGCTCAATACAGCACTATAACGTACTAAACCTGTGTTTGCATGAGCTCACGGGGGAGCTTTTAGAGCACGTTACATGGAGGTGTGAGTTTATAGGGCAGTGTGGGCGAACGTGAATGCAAGCAAAGACCTGCCCTGCACTTCTGAAGCATTTTTGTTGGAGACAATACGTATTTCAATCTGTATCAAGTAAAGAAATCCAGCTTGGAAAATCATGGAGTCATAGCCTCAAATTTAACGACCATGTGGATGCAGCGTGCTCGCTTTCAGACTTTTAAACAGAGAAACTGTTCTGTCTTATGTAATGCTTGGCGTTCAGTCCCATTCCTGTGGTCAGGGACCTCAAAAGCAACTTCTGACTACACTGAATTTCCTTTTAGATACCTCTACTCTTTTATTTCCCCTCTTTAGCTGGCCTCAAAGTTTAACCTGTGAGTGGAGCGACTGAAGAGCATTTTCCCATGAGGATAAATGAAGCAACGTGCTATTAAAATGAACATTTCAGAATAGGATTGGAAGGGATTCTCCTTCGTTCAGCAGCTTCTTGACTTTCTGTGGGAACTCGAACATGAAGCAATCGAAGCATTTTGCAACCCGTGCAAGGAAGGTGGGTGTGAGCGCGTGCAGCCACGTGGAAGCGTTTAGCCTTGCTGAGTTCAAAGACGGGGCCACAGACGTAGCTGCCTTCGAGCAAGGAAGGAGAGAACGGGGAAAGGAGACAGAGAGATGATTGAGTTTAAGCCTGATGGAGAGACAGTTACTGAAAAGAAAACCGAAGGGGCCCCAGCTGAGGGACGGGGGAAAGGGACGTGGTGTTGCTCTCGCTGTGACTGGGAGAGGGGGGAAAGATGTATACAAACACACATCCGTCTCCCACAGAAGTGAATGAATGAGCCAGCACTGTCTGGCTGCAGATGAGAATCTCTTTTTTTTTTTAAGCAATTGAAGTGAATGAGGTCCCAAGTGAGAGAGCAGGGCCCCATTTAGGGTATTCACTCTGGTACACCAAAGCCCTCAAAGAAAACCAGTCGATTTAGGGGATTAGAAGTACATGGAACTACTTTTTGTTCCACTCTGAAATGTTGGATATTAATCACTTCCTGTATTTGATGAAAGTTGTGGTATCTTGATGCTTAACATGCTCTAACAATATCTAATTTCCCCTGTCATCACAAACTCTGCCTGAGTCTGAAATACCTCAGAGTTGTTGTTTTAAACACAATAGGAAATTAGCATCAACCGCTCGCCAAACGCTGGCAGGTTTATCGTCTCTGCCAGACACCCTGGAGGGACGCCAGAGCTCATTTAGAGCTCCTGTTGTATTTAAAAAATGAACCTGGCAGTGCTTGTTTCATAGAAAGAGAATTGTAGCTTCAATTTAAATGTTGGTGTTGGACTCAGGAGTTAGATTTCCTGTGCCTTGTAATCAGATTGCCGCTTGGATTTAGATTTTCTGCACCTGAGAGCAAGAAATTGAAGCAGTGAGGGGGAGAGTGGTGCACAGAACGTGATTTCAAATTAGTTGTTTACTCTTAGGTTTCATGGCTCTGCATTTATTTGCTGAACTTGAAGATTTCTGTTTTCCTGCTTGTGTTACCTAACTGCACTTTTATTCCACGAGAGTGTTGTTCTTCACATGGGAACTTGCAGAAAAGAAATGCTCAAGTGGTCACCAAGCAGCTTAAACTCCTAAGTGTCAGCTTCTGTCTTCAATGAGATTTCTGCCCCTCCATAGGTGTTAATCACAGCTCCTTATTAAACCTCCAAAGAGCAGCTCTGCTTTCAAAAGGTGAAGTGTTTCTTAATCTCCTCCCTCACTCCTCTGTTTGGATATTTTCCAGAAGCCTCAATGGCGACTCCCCTGCTGCGTCCATGAAGCTCCTGCTGCGTTTTTGTCTGAGAAAGTCGTTGAGGAATGCAGCCTTGGATGTGTCAAGAGAGGGAAAGCAGCTTTTGTTATCACCTGTATGCTTTCCTGATCAGCTGATCCTTATTCGCTGCACAAATCAGACGGATGCTGCTGTTTTTCATCACCCTAATAGGGAATTCCCATCACGACTTGCCCAGATGAATCACTGTCACTGCTCTGTCGGCATTGTCTCTGATTTATTCTTTCAATTTCAGCTTGTTTTTCTTACTCTCAGATGGAATTAGTGATGCGTTTAAGCTCCCTGTTGCTTCAGGACACATTTAATTAGACTTTTAGAGGCTGAAACTTGATCCTCATACTGATTTGAATATTGATTGACATTAAATTTTAAAGATTCTCCACTGTGGTGACATCAAAATGCCCTTCAATACCGCACATACATGTGTGCTTACCACAGGCATGGTTCAGATGTCGAGTTGTGTTTCCACACCCTGTTTTTGGCTCATAAATCATCTGTTTCAGCAAGACATGCAATACAAAAACACATCTGTAAGTGGATGTTGCAGCAGCATGTGCAAGTGTGAGGTCAAATGAGGTGATCAAACTCTGTTAAAGATGCATTCACTCGTGGTTTGAGCCACAAATAAGGTTTCATTTCAGCCACTTGTAACCTGCATACGTGCTCTGAATCAGCCATTAGAGAGTCTTGTTCCCAATTTAGCAGAAAATCTCAACCTGCACTCAAAGCACAGCAGCCCACGCTGAAAGCCGACTCTTCCTGCCCTGAGACACTTCAGATAAAAGCCTGAAAAAGCTGTAGCCGTATTCTCGGCCATTTCCATTTTATCATCCCGCTTCCTGATGGTGCTCCCGGGAAACAAAGAAGCCCTGTTGTGAGATTTGCAGTCCTCGTTATTGCACAGCGAATCCAGCACGAGACGCAGAGATTGCTTCTTAATGGCACACACACGCGCACCAGTATGAGTGTATTCCCCTCTGCTGCCTGATTTAATTGTCTTTGTACACACACTGTTGTCTTCCCAGGAGCCTGTGGGCATTTCTTCATCATCCCCCATCAGGGTGTTGCCACTCAAATCTCCCACAGTGCTTTGCTGTCACTGCTAGCAGGTATTTTGCCAACATGCAGTTCATTAAACAGTCCAGTTAGGCACATGGGTGTCCATCTGTGTGTGTGATTTTGAGCCCTTTCCCTTCTGGCAGAGGAGAGGAACCAGCTCTGACGTCTTGCCAGTAGGTTAAGCTGTTTAATCTAATCTGGACGGGAGGATGTGATTGGTGGACGGGGCAGGAGCAGGAGGAAGGAAGCCTCTCCCAGCTGTTCACTGGTATTTTGGTTGTACAGTATGGCACAGTCACTTTTGGCTTCGTATCAGGAGGATGATCTATTTTAGAGCCAGTCCATGTTTCAAAAACTTCCCCTCTCTTTCACAAATCTACATCTAAATTCCTCACTTTTCATGAAGAACAGCAGCACCAGGAGGGATATTTCTCATGCTAAAAGCATGACAAGTGTCAAATCGAGCATCCGACAACCAGCACCCAGAATGTTCCTCGAACATGGCAGTGCTTAACCAGATTTTATGCTCTGCAGTGCTTGTGCATTTCAGAAAACAGCCTGTTCGTGTTCAGACTATTAAACATCAGAGAGTCACGTTACTCGCAGCCTGAATCCTCTCTCTATCTCACTCTTGTTTTCACATGAAATGGACTGGAATAGGATAGAAAAATGCAAAATAATTAAAGTCACAGAAATGGAAATGATCTAATTTAAAGTCTTATTCCCATCGAGGTATGAAAAAGCACATTTCTCCTCCTCACTTTGTCCTTTCAGGGTGAAAAGGTCTCACCATGAAACTAAAACAGATTTACTGCTCATATTACCGCTCGCACAGCAAGACAGGAGTTTAGTCAAGGTTCAGGTAATTCCTTCTCTCTCTCTTTCGCCTTCTCCCTCAGCAGGGTGGAGTCATCTCCTTCATTTTCAGGCTTTATCTTCCCACATCCATCAGTGCTCTCCTCGTCACATGAACTGGAAGTTTACATGGAAGCAGAGCAGGATAAATCGATGAATTTGTCAGCGTTTCTCTCAAATTTTGAAGCCGTATCAGGTGCAAAAACAACATTCTTCTTCTCTGTGACAAACAAAGACTCACTGAAAAGATCCCTGCTGGAGGTCAAGCTGGAGAAGAAACGGGGCAGCTCTAAGGTGTTTTTTTTTCCGGCCTGTCTTCCTGTGGAGAGCTCTTATCATCAGTCTCACCCATCTGGTTTCTATCCTCGCTGACATTAGCTGAAGTGCAGGACTCGTGAACTGCCTTTCACTGCACGCCAAGTCATGCTTGATTGTTTCTGCTGCATCTTGAGGCTTGATTTGAAAATAACATCCACAATAAGAAGATCTTAGAATGCAGGGAATGTAAACACATCCTACGTTATGCTATTTTTAAATCGGGTTTCATAGGTCATTTATATCGGTGACGCCACAGGAGGCTTTCTAAACTCCCCAAACACCACGACAGATGGTGAGAATATTTTGCTTGGCTGCAGGTTGCAGGACAAGACAGGAAGGAGAGAGAAGGAAGGAAAACAGAATAATTAATAGGTGAAATATGGCCATGAAGATGTTGTGTAGTGAAAGGAAAGCTTGCGCAGAGTGGTGTGACTCTGAAGTTTCTTTGTTAGCATGACAAAGTGACAAAAAGCAGCATCCAACTCATTTTCTGTACATTGATTCAGGCCTCGTACACTCCTCCGCTTTGTTTACTCTCAGTAACACAAACCAGACACACTCAGTGTGTGGGACCCACCACAATTAACCCCTCTGGTGACTGTAATGTATATTTAAACCTCCTCTTTAACACACATTTTGTGTCAGGGGCACCATTAGAGGCAAGTTTGCTCCAGGAATGAGTCAATTATGGAGGTAAACAGAGAGGAGAGTGCTGGTTTTAGATTTTCTGACTCTAATTCCTGCTGTTTTCTGCTCCCTTTCCCATGTCCAGGCCTATTTTGATAACTTCTTATTAAGGTTTGTCCTTGGAAGGCTCTGGATGCTTGGACGATGGGTGTAAGGCTCTCAGCCAGGTTCCATCAGCTGAAAGACGATGGTTTGTACGTCTCTCTGCTCGACCCACTCACCTTCTAATTATCTCAGTCAGGAGCCATGTTGGTGCGAGGACATCTGTGTGAATCCTGTCTCTAAGGACGCAACTTTGGCCTTCGCAGGTCGCTTTTACGCTCCAGCTCTGACTGTGTTTCATGCATTACCAGCAGAGAGAGAGCTCAATATGTCTGAGTTTGCAAAGTATCCCTCCACATCTGTTTGATAAGACAGACATCCTGCTTGGAGACGTGATAAAAAAGTCTCTCTGTGTTTAATTGAGTGTGTGTGTGTTTCTGGCTGACTAAGAAAGCCTCATTGATAGTCGGCGCTGAATGAAGGGATTGTGATTTGGACTGAAAGGACCTCAGTCTGAGCTCCACGGGGTTTGATCTACTTCTGGTCAGCTGAGGCATTCAACACTCACTTTTTAGCCCTTAAGCTCTGAAAGTATAAACTTGAAAGCCTGTTTTCTTAAAATACTTTGTTGTGAACATCCTCGCTTTACCTCCTTGTTTTCCAGGAAGTGCACATCCTCCATATCTATCAGGTTTGACCTCAGCTGAGTGGAAGTTTCCTGTTTCTTTAATTTAGGAAGCAGTATCCTCTCCATGCGTTGGTTTCCTCCAAAAGTGCACCACTCCTGACTGAAAACACTGCGAGTGTCAGGATCATTTCTTGGCTTTATCGCCCTTGAATTCGACCTTAACTTCACTGTAGCTTCAAAGTTTGCCTCCCTCTTCTTTCAGCGCTGTGTTGACCAGATTTAAAGCTCTTGGCTGGCTGCACTATGTTGTTTTAAGAGGTTTGCTTCACTGCCCAAAAAGAGCCCAATCCGTGCACACCCATTCTGTGGAGCTCTTTCTTTCTTCACTCTCCAACGCTCTTGCTCTCTCCTTTTCATTAGGAGCTAAATTTTCTGACCCCGGCCAGATTTTTTCAACTTATCGTGTTCGTGACGCCTGTGTTATTGTTCACTGGTATTGATATGTAAAGATTTCACCACCGTTCCTTCAGTAACATTCCTCGGGCTTGCATTACTTGAATGTGATATGAGATATCTCCCCAGTGCGTGCATGCAGGCTTACTGTAGTCACTCGAGGAGAGTTTGCTAAAATTAAAGGAAATTGGAATCTGTTTTAGTCTGAGTGAGCTCAAATTAAACCTGAACTTTGACCCAGACTGCTGAATATAAGTCTCTGCACCTTCTTCATGCACAAAAAGCAACTTGGAAATAAAAAGTTCCTCCATCTTTGTTTCCCTTAAATCTTCCTCTCTCTCTGCTTCTGCATGTGCTTTGTGTTTTCTGGGTCACATCATAAAGCTCCTGCATCTCCTCCATTCCAGATTTAGCAGAAACTGGACCTTTTATTGTTGAAGTTGGACGTTTTCTTCAAAAGTTTCCATGCAAGATTTTAATAAGGCAAAGGTAGAAGTTTAAACAGCGAAGAAAGAGAATATTTTGTGGTTTAACTCAGAGGAAGGGTGGATTTTTTCAGCAGTAAGATATCTTTGGTATTCCTTCGTTTCCTGACTTAAAGAGTTTTAAGCCTCGCTTCTTTTGGATCCTCTTCCAACCTGTTTCCTCCTTTAACCTCTCTTAAACCGAGATTACCACCACCGAGAAGCAGATCTTGTGCAAACTCTGACGGCAGCATCTGTCACTTTCCCTGACTTTGTATTTGAACTACTTTGTGTGGATTTTTCCTCAAGGCATTTGTGGCGTGAGAGTGTGTGAATGTGAATGTGTGTGTGTGTGTGTACAGTACGGCGTTGTGTCTCTGCAGACGGGCTGACCACACAGAAACAGATGGACACAGGCGCACACACGGTAGCCAGATGGTGACAGAATTGGCTCACACTTCGGCTTGTGCTGCTCTGATTCCTGTCCGTTTCATTTGTCTTCTCACACTCGCCGGCTTCCCTCACTCCTCTTACAGAAAACACGCACTATATGAAGTTTAAAGCATTGATATGTAACATAAAACTGTGTTAGAAGTTTGTGCACACACACACACAGGCTTTATCTCACACCTCAACACTTCCCTCTCTTCTCCCCTGACTGCGTGTTTTGACTCCAACTGAAGCGTGAATGTGAGATCTCATGATGAAGTCGTAACGTGCTTGTGTGTGCCTGTCAGAGGAAGAATGCAGCTTTTATCCAACTACATATTAACTTCACTCATCTGTGTCTGCATAACAGTGAATTATAACTCGTGACGGGGTTGAAGCATTCAGCTTCACCGGGTTAATTTACGGTTTGCTGCTGTCTGATTTGAAAAACCCCTAAACTCTGTGTCAATCCTGTGTTTCTTTCAGCAACGTTCCCCCGGCAAAGTGCTCTTCGACCTGGTCTGCGTCCACCTCAACCTGGCAGAGGGAGACTACTTCGGACTGGAGTACCAGGACCATCGCAAGATGACAGTAAGAGACACAAACATGCAACACGGTCACATCCTGCATCCTCCATCTTTGTGTTTTTGATTGAAATCTTCACCTGGACTCAGTTATTCCACGTGTTCCAGCTGGTTGTGATAATATGCACACTTGCAGGACTTTCCACGGGTGTGTCTGTGGATTGCAGATGCTGTTACGTCTCTACCCCTGCAAGAATCTGCATTAGAGCGTTAAAAATCGAGTTAGAAACGAGAGGAACACACTGTGCGTTTCAGAGCCTCAGGCGAAAGAGCAGCAGCTTTGAAGTGGATCGATAGAAAGATGAAGTAATGCTGACGAAACAGTGACAGGGAGGAAGATGCAGACCCACACAACTAGATGTATCAGAGCATTCCTTGTCTTATTTCAACCAAGAGTCATTCAGATTATCTCAAGTCACAGCTCAAATGATGAATTGAATCTGCTGTTATGTAAGGATGCTGCAACAAGTTTTAGATTCAGCTGCTGAAAAGGGAACAAAGGGAGCTCTGTGCTTTTTTCTGCAAATTCAGGAGAACTCTTTAACCTCTGCTGGAGCAGGAGTTGAACTGATCTTGTCCCATGTCCTCCTCCGTAGGTGTGGCTGGACCTGCTGAAGCCGACGCTGAAGCAGATCAGACGTAAGCACGCACGATTCTGTCATTAAGAAAAGACATTTAAATCTCTCGTTTCTGTAACCATGCTCCTTCCTTTCCCACCCTCAGGGCCTAAAAACACCATCCTTCGCTTCGTGGTCAAGTTCTTCCCTCCTGACCACACACAGCTCATGGAGGAGCTGACTCGGTAGGTCTGCAAACCACACCTTTCTGAGGAGGAGGAGGAGCTTCCTGGATTGAATGCAGTGTTGGTTTCTCAAGTGGCCAGGAGGAGGATTTTCACAGCTGTGTAGAAAACCTTTTTCAACATCTTTGTGTCCCTCTTCATATATTCAACACTTCTCCAGTTTTTGTCTCATCTCTGCCCAGTAACATCTTGTCTGCGTTTTATTTTCTTAAGTCTGGCAAAGTATCAGAGCTCCTCGTCTCATTTTGCATTACTCAGCGAAAACACAAATAGACGTATGATTTGACCTTCCATTTTTTCCCATGATGCCGCAGCTCTCTCTCAGTTCCCCAGCTGGAATCACTTGAGACGAGAGCTGCACAGGAAGCGAGCAAAGTGCCTCTCTAATTATTCAGTTGAAGAGATCAAGTTTGTAAATTCAGACCCAGTGCTTTAAAATTCTTTAAGTACTTCTTTATCCAGGATGTTTTCTTTCTCTGCTTGTTCATTTTTGATGCACTGAGACAGCCCCTCAGAAAACCAGTTCACTCCACTGATCTCACTGTGAGCCAGCTGACTCCACATGAAACAGGAAGTGGGCACACAGCTTTTATTTCCTTTGTTTGGCTCGCATAGCGTTCCTCTTTGTTTCCTTTGATGGCTAATGTGGGCTCGGACAGACCAATTATGTCCACGGACGGATGGAAGACAGATTTCTTTGATTACATCAGGCTGAATTAGCCTCTCATGGAGAAGGAGGCACTTTGAATTGAGTGTGCTGAAGAGAAAGTCTTATTGTTGTTCAGCTTCACTTTAAACAACTAGAATATAGGCAACACATTTTACTCCAGGCTGAACTAAAATGATATCAAATCTAAACAAACCTCATTAACTTTTTAAGAGATAAGCATGGAGCATAACAGGTTGAATTAAAGCTGCTGCAGACCATTAATCCCTCCTTCTTATACAAACACTCATGCACTTTGTTTGTCCTCTATTTGTCCTTAAACAGCAGTGAAACACAGGATTATTCATTCAAGAGTTATCATATGTTAAAAAGACTTCTGTTTATGTCCGTTAACCTGAAATATGCAACAAAATCTCATAGAAAAATGTTCCAAACAAACACAGTTTCCATTTTTGCCAAATGTTTTTGTCTTAATTTTAGTCAGAATTGTCTTTTTAGTCTCAATATGAATCACATTCAAGTGACATGCCCAGAAATATACGTTTTATTTCAAGATGTTTAAAGACAAAATGATGTCTGAATTGCTTGTAATGAGTAAAAACCTTCTCTCACTCTAAGGTTTGTTGTAGGCAGCTAACCGCAAAGTATCATCACCTCTGTGCGCTTCGATGGTCATTGGATTGTTTCTTGAAGACTGCAATAACCTCCTCTGATAACAGCTATCACTCTTCCCTCCCACACCGTCTCAAGTCTGTGTCTGTGTCATGTCTCTTGACCCTTTTCTCTCTCTCTCTCTCTCTCTCTCTCTCCTCCTCCTCTTCCAGGTATCTGTTTGCCCTGCAGATAAAACGTGACCTGGCCTGCGGTCGCCTCATCTGTAACGACACCAGCGCTGCTCTCATGGTCTCTCACATCATACAATGTGAGTGAAGCAGTAAATTATATAAATCCCAGCATTTTGGAGGCAGAATTGTTCAGTTTTCCACGCCCGAGGAGGGTTTCCCTCTTGCTGCGAGATCGAGTGTAAAGAGGAAAAAAAAAGCTGAATGCTTGGCTTATGAAGGGGATCGTAAATCATGCAGCTCACAAACACATGACAGATACTCCCTTTGGGGGGATTTCTGCAGCAATAACTGCACTGTTTCTGTGAATCTGTTCTTCAAGTTTGAGGCAGCTGGTTAAAATCAACAGAATATCCTTCAACATGTGCATGAATCTTAAAATAATCCTGTTTATGCGGCGCAGAGGGACGTCAATCTGATGCTACCTGTTATTATTCTGCACCCTACGAGGAGGATGCTGGATTTATAGATCCCATTCAGTCATGCAGACAGTGGCTGGCTACAGCACAGCATGTTAAAGAATACTCCTCTGTTGCTGTGGTAACCGCCACTGCTGCTCCTGTTTGTGCACCTGCGGGTGGTACACAATGATTGTTGCTGGTTTTGGACAGATGGAGTCCCACGCATCAGTACACCTCATCTGATCTACAGTCGAGGAAAGCTCAGAGGAGATAGAGTAGAGCACAGAGTTGACAAAATAAATCATACATAGTGTTTTTGCAGTTCATTTCATTCTCCAGATAAATGATAAATCAACTTTTCTACCTTTTTCTGCCTCCATCAGCTGAAATTGGCGATTTTGACGAGACCCAGAGTTGGCAGCACCTCCTCCACAATAAATACCTGCCAGACCAGGACGCCATCAGAGATAAGATCACTGACTGCCACCGCAAGCATGTGTGAGTGAAGAAGTCACCCACAGTGACAGGAAATCATCTCATGAGCATTGTTTCCCACTAAACTCTCTAAAGATTATCCTTGAAATCAGACCCGGGGGTCAGATTCTGTTTGCCGTTCATCTTAGTGGTGTGAGGAAAATCAGTTTGCACACACATACCTCCACACGTTTACGCTGAGATACGCATCTGCTCTCACAAACACACCCATTACACCCAGCCCATACTGTAAGGCTCTCTCCTGCAGAGATGCTTATCTGTGCAGCACACACACACACACACACACACACGCACACCTCTAATCTCTCCCCCGCAGAGATTGGTCCACTAACACCACTTTGCACTCCCCCCTGACACCCCCTGGGATCACACAGCACACCTCATTTACATTACAGCTGTGATTTCCCTCCACCTCTGTTTGCAAACACATGAAAACACACATTTCATTAAAATTTAAACCTCCCTCTCAAATCGCACACACGAGCCTGAAAACATCATTACATCCTTGATTGTTGATTCTTTATCATTTCCACACACCCCCTCCTCTCCAATCCTTCAACTGCCCTCCCTCCACCACAGGAAGGAAGTGGCTAATTCAGCAGCTCATACAGGAAACAGGAAGCTATTTTCAGATTTGTGAGGAAACAAACTTATTCTGTGGCAGATGTTTTGGTTTCCCACCCTGAGCACAGAGGGTGCTGACATCTGATACTGTGGTGGACTTCAAGAGTGTTTGTTATCTCTTCATACAACACATCTGGGATCAAAACAGAGAAATATTTTTAGTAGCTGACTTATGGGTTGATTTCATTTCCTCCTCAGCGGACAAACCCCTGCAGAGTCAGACTATCAGCTGCTAGAGATCGCCCGGCGCTTGGAGATGTACGGTGTCCGCCTGCACCCTGCCAAGGACCGAGAGGGGACAAAGCTCAGTCTGGCTGTGGCGCACATCGGAGTCCTGGTTTTCCAGGTAGCGTCATCAGCTTTAAAATCAACATTAAAGTGTTTCTCTGACATTCGAGAAGCTCCAGAGTCAGGTTGCACGAGGAGGCTCAAGGTATGAGCTGCAAATTCCTGAAATGTTCTCTTGAAGAGGTGATACATCATAATTTGGGGGAAGTCCTCTCCTTCAACTCCTGCTGACCTCATTTTTTGGCAATCTCAAGAACACCTGAAGCATTTTACACTGCCAAGACTGAAACCTTACAAAGTGTTTATGCCTTAGTTTTAGTAAAATTTGTCATCTTTCTTCAGGGTTACACAAAAATCAACGCTTTCAACTGGTCCAAAATCCGCAAACTCAGCTTCAAACGCAAAAGGTTCCTCATCAAGCTGCGAGCAGACCCCAGTGTAAGTCTAATTTTTCCAATATTTCCCTCTCTTTGAATCCATCTTTCCTGCTGTTGATGCTGACATACTCCCCTTCATCCTGCAGCAGAGCGCCCACCATGACACGCTGGAGTTCACCATGGCCAGCAGGGACTGCTGCAAGGTCTTCTGGAAGATCTGTGTGGAGTATCACGCTTTCTTCCGCCTCTTTGAGGAACCCAAGCCCAAGCCTAAACCCATCCTCTTCACCAGAGGATCCTCGTTCCGCTTCAGGTAAAGAGAGAAGAGTGGACGCAGGGTTCATTACTCTTTGATTTGTTGTTAATCACTGACTTTTCCCGCCCTGTGCAGCGGTCGAACCCAGAAGCAGATCATCGATTACGCTAAAGACTCTGAGTTTAAAAAGATGCCGTTTGAGAGGTGAGAGTCCCACATTTGTTTCATAGCTTCAGCAGCAGAGATGACACATTTGGAGGAGATTAACCCCGCCCTTTTTTCTCCTTCTTCATGTCAGGAAGCACAGTAAGATCCTGTCCAGTTTCAGCATGTCTCCTCAGTCGTCTTCCTTCAGATCGCAAGTGCCAAAAGAGGTGAAACACACTTCAGAGATGACAGGCTGCTTCCTTCTGTTTTTGAGAAGACATCACTTCTGACTTATGTTGTCATCTCTCTCTGCAGGGTGCCATGTCTGTGCAGGTCTCAGACCAGCCTGACTCATCCAGACTGGGCCATGTGTCCAACGGCTCAGAGGAACTCCCAGCAGCCACCACCTCCACCAACGGCTTCCACGAAACAGAGAACCACAACGGCAACGGAGCAGCGCCGGACCCACAGTTCCTGAACCCAGGTCCATCCTGCAGGGCAAACAAAGGCAGCAGCTCGTCTATTCCTTACATAGACTGCAGCGACATAGACAGTGAATGTGATGTGGGCAAGAACAACAGGGCCTCCAGGGGCCACGGCAACGCAAACGACAGTAACGGGGATGAGTCCAGTGTGTATAACAGGAACAAAAACGGCAGTGGTGCTCGCAACGGGGGGCAGAATGGGGGTTTATTTGGGGCTGTAAATGGGTTCTACCACACTAATCACCAGGGGCTAATGCAGCAGCAGCAGCAGCAAAGTATTCTGGGTAGCAAAAGCACTGTAGATCAGTCGACTAAGTTCAACGGGAGTCACGAGTTAACAGATGATGAAATTCTCCCAAACGGAGGCTCCATTCATGGTCGCCTCCCGCTCCACAGCACGCTCCTGGATGAGATCTTCCAGGGTCGAGATAAGCGCGGCGTAGCAGTCGGGCGACCATTAGGAACCGGCACTCGTAGTCAGTGTTCGAGCCCGGTGATCAGCAGCTTCCACCACCGCACCAACTCTCTAAGCCACGCCGAGATGACAAATGGGCACGGGCAGCAGCGTTCAGCTCCACGCTGGGATGACGGCGGGCATTATTTCAGTAAACGCCCTGGAGGTCAAGTTGAAACTCCAACCATCCCGCTGTCATCCCATCCTCCCAATCACTACGGGAGCTACTCCCCAATTACAGCAAACCGCACAGCGCCACATTTCGCTAAACCGTACAATAACAACAACATGAGGAACCGCTCTGATACTGATCCGTTCATCCTCAGCGGGATGACCTCCACTCCCATCAAACACCACGGGCTGCATGGTCAAGCTCCAGGTTCAGCTCCAATTGAGCGGCGAATGATAATCACTAACGGTAACCACACGGGGAACCTCATGGTCCCTGGTCAGGCGCGTTCAAACACAGTTCAGCGTATGTACGGTCGCCAGGGGAAACCAGGTAACAACAACAACCTGAACCAGCCGGTGCAGATGATCGACGGCTCCACGAGCAGCGGCACCGAGTCCAGCGACACCGAGTCAGACACAGGAAGCAGCGCGTACAGCCAGCCGCTCATGTACGGAAACCCTGTGGCTGTGAGCTCCATGAATTCAGTGAACTCCAACGGCGTGAATTCATCGCCGATGCCTCGTAATAAGTTCAGCTTCGGTAGTCTGCAGCTGGAGGAGGGGGAGGATGGGGAGGAGGGGGAGGAGGAGGTGTGTTATCACTTTAATGAGGAGGGGATGGCAGGGCGAGTTTTCAGCTGCTGAGAGGAAACAATGAATTTAACCTCTTTGTAAAAAGATAAATAACCCAGAACAGTAGATTTGCTCTTTACTAGTCCTTTACTACCTGTGATACCCTTATATAGAAACACTTTTTGTACAGGTTCTAGCACATTTTTAAACTACATTTCTCACATTTTGTAGTTTTTCTACTCAAGCTAAGAAATGCAGCTTTGCTTCTTGGTGATTTGATAACAAGCTTAGTATTTGTGCACCTCATAATCCCTCATTTTGTATTGAATTATGTATGCAAACAGCTGCATTTTGTTAATCTGCAGCTAGCTTTCAGCATCAGTGGAGAAATTTAATTGAAACTAATATGTTGTAAATGTGGAGATTGAGCATTGATGGCTGTTGGGAAGATAAATTAAGGGCATTGATCCATATGAGATGTTTTTTCCTA
Source organism: Thalassoma bifasciatum (assembly GCA_008086565.1). Lineage (NCBI taxonomy): Eukaryota > Metazoa > Chordata > Actinopteri > Labriformes > Labridae > Thalassoma > Thalassoma bifasciatum. The sequence goes on from RPOG01000328.1 coordinate 71,615, forward strand.
ATGCAATTGTAAGCCAGCTGTGTGGAACGATCATTTTCAGATTTGTAGTACTGTAATGTAGTTTTTCCTTGAAATCAAACCTTTACACTTGTGTGATTGTTGTCTGGTGCAATAGAAGGTCTTCAGAGAGTAGTCAGAGTTGATTATGGGGTTTTAATGTCGAGGTTTTCCGAGCGGATGTAGAGCTCGAGTCTGTGGTTGTTTGGGGAAACCACCGGGATATTGTGGATTGTTGATTTTGAGATATTTCCCTTTAATTGTACAGAATCCTGACCCGCTCTTGGTAGAGAATCGATGGTAGGTAGAGTAAAAACGCTCGACTCAGCTGTGAGAAATGTGTGTAGGAGGCTGAGCTTGTCGTCAGCTGTTTCTTTGGAGCACTTTTTCATCTATCTGTCTGTCGTGGGCGTCTTTTTTTGCACTGTGATGTGGATGTTTGTGGTAGGGCACTGAATTACTCCTTATTTAGAATCAAAGAAAGAGTAGAGAGAGTCGGACTCACCTTATGTATCTGTATTTTCTTTTTCTTTCACTGTATTTTCCAAACACACCAGCTCTCAGTCTTAAACCTGTCTGCTTTGCTTGGCTTGGCCCCTGGCACTCACTCACACACACACAAACACACTAAAAAAAGGTGTTATCGTCCACTTTCTTTGTGCTGTTTTCTGTTTATTGAAGGCTCTTCATCTTCATCTGTGTCTTTTGCTGGCTGTCTCCTTTTGTTTTCACTGCAACTCTGGATTTATTGGAGTTATTGTGTGCTTCTTCTACTTGAAATGTCCGTAAAATAATACATACTACATGTTTTTATGATTTCATGATTTAATGGACAGTAACTATCTGAAACGATTCCTGGATGATGTTTCGTGATCTGCACACCTTTTCTTTTTCCTGCTTCTTCCTGAAACAAATGCTCCATGCTTTGTAAATGCACTGTATTTCAGCATGTTTCCTTTTACTGTCAATGCACGTGCTTTTCTGTCGTTCTGCTTTTCTGTCACGGGGCTCCAAATGGTTTCAAAAATACAGCATTTATTTAGAAAACCATTTGTGCTTCAGCCCCAGGTTTCCTCACTCAGACTCAACTTCAGTGTTCTCCTAAAGCGAAAGAGAGGGCGGAGGTAGACAGACACATGGAAGTTAAGCTTAATGCAAATGTAAGTGAAGAAATATGACACATTTGAGAGTAATGACATTTTATTTTGTTCAGTGTGAGAGTCTGAGAATTGTCAGGAATACTGGAGTTGAGTTGCGTTCACTTCCGCCAAACAGCACTCACAGAAAATCACATCCATGAGGCGTTTTTCTTTGATTGTACATATTAAAATAGATAGTTTGTGATTCTGTGAAGTTTGATGAAGCATAAAACTCATTTTTCATTTTGCACAAAGTGACTTTGCAGCTCTCACTCACTCACTGGTTTTCTGTAACACCTTGTACACCTGTCCTCCTCACAAACACCTTCTTTAATTCTTCCCCCTAAAGGTTTCACCTCTTCATCTCTCTTTTCAATACTGTAACTGATTGTGTGCACTAGTGTCAATAAAAAAAACAAAGTCGAGAAAAGGGACTCGAGAATTTTCTGTAGTAGTGTCCCCTGCCCTGAAGTTTGACCCTCCCCTCCACCTGTATCTTGTGTCGTGGTAGCTTAGACTGTAGAGTAGTGCTTGTTTGTTGTTGTTTTGTAGCTTCTGTCTTTTGTGTTGTTGTAGTTTTTTGTCTGTAGTGTGCTACAGTTCTTTTATAGCACACCATCACAGATCTGCACTCAGTGGTTGCCTTGGTTTTACCCATGATCCAGTTTGGTGTGTAACAGTGGACTCTGTGGAAACTTTGCACAACTTTGGGCAAGTATAAAGTCACAACTTAGCATCATGTAGTTAGTGTCAGTAGTGGATGTAGCTGTAGCAAAGAGTCTGGATGATAGGAGCAAGAAACGCTGATTTTAGGATTCATCGCAAAAAAGAGCAAGACGGGGAAAGTAAACAGGATCATATCTGTGATGTATTGTGAGGGAGATGGAAAAGTTCAGAACATTAGCTACAAATGTGATGTTCTAACCAACCAACCCAATGCTGATTTTTTTGTATGCAAGTATGATTAGACATTTTTTTTTTACAAAAGAATAATCTGTAACTATCCCCTTAGACTTCAGTTTTTGCAGTGCTCTTATAATGCATCGATATGATCTCTCCTTTGTCTTGCAGACAAGCTGATTATCCATAGCTTTTTACTAACATCTAAGAATCTTTTCTGCTTCTTTTCTTCCTGTTTTTCCTCAAAATATTCTAGATAAGGATCCTTAGAGTAGATGCAAACTCTTCAGCTCTTTCCTTTAGTTTTTGATTGAGTTTGAAATTCATCGCCTTACATTCACGTCACATTTTGGGAATAATTTGGGGAACATTGATGAAAAAACTGCAAAGTCAGAGTAAGAATTAACTGATAAGGAGCTGGCTGTGAATTTCATGAAAGCTCTTGGATTATAGAGTCTATTTTAATATCCTTCATCCCTTATCCTCCGCCACCATCTCCCCTTATCTCACCCTCTGCTCCCTCTCCCTCCCACAGAAAGTCCCGGCTCTGAAGACTCTCCAGCCGGAAGTCCCCACGTGGTGGTGAACGGAAACGGCTCGGTGCACGCTCAGAGTCTGGGCGGCATCGGCGTCCTGGGTCAGAGCCCTGAGAGACAGCAGCTGTCGCCTCTCACCAGCCCGCTGCTGACGGACGCTGGATGTGTGCGGCATGATGACGAGGAGGAGGCGAGGAGGAAGGTGAGCATAAAGAGAGGGTGTCTGAGTAAACATCTGGTGGATTTCTAATCCTATCCAGCTGATTTTCTGCTGTTTGTGTCCAGAAGTTTCCCACAGACAAGGCCTACTTCATCGCCAAGGAACTGTTAACAACAGAGAGGACGTACCTCAAAGACCTGCAGGTCGTCACTGAGGTACAGTTTTAAACATTCCTGCTGCTTTTTCTTCCTCTCTAAGGTCGTGTTTCTGCTGACTGCAAAGCCAGATCGAGATGTTTGCACAGTAAACACATTTTCCTAAAGCACACAGTCTTTAATTACACAAAGAAACCTTCAGACTGGAAAAGCGAGTTCAAATTTGCTTAAATTTCAAGACAGTGCACTAAAATTGCTCTTTATGACCTTGTTTGTGAGTGAGTCAGACTTGAGACGTGAGTTTGCAGGCTTTTACAGACTAAATACTCAGGAAAGTGATCTCATTTTGGTCTTTTTGTCAGTAAAAACATCAGAAACAGCCACTCAAAATCACAACCTCATGTCCTTTTTCTGCCATGTGACATTAATATCACACTCAGTTTCTCAAGCTTTTCTTCATTCTCGTCCCTGAAATGAGCTTTTACGTGCCTTTAGTTTCCAACAAAAGAGGCCTTTATGAGGAGAAAAAACAGCCTCAAAGTGAGAATATCCAAACAACCAAACATGTTTTTTTGTTTGAGACAGACTATTAGCGCCCAGCTTTTTCACTTTACAAGCAAAACCACGGAAATTAACTCAAAGAGGAAAACCCTGCGTGTTCAGTCTTGGATGAAAGTGTTTTTTATTGTCTGTCTGGGACAAATAAGAGGATGAAAAGTGAAGTTCACCTGTCTGTGGATCGGATTTGTAAAATAGAGATGACCTTTGACCTCTCCGTGGAGGGGAGGACTCTCATATTTCCTCTCTGTTGTGTCTTTTTCTTCCTCTCAGCTATTTTTCTTCTCAACAGTAGTTTCCAGCCTCTTTCATGTGGGAGGAAGGCGTGCGCTGGCACTTTTTTAAAACCTCTTAAATATTTTCTTTGGCTGGCACTCACACACACCCTTTCCTCCATATATCCCTCTCTCTCTCCCTCCCTCTCTGTCACCCCTCCTCCCTCCCTCCCTCAGTGTGTGTGTGTGTGTGACACAGCTGGACACTCTCCTGTCTGCACCGTCTGTCATAGCAGTGTGTGATTTACTCTGAGAGGAGAATATAACACCTCTGTGTCAGGGGTTGAAAGGCCAGAAGGGTCACACTGTGTATGTGTGTGTGAGTGTGTGTGTGTGTGTGGGGGTTAGCTGATCCTCAGTGCAAACAAATGTCACTTTGCCTTCAATTCAAATCCATCATTCAGCCCCTGGATGCCTCTGTCCTGAGTGTGACTCTTATCAGTGCTGTTTGAGGCTGTGTGTAACTAAGTGTGTGTGTGTGTTTCATGGTCATTTTTCCCCATAAAACAGCTTCTTAAATACATATCCTGGACGTACAGCTTCATCCACAAGAGGGTGTCACACTTGCTATAAGCTCAAAGTTCCTCACAGGAGATTTAATTCACACTGCAGCTATTTTTGTGTCAACAATAATTTTATCACCTCACTTTAAAAACGATGATCAAAATCTAACTATTGAAAAAAAAAGTCTCAATTGTTGCCTTGCCTTAACCTCATTCTGAACCACTTCACTGTAACATCCTCTAAAAATCCTCTGAGTTTGCTTCCAGTGAGATAAAACTTCAACAGACACTCTGAGATAAAACCCTGACTTTTAAGCTCAATAATTCCCTGAATGATAAAATATCTTCCTTCAGTCTTTCCAGAGCGCTGCAGGCAAAGAGGAAACTTTCCCAGAATCCATCAAGAACCTGCTCTCTTCCAGCTACGACCCCGTCTACAAGTTCCACCAGGGTTTCCTCAAAGAGGTGGAGCAGCGGCTGGCACAGTGGTCAGTTCATGTTGTTTACACTCAAATAAGAGTGTTTACACTCACTTCCTCCTGAGAAATGAGCAGAAATTCACTTTGGATTAGTGTAATTTGTGCTGATTGAGCTTCAGCAGAACAAAAACAAAGAATCCAGTGTAGCGTGAGTGTGTGCCAGGCCTTTCTGGTAACATGAAAGAGATTGTGGGAATGATTAAAGAGTTTTCCAGTCATGGCTGAAGAAAGTTAGTCTTGTACTGACATCTGGTGGTGAGAAAATCACACTGCGAGTAGAGGAAATTAAACTCTTCTTTTTTAAATTTTCTTTATCAGGGAGGGTCGATCCAACGCTCACATTAAAGGAGACTACCAACGGATTGGTGACATTCTCCTGAAGAACATTCAGGGTCTCAGGGTGCGTCCTCCACCTTCACAAGAATAAATCCAGTTGTTTCCTAAATACTGCAGAAAAATCAAAAATGTTTCTTCGTTTTGCCCCAGCAGCAGCTGACGATTCATCTCCAGAAACACTCTGAGTGCCTGGTTGAGCTTGAGCGAGCCTGCAGGTAAAATTAGAAGAAATTAAAGAAAAGAAAGAAGCAGAAAAACCCAGAGCAACATGAATAAGAGAAGATGTTTGTTCTTCAGGTCCAGTCGTAAAGTAGAGGCTTTGTGTCGAGACTTTGAGCAGCAGAGAGTTTGTTACCTTCCCTTCTACATCTTCCTCCTCCGCCCGCTCCATCGCCTCCTGCACTACAAACTCATCCTGGAGCGCCTCTGCAAGCACTACCCGCCCACACACGACGACTTCAGGGACTGCAGAGGTACTCCTCTCCTCCTCATCCTTCACCTCTCTTCCTTCTCTTCTTATTTTTAAACCCGCTCATCCCTTCCTGCATCCACCCTCCAGCTGCTCTGGCAGATATTTCTGAGATGGTGCTGCAGCTCCAGGGCACGATGATGAAGATGGAAAACTTCCAGAAGCTTCTGGAGCTGAAGAAGGATCTGACTGGCATTGACAACCTCGCTATTCCCGGAAGGGTTAGAGCCTTTACTGACTTTAAAAGCTCCTTTATGACGTTTAAATGATTCAGTTTCAGAAGTTTTGAAAGCATTTTTGTGTGTTTTTCTGACAGGAATTCATCCGGCTGGGTTGTCTTAGCAAACTCTCAGGGAAAGGCCTTCAGCAGAGGATGTTCTTCTTGGTGAGACTCATCAAAAGTGAAAGCAGAAAACACCCAGCCCTTCCTCTTCCCTAAATTCCTTTTTTTCCCACTCTAGTTTAGTGATTCTTTGGTGTACACGAGTCGAGGGATGACGCCGTCCAATCAGTTTAAAGTTCACGGACAGCTGCCTCTGTACGGCATGACGGTACGAGGCCATAGTCCTTAAGTAACACACTTTTATTTGTGGGAATTTATGATGCAAGGATCTGAAATATGTTGTGTGCAATTTGCAGATTAGAGAAAGTGAAGAGGAGTGGGGAGTCCCTCACTCGTTCACCTTGTTTGGACAGCGCCAGTCTGTTGTCGTGGCAGCGAGGTAAACACAGAAATAAATCCAAGATGATGAGAAAACAATCGTAAATAATTCCTCATGACTCATATCATCCATTATGAATCTAAGTCGTCATGTTTCTGTAAAAGAAACAGTTTCAAACATTCATGCAGGTCAAACTCATGAAAAATGGATTCACTCTATAAGATGCTAAATTAAATTAGACCCAGTGACCTATTTTCTATTCACTTCCTTGCTTTTATTGGCCTCTCCCCTCTCAGCTGTGCGTCAGAGATGGAGCGCTGGGTGGAGGACATCAGGATGGCCATCGATCTGGCGGAGCAGAGCAGCAGCCCCAACACTGACCTGTTGTCCACCAGCCTCTCTGACAACAGTAAGAAACACAAACCCATCTCTCTGCTCCTCATTCTTCCAGCTCCTCTTTCATCATATTTTTCAGCGTCACCTGATATGAGCAGCTCCAAACCCCAGCTGTCTCCCCTCCTTTGTCGTCCTCTCATCCTCTCATCCTTTCTCTTAACCACCTGTCATGATCTTCAATGAGGCTCCACCTGCTGACCTTTGCTTCAGCGTCTCCTTTTGTGCTTCCACTAAATCACCTGCCATGAACATTTTTAACCCAAACGGTTAAAGAGCATTGACTTTCATGTCAGAACAGAAAGGTTCTTTTACTCTCTTTTGTCTTGAGCTGCTTTGAGTATAGTTTTTCCTCATGAAGCCAGACTGTTGAATGAATAAAATAACTACATTTATGAACTTCTTTATACTAAAAGGTGACTTTAATTGTCCCTCAGAGCTAACGGAGGACGCTGGGACTGATTTGGAGTCGGAGGAGGAGCTCTGCGGCTCACGTTCATCTCTGGAGCGTCAGGGTCACCGTGGTAACACTACCGTGCACGTCTGCTGGCATCGCAACACCAGTGTGTCCATGGTGGACTTCAGTGTTGCTGTTGAGGTACAAAACTGTGCTCTCATCTCGATTTTCTTTCTCTACTTTCTTCTAAGTCTTCAACAAACAGGTTGTCCTTTGGTGACCTCTTGTGGAGTCATAGACAAACTGCTAAAGCCAAAAAAAAGTGTTAACTGCTTGAGTTTTAAGATAAATAGAGGATAAAAGTTGTTATTCTCCTTTGGCGTTTGTTTTTGTGTTTCCAGAATCAGCTGTCCGGTAACCTGCTGAGGAAGTTTAAGAACAGTAACGGCTGGCAGAAACTCTGGGTGGTCTTCACCAACTTCAGCCTCTTCTTCTACAAGTCACACCAGGTTAAAGACAATTAATGCACCAGGGAATGAATAAGAGATAGATAAAGATGAATATTAATGATTTTCTTTCCCATCAGGATGATTACCCTCTGGCCAGCCTCCCACTGCTCGGCTACTCCGTCACCGTCCCGTCTGAGTCAGAGAACATCCACAAAGACTACGTCTTCAAGCTCCACTTCAAATCACACGTTTACTATTTCAGATCAGAGAGCGAGTACACGTTTGAGAGGTATGGAGGAAAAACTCACAGACATGAATGAGATGGAAGCATATTTTATGACATGTACTGCAGTTTTCCACAAGAGGGCGCTCTTAATGTACTTGTAAAATGAAAAATGAGCTCATCCTGATTTTTCTGATCTCCAGGTGGATGGAGGTGATCCGCAGTGCCACCTGCTCCTCCAGCCGCTCACTGCCCAGCACCAGGAAGGACCTTTATTGATGAATCTCCCTTTAGGAGACTTCAGGCTGCACAGACACTACACAAAGAGACTTTTATTCTTCACACAGCTGGCGCTCACACACCCTTCACCCAGAGGTCGTCCCACTTCACTTTCTGTATGCACACTTTCTGCAACACCACATTTTGCTGGAATTCAAACATTGTTCACATGCACACATGTAGGTGACTGAATCACACAAACTGTTTGGGACACTTCAGCATGAATTGTGCACCACTTTGTGTATTTTTACTTCTTTTTCTGAAATGAGAAATTGTGATGAGAATGGAAAATGTGTATAAAATAGTTCAACTATTGTGTGCATGTGAACAGGAGTATTTTCTTTATCTGGAGATTTATTAAAATGAATTTAATGTGGAGATAATTACAAAACATCCATGAATTCCTTTTTGTAACTTTTTGTACATTACATTGATACACTGTGAAATGTCTTTTTCTCTCTTTATGTTTCTTTTATTTTGAAAGGCTGAAAAAGAAAAGCCTCCAACGCCTACAGAGATTTCACTGGGTCTTTTGCCAAATACTTTCTCTTCTGTACCTTCCAGGATTCTGGATTTTAATCTTCTGAATAAAAATGAGAAAGAAAAGTGGTCCTGTGAGAAATTAGACCACTTCAACTGATTTTTTTTGTTCTTTAATCAGGAAAGAAACACAGATTAGGACACTGACATGGAGGAAACTGTTAGAAAACCCTGAGAATTTACAACAACTCAGACATAAGTTGAGAGCTGCCTACTGACAAGTAAAGGTAGGTAAACAAAGGTGACATTCAAGTATCAAACAGGAGGAGATGTGCCATTATTTGTCTTATGATTGGATTAAAAAGTGTGTGTGACTTACAGTAAATCGTAGCTACAATCAGGTCATTAGGTGTATTTAAAGCTACAGTACAGTTATAAATCTAATCTTCTTCCTCAGAACTGTTGCGTCTTTCTCGTGACTCTCTGGTCTCATACTCAAGCCCGTGATCTCCATGTGAGTCGTAGCTTTCATAGCTTTGCAGTGAAGGCCAGTCCGGCTGATATGTGGTCGTGTTGTACACAAATGCCTCTGTGATGCTCCCTGATGCCACTTTCTCCTCCTCGTCTCCCTCCCCCATCCACTCCTCCACCTCCAGTTTCACCAGATTCCTCTGGTACATGGTGGGAACGCTCTCAAAGTCGTCCAGGAAGGCCAGCATCTTCTCGTCCACCTTGTAGATCTCCCCTCGGACTCTGTGGCCCTGACCGGGGATGTTGAGCAGGAATGGGATGTTGTACTTGGTGGCGATGATCAGAGGGTATTTCTGGGTGGTGCGGGCTGAGGCCAGGAGCTCCGCCTTACCTTTGGAGAGGTCAAACATGCGGTAGTTGTTGGGTTGACCCCTCTTGAGGGTGCCATAGACGAAGACACGAGCCATGTGGCCACAAGAGGGCAGACAAAGCTGCAAAATGAAACAAGAAAAGAGTTACATCAGTTGCATCATAATAAATAAGAATAGAATAATTGGCATGGAAACAGACACTTCCTATCAGACCTGCATTTCATTTTAGGGTGACAAGCTGCAGAAATACTTGCATGACCTTAAGTCTGATTTAATGCAGCTCTTTGGACTCAAAGATCATGAGTTCAATGATTAATTTACTGACAGGGATAATTTGCAACACATTATCTTAAGATCATTCACACAGGGAGAGGTTGGGAGGAGCATAAACAAGCACCCATGGGTTATGAAGCAACAATAATCCGAAGACGTAACAACTTCTAATGCATGCAAGGATATAAAATTAGCTTTTTTATTTGCGTACATGTAGATCAAAACACCCGAGAGTCTTTGTTGCTCTCCTGCAGCCAAAAACAAACACACATGCATTGTAAATACTGTCTCTGACATACATAAAATACCTGGATAACACGCTAAATCACACACGTGAACGGTGCTGTCGTGCAAAATACATGGATGTCAAACGTACGTAAGTAATTTGGCATAAGTTTCATAACAACAAACCCCAGACTTACCTGGAAAATGAGGAAGTTGACAGCTTACAGTAACGATCTGCTATCATGAGCATAGCTGGAAACCGGTTCCTGCACATGCGCAGAAGCAACCAGAAGTTATGGAGTAAAATATAAATAACCACAGGAGGGCGGTGAAGTGTAAGTTTCTGTGTTTGATTTATTCTCTCAGCGACTTTAAAAGAGGGAATCCAGAATGAATTGCATCTGTGTGATTTATTTGATTTTTAAGACATTTGTAACAGCTTCACACGTGTAGGCTGATCTCGAAAAATGACTTATTGGTTGTTTTTTATATCTAAAAATAAACGGTGATTTAATTTGTTTATTATATCATTATTAGTGCAATTACTCGTTGTAATCACAGGCATAAGTAAAAAAAAAAAAAAAAAAAAGCATATAAAAAAGATTGTAAATCCCTTTTACAATGTGAAGCACTGATTTGAGCAGCACGGCCTATGACGTCATCACGCTCGCAGCCTAGCAGCAGAAAATACGGCGTAAACAAAGCGGAGAGAGCTACAAATCAGCTAAAGCTAAGAGGCGAAGAAATACCAACTTTTGCCGCAATTGGTTGTATTAGCAGCTCTTCGAAGATATTATTGTGATTTAAACTTTCTATTTAACATGGTTAAAGACTCGTGTTTTAGTGTTGAAGCTGTAAATAAGCGAGTTTTTCAGCCTCCGCTCATGCTAAGTGCTTTAGCATTAGGTAACCTCAGATAACGGGACTTTGTGTTTATACTTCAGTGAAACAGGGACCGAAAACAACCTGTGGAGTCTACACATGCTACAGTCTGTTTCATTGTTGATAGTATATAAACGTTAGGGATTCGTGCTCGACTTTGTTGGTGTAACAATGAGTTAGGTGGACATGTAGCTCCCAGAGTCGATCAGCTGTTGAAGAGGGCTGTAGAGGGGGGGGGCTCCTGCATAGATGACCACGACCTGATCACTGTCATCCGGACTCAGACTGAGATGTTTAGCCTGATGGCGAACTGCTGCAACTGGCTGAAACGATGGCGAGAGCCTGCAAGGTGAGTTATCATGCATAAATCTGTGTTTTTCCACTGTATTCTGCTTATTCGGGTGCACTGAAAGAAACTTATGTGGCTCGACTTGACAGTGACACAGATACCCAGATTGTTATCATGCTCATTTTCCAAAAGACAAAGTGGATTCATAACTTTTTCTTGCTTCAGCCTTTAAGGGGAGTCACAAGAACCAACTCATCCAGATGATTTCAAGGAGACAGTTTTGGACTTTGATGGACAAATTGCACAGCAAAAACTGAAATCGAAGCAAGTGTTTGTGTCTTGTTTCTGTTCAAAAATGTGTTTTAAGTCTTGATATGAGGCATTTTGCAGGTTTTTTCCCTTGTAACAAGCAATTCAGACATCATTTTTGTCTTTAAATATCTTGGAAAAAGAAATTGTTCTGGATTGGTCTGGTGCATGTGGCTCATATCAGGACTAAAAAGTCATTTTTCGACTAATAATAAGACAAAAACACTTGCTTAGATATCAACTTTTTGCAGTGTGGTGCAGTGACTGAGGCAGGTGTAGATGGAGGCATTTGTTAACCTTTTTGTTACTTTTAAAAGGACCAAAAGACTTTAAATCTCAATCCCTACAGGGGCCATACTTTGGGGAAAAACATCTGAAATGCATGAGCAGTTAAATCATCTGCTGTTTGTATAAGAAGTATAAAATATGGATCTTATTTCAGTTAAATCATCCACAAGTTTCTGAATGAAGCAGATAGATTGCACTGCAAAAGCAAGATGCAGAAATGGAAGAGTCACAGTCATAATTCAGAGTATTTCTGAAGTTCTCGCCCATTTGTTGTTGCGTAAAAAGCAGGTATGACTCCACAGGTGTGAAACAGCAGGACCAGGAAAAGGCCACAACGCCTCCTGAAATCACGTGCTCCATGTGAGGCACCTGATCCTCTGGACTTAGTCTGAAATCCTCACCTAATCCCACAGCCAGGTCTCTTCAGTGGGTCGCTTTGTTGCAGTGTGGACGGAGGGTTATGGGTTAGTGGATGCTTCGTGAACTTGTTGGTGGGCGTACGAGGAAACGCTGCTCTGATGAAAGCCAGCTGGCTGCAGAAGACCGTTAGATGGATAGTGCGTTTGATGTCTTTTCGGCGCAAGTTTAAAAGTTAAGTGATGATCCGGGTGACACAGACAGGACGTGTTTACGAGTGTGATTAGCTTTGTGTTGCATCTCTTTAGACCTTTGTTTACATCTGTGTTTATCTTCCTTCAAGACTGTTTTGAATGCAAGAAAAATGGATTTTTCTAAAGATTTGCTTGAATTGTGTTGTAAACACAGTGTAAGATTAGTCTGTGTTAAATGTTATCGGACCAAATTAAACCCTGTGTTGAAGTGAAGGTGTAGAAACGTTTGTGACATGTCTAGATGTGAATTCTCAGCACTAGAAAGACGTCTCAGATGTCTGGACTGTTCGACATGTTGCGTGTGAAACTCTGCCAGCTTTCTGCCCAGGTGTTGGCAGACTGTACACTTGCAGAGATGACTCACACGTTGTCTGTTTCTTTGTTGTTTTCTCACATTCACTTCGAAGAATACCAAACCAAGTCCTGCATTTTTGTATGTGCATGAATCTTCAACTTGAAATGGTTTGTTCTTCCTCTCAAAGCTGGGCTTCTATCATTCAGACCACTTTTGAAGTTGCTGTGGGATGCAAATTTGGAGTGTCTTTATCCTCATGAGACTATCGCTCACTCATTGCATTGCTCATCCAGATTATACATTGGTTAATCTGTACCCCCAGATGGTAATGAGAGCTAATGCTGACGCCAAAGACTGAATCACATGCTTCCTCCTCTGACACTCATGTTCATTTTCTCCTTTTTCTTCCCCAACAGGAAAGTGACTCTGGTTATGGTGGGTCTGGATAATGCAGGAAAGACGGCCACTGTGCGAGGAATCCAAGGAGGTAAACTCTCTGTGTTCTGCATATATTTCAGCATCAAATGAACACAACATCAACCAGGAGTCTGTTTGTTTTCTTAGACAATCCTCAAGATGTGGCCCCCACTGTCGGCTTCTCCAAAGTGGACCTCAAGCAGGGCAAGTTTGAGGTGACCATCTTCGACCTAGGCGGCGGGAAGAGGATACGAGGCATCTGGAAGAACTACTACTCAGAGTCGCACGGTGTCGTGTTTGTAGTGGACTCCAGTGATGTCCAGAGGATCCAGGAGACGCGGGAGACGATGGCTGAGGTCCTGCAGCACCCCCGCATTGCAGGGAAACCTGTGCTCGTGTAAGTCCTCCAACTAATTCAGAAAATTAAACCAAATAAAGAGAAGAAACCATGAAGGAGGAATCAACAGGCCTCTGGAGCCTTTGGTCCTGTTTGTTGGATACGTGCTCTGCAGACTGATTCCTGGAGGCATCTGCTTATTTAGTAATCAGGACACAAGGCGCCGGATGATGCACGGAGAGTTTAAAGTACTCTGGCAGTGTTCTAATCAAAAATCCATAATCAGAGCGCGGTCACATCTCCATAAGATTTCCATAAGATTTTCAGCTGATATAACTCCACACCTTGCAGAAATTGAGTCTCATAACTGCCCTTGAAGTTTCCATAACTCTTCCTGAAACTAGTGAAACTCTTTTTTTATCTTTTCTCTCTTTTTTCAGTCTCGCCAACAAACAGGACCGGGAGGGAGCGCTGGCTGAAGCAGACATCATCGAGAACCTGTCGCTAGAGAAGCTTGTCAACGAGAACAAGTGTCTGTGTCAGATCGTAAGTGTTGGTGCACCTGTTGTGGGACGCCAGTAGAATGACATTAAGAGCTTTTGGCATTTAACAGCAGTTTCACCCACATATGGACAAAGGCCGAATCATCACGTGTGTTATTTCTGCCCCAGGAGCCGTGCTCTGCTGTTCTGGGCTACGGCAAAAAGGTCGACAAGTCCATCAAGAAGGGCCTGAAGTGGCTCCTCAACAATATTGCCAAAGACTACGAGGCCATTACTGAGCGCGTGCAGAAGGACACGGCCGAGCAGCGGGCTCTGGAGGAGCAGGACAAGAAGGAGAGGGCGGAGAGGGTGAGGAGGATACGAGAGGAGAGGTGAGGACAAATCTGCTCCTGAGGTTACACACAAGCAAACATGTTGGAGGATTTCCTGATCAGAATATTAATTGAAGGCAGAGAGTAGAGGAAAGGTCATGATGCCAAAGATGAAAGAGCATAAAAATACCACATAAAATACCAGATTCATCATAGAATGTGCAAAATCTAGATGCAATTAAATCTAACCTGGATCAGTTTTTCTCAGTGCAACAGTGACAGCAGGTGGTCTGAATGATTGCACCTGAAAAGGTTAACATCCTCTCATTTCTGCAGAGAACGGGAGGAGCGAGAGGAGGCAGAACGCGAGGGCAGGCAGCTCCAGGAAGAGGAGGACGATGACAACATGCAGAGCCCCTTTCAGCCAATCAGCAACGTGATCTGTGAGGTGTGTGAGCGATGCTGGAGGTTTTCCTGAGCGGTTTATATTCCTGCAGCTAAAAATGTTCTATGTGTTGTTGCTTTCAGAATGAGGACAGAGAGAAAGCGAGGAAGAGGCTGCAGGAGACTCGGACCAACAACCAGGCGATGACAGGAGATGGACGAGGAGATGAGGAGGATGAGGACGAGAACGAGGAGCCAGACGACACGAGGCAAACGACAGAAAACAGCAGCTCAGGTGCGTTACAAAGCTAACACCCTGTGATTATTAAAGAGTCTATAAAGTGCTCTCCTCTGCAGGTGTTTGAAAACAATCAGTTGTTTGAAGAGTCTCATCTTGCAGCTTGTGCTTCAGCTTTGCAGCATACAAGGGAATAATTCTGAGCTTGTAGATAAATAGACAAACAGCGCGTTTAATCTGATGCAAATATTTGATTTGATCCCTCTCTGCTTCCAGCCACAACAGGAGAGCAGGAAAAGAAGAAGACGAGGAAGCTGCACCTGAAGAGGAAGCACCGGGTGGACCCACTGAGGACGGAGGATGGGGCGACGGAGAGCCCCACGCCTCCTCCACCTCCTCTTCCAGGTCAGTCAGGAACAGGATTGAAGATTTGAGGATGTTTTATCCACAGGGGGGCGCCAAACTCAAACCAAGAGTTATAAACAGGAATGTTAATTAGATAAAATGTGGTGTAAAAATACGTATTTCTACATTTTCCTTCTTGTTTTTAGTTGGATGGGCCACACCTAAAGTTTCTAGGCTGCCAAAACTCGAGCCGCTCGGAGACTCGAAACACTCTGGTAAAGCTGCATGACGCCTGCTTCTTCTTCACCTCTCACTGTGTCATCTAACATTTCATTTCTTTGTAGCAAAGCCTGCACTCATCTCCTCACTAACACTGTCTTCAGGTGGACTAACTCATTAGTGTTTCCTCTGCACAGGTAGATAAGGTTAATATTAGCTAGAATGGAGCATTTCCAGGTTTTTTTCCACACTCTGCTGGTGAATCAGTTTGCTGTTGCAGGGGAAACACTGAACTCTGTCTGCCTTCAGATGTGTGTTGACTCTTAATTAGCCCACAGACCCCCATCTCTGCCTCTCCTCTGCTGCGCCTCACCAGGAAAATGCTTGAATGTTTGGATCCTTCATGGTGGCAGACATCTTAATCAACCCACAGCCCTGTCTGCGCTTTCATCCTCACTCCACTCCGCTCACTCTCATTTTCCTCTGTCTGATCTGTTTTCATTTCAGGTGGATGTAGTTGCTAACGCCGTCTTTTCCCTCCCGCAGACTTTTTCAAGAAGCCTCTGCCGCCTCTCGCGAACAGGCCTCGGCCTAACGGTGACGCTCATGACGTCATTTTTTAACCTCCTGTGCTTGAGATTGAGCTCCTCCAATCCTCTTTTTTTTTGCTTTCTGTCTCAAGTGAGCGAGGGTGTAGACAGCCAAGCTACACAGAGAGACACTTCATGCAGAAAGACAGACTGATGACTCTTGGCGTCGGGGAACTGGTGAGTGCTGAAAACACTACAGACACAAGGCATCGTGGGAAATGCAGTTCTTCTTGGAGCCTGTTTGAAAACTGGCACAATTCAATGAGAATTTCAGCCCAGAACTGGTGACTGAAACACTATTTTTTACTGTTAAGATCAGTGTTACCCAGTTTGGACTGAGACACTGTCATTTATTGAGGATGTAAATATGTCTGTTTATAATCCTGTCTTGTCTGTTATTGAATGATGGATTTGTACACACACAGCCATTAAAAACAACCACGTTTTTACACCTCTGTTTGTACGTAGATGTAAAAGCTTGAATCTAGATTTGATGGTAAATAAAGGTCAAAAGTGGCTTTTTCACAGCGGAGTGCTTTAATTTGAAACCTGTTTCAACAAATGTTGAATCACAACTTGCATATCAGGATGCCCAGCAGGTGCATTGTGGGTGTAATTCATCGTCTCATTTCTAGTAAAGTGCTACACTACATAATGATTGTTAATTGGTCAATTTCACTCATGAATGTCTTGACATTTCGATGTAATCCTGCAAAGTTTAAAGCCAAGAAAAGAAGACTCTGTTATCTCTGTACTCTTGCCAGCAGCAGCAGCATCTTGTCTTTTTATTTATTGTCAAAAATTGTAAATGTAAAAAAAGTATATTTGTCTACAGGGCTACAGATTTTTATACGCGTTCTGCTGTTTACACTGTGTTCCTGTTTTAAAGTGATATTTCTCCTGAGGCAGGAATCAGCCTCAGACTCGCTGCCTCTCAGGCGGCCCCCGAGGTCTGAGCCAGCACTGTTATTATTCCAGCTTCTCTCGCTTTTTCTGCACCTATTTCACTTTAAAAATAGCTGAAAGCAGCTAAAAGTTCAGCTCCAGATGCACAGAAACAAATTTGGGTGGAAATAAAACAACACAAATTGGAAGACTCCACCGGCCCAATTAAGGTTGGAGAAGCTGGCGGTGGAGCAAAGAGGGAGGGGGGAGTTTCACTACATCGGCAACTGGAAGAGCCAGTAATGGGTCAGAACACACGAGAGGACGTGTAGCAAACTAAACATGAAATATCACTTTGAAACTACGATTCTAGTCCAGATCTTCAGTACGGCACTGACTCTTCTACACAAACTGTTTGAACAGAATATTTTTTCTACTCTGTTTGAATTTTATAACAGCAAATAAAAGATGTTTTAAGATATAAAACACTCTTTTATTCCTGTGTTTTGGGTCTTGGATGTTGTCCTTTCATTATCAGTTGTTGTGCCACATGATTTAGAGATTCCTGCTGTGTCCACAGGGTGGTGCCAGAATTTACAAAGACCCCCCCTAAAAGAGACTATTGTTATTCCATTTTATGATCAATCTGAAGGAACTCTGTGCTCAAAAGATGTGACAGTTGGCAGCTTCATCACATAATTTGCACTTTTCCTCTTCCAGAAATAGCTCGACAGAACATGAGCTGAAAAATGGAAATGGAAAAGGAGGTGGAATCAAATCAAAGCTGCAGATCAGAGTGAGTTAGAGACATTTGAGACAGTAATCTCCTTCCCTCATTTAGACACATTCAAACATCTGGCAGCAGCCTCCACAGCCCGTGTCACTCGCAGCGGAAACATCGCATTAATGTGCCGCTCCTGCCTCATTACTGCAAACACAGACGGGCTTCATTTAGGTGTCAGGACGTTAGAGCTAGAGCGTGTCTCAGTGACGCAAAGGACGAGGGCGGGAGACGCAGGGGTGTCCCGAAGCAGATGCTTTTAACCATCAATCCACCTCCTCGTTATAATTACACCGGGAGAAATCAATCTGTTTGAACTTTCCAGCAGCGATTTAGTGATGAAGTGCTTTAATTTACTCTGCTCGCCCCCAAAATATCAACCTGTCTGGGTTTCTTTTAGTGGAGCTGGAGTTTTAGAAGTTTGGAGCACATTATGAGGCCTGTGTGGGGTTAGAAAAGTGCAGGGAAAACTACGACTGCACTGATTCATCAAATAATAGATTAAATACTGCAAATAAAGAAAGAAAATCATCCATATTTGAGACTTAAAACTGGATTTAAGTGTAAAGAGTACGCTTCATCATTCATTGTTTTGCGGAGCGTGTCTCTTTAAATGCATTTACCACCTGCACCTTTACTCCTGTGCCACTAAAATCCACCAGAGAAGAAGCTCTGCTCTTCCTTTGTCTCCAGCAGATGGCAATGCAACACCAGTCAACCCAGTTTGACACCAGCAACCCACAGTGTGAAACACTTGCACACCATTAACACAGTGGAGTCCTCCTGAGTATCTGAGCTGATGACGTGATGCTGGGTGTTTCAAGGTGGGGCTGGACTGAACCTGTCCAGAATAAGGCAACAAAATGTGACAGAGTAGGAGGAGGAGCGGGAGGAAGGAGGTTCACAGCAGGTTTAGAGCCTCATTATTGATGTGTGATGCCTCATTATGGAACTAAACATGAGAGGAAAGGGGAGGGAGCCTGATATCATGTCTACTAAGCAGCAGATCAATGAAAATCAGGGCATTGAATGCATCTTAAAGTGGACACTCTGCATTGTTTGTCAACAAAATATTGATCATATTTGCTAAATAAAAGCTGACAGACTCCATTAAAACATGTTCATGTATTATGTTTCATCTACTGAGGCAGTGGTCCCCAACCTTATTTGGGCCGTGACCCCATTTTTACATCTCAATTTTCCAGTGACCCCAAAGACATTTCCTTTCTTGAATTAATATCTCAGTAATAGTATATGACTTCATTGCCTGAGCAATGAGAGACCTCACCTCTGGGACACTTTCAGTGCTGCTCACTAACTGTCATGAGCAGAGGCTTGGTTTGTATATGCAGTTGTCTAAGATTGTGTGGTGTTTTACTTTTACAAAGAGTAATACTTAGTTATTTGATATATCAAGCAACCCTAAGGTTAAAAAACACCATACAAAGGTCAGTCAGAGGTCAAGTTTTTCATATAGTATAGTGTTATGTGCTGGAGACAGATAATAATGTATAATAATCTTTGCGTCGGAGTCTTGCTCACCTTATCTTCATTCTAATTTTCATATCCACCTGCTCACTTCACATTATCCCTCTCACAAACTGCTGATTCCTCCTCTTATGCTGCTAATTACCTTCCACTTTAAGCCTCCTTTATGGACTGCTGCAGTGGCGGAAAACTAACTTGAAAGTGCTTTTTATGTGCTGCCTCCATTTTACTATGTATCCCCCGTAGAGAGATTATCACCCCCATTCCATTTTTCTGCTTTTCTGTGCTTTATATGATTGTAAATTGAGTACCTGTAGGGTTTACACTCTTACACAGAAAAAAAGAAGCTGTTTAAAGACGTCAACTTGTGCTCTGGGACGTTTTATTGACTGAACCTAATTAAATGTTAATCAAAATAATCATTTGTTGCAACCCTGAGGCAGCATCTGTCACAAAATCCTGTTTAAAGCGATTTTTAATCTGTGAAAAGACACTGAAATTACACAATCAAACAAAAGTATTCTGTTTTTCCACACTAAATGTGATTTTGAGTGAGAGCTGGCACCAGGTGGTGTGCGCAGAGGAGAGCTGATAAGTGCTGGCTCATGAGATTCAGGCCCGATTCCACAAAAGCAATTTGCGCCTATTGCTGAAGATGAATACAGTTAATGTAAATGAAGAAACCGCCCTGCAGAGCACTCGAGCTGAGGCCTCTCGCTATCTAGTGCCCTTATCTACAAATGCACTCGTCTGTGCTAATGGCGCACCTATTTCAATGCCACATTATAATATCATTTCTGATCCAACAGCCTCGTTGTACACAGAGTACTCAACTAAAACAATGTGCTGCCACTGTTTTATTTCTTTCCAGTTTTTGCACACCTGGTAGGGACACGACGCAGAGTTTGATTGAGGTCAGAGGAATAAAAAAAGCAAAGGCTGTTGGAGATGCAGGGAGGCCATAAAAGAGGGAGATTAGGGTGGTAGAAAGGCAATGAGAGATGGGAGAGAGAATAAGGAAAGCAGATAAGGGATAATGAGGTGTTCGCTGGAAGAGTGATAGAGGGAAGAAAGGAAAAAGCAAATAATGGGCGAGTGAATTTGGGGGAAAGGCAGTAGATAAAGGTGAAAAAGGAGATAGAGGAAGGTTGTGGTACATGGAGGAGCTCGACATAGATGGAGCCATCGCTCTTTGATTGACAGGCCGGTGTGGAGGTGACTCAGGGGATCAGCGGGGTCGACTGTGTGGTAGAACAAGAGCAAGGGAGGTGCAACGGGAACAACTGTGTTTGTTTTTAGCTGCTATAAAAAGACTGAAATCTGTGGGAAGTTATTTTTAGAGTGGGAAGTTAACCAAGTAATCTTGGTTTCATTATGTGGCCCAGCAAACACAGCATGATGATTTCAAGAAATCCCCTTGTTTTATATTGTGCACTGATTTTGGGCTTGTTGCCTTTTGTTTAATTAAAGTCAGGTTTCACGCTGCAGCACACTGGTGTAGTTTGACTTGTTTAAAGCTCCAGCGAGGAGTTTTTATCTGGTTATAAAACAGGCTAATCTGACTATTTCTGGGTGACAGCACTCATCCCACAATAGAAAATGCAATTACACTATTTCCCTGCCAATTTTTATGCAGATTTTGAATTTATTCCATCATTTTTGCCCACGGTTTTTAATAAACTGCCATGATTGTTCAGCTTTCCCTCCACCGCTGCAATCCTGCATTTAATATCAGTGCTCAACAGGTCAATGATGCCTCACAGGTTTAATTAAAGCCCAGCTGTGGGTGCATCAATATGCTCTGATGTGTGAAAGACGCATTGGTTCACACACCCACAGGGTGGCTTATGTCCCAGGACTGAGGGATGATTAGAGGTCAGAGGTTGAGGACATGTAATGGTCAAATTGTGTCTATATATGACTGTTAACTAGTTACTTTTGTGCAGGTATTTGAGTGCAAATCAGCCACTGCATTGCAAAGCCAGGCAACAGGAGAAATGCTGAACAAAGATAACTGGAGAAAGGCATCATTTGGCAAAAACTGACAACAACAACAACAAAGATTCTTCCAGGAAGTTATTCATGTTTTATTGGGTGTCTCTTTCTTGACAGGAAAATAATAATAAAAGCTGCAAATAAATAAGTCTTTCTGAACAGAATTCAAACAATCTTGCTGTTTTTCTTTGATCACTGCGTATTTTTATCCCTGTCCAACTTCCCATTTTTGAGCCTCTGTGTGCACACAATGGATATTAATCTAAAGTGTGTCTTTTTGGACCACACAATAGAAGATAGCGTTGCTCTGCAAGACTCATCCATGCTGTGTTGGGCAGTAATTACTTGCTGGCAGACAGTGGAGGATAAGAACAGCAAAAGGAATCATTAGGGAGCTGTCAGGTACCTAAAACACTCTGAGGTGTTGTTGTTGTTTTTTTAGTACTTCTGTTTTGCTGAGGAGCACAGGAGGAAGAATAGATGAAAAAGAGAGAGCCAGGATGTGAAAACCAACAAAGAAACCCTCGACGCAGACTCTTGATGATGCAAGAATGAAGTGTGCAGCTTGGGAGCATGTTGTCATGTGTTTTGTAAATGATTTTTAAGGAAAGATATAACCTTGGCTGGGTTTTTCTCAGACTTTCTGCTCACTCCACACTTCAAGATTCTTTCTCGGTTTAATTTACTTGAGTCTTTTTATTACTTTCAAAGCCTTTCATGGTTTGGCTGTGTTTTATATGTCTGATCTTTTCTGATCCATAGTCTGCAGTGGGGTTACTCTGGTCTGGGAGCCAAATGCTGTTAAATGTTTCACAGTCTGAGTGAAAAAGGGAGAAATATACCTCTAACTTTAGTGCCCCTGTCAAATTTGGCAAAACAAAGCCTGACAGATTCTCTATTTTGACCACAACATTTTTCAAACCTAGAACAATGTTATTTGTTGCTGAGAATATGGAGTTATATGTATTTTTTATGGCTGCGTTCCATTTAGCTCAACAGCGCTCAGGCCTTCGAATGCGCGCATGCTCAGTCACGGACAGTGAACTAAATGGAACGCAGCCATTAATCAACGTTAATTGCTGGCACCTGTTTCATTTTACTCCACTGTGCGTCACATTTATGAATTATAGATATTAAAATATTTTTAAAAAAAGCAAGAAAACGTCTCATTCTCCAAAAGAAGATGACTTATGAAGGTATTGTCTTATTTAACATATACAAATACATTTCTGATCATTTTAAAACTTTTTTAAAGCGTTATTTTACGTTTCCTGCTGTCTCTCTCTGCTTTGCGCTGGCTACCCAATATAAAACTTAATTTCCTGTCGCACGTTTCGTTCGAAATTAGCTCTTTATTTGTGCATTATAAAGTGATTTGTGGAAGTAAGTGAGTTCACTTTTTGTCCACTTGGGGCGGTAGGGAGCAGCTATAAAAAAGAAAAGGTCAAAGTTGACACACGAAGAAGACACGTTGACATATGTAAACATTGCCATGCTTGCTGGTCATGCATGAATCCCACACCCACATGGGGCCTGTGAGTACATGTTTTACTGCGTGCACGAGCTTTAAAATGCCAATAACATTTCTTTGTACTGCTGCAAAACAGCAAGTGCTTCCTGCAGCAGTGTCAAGAAGTTATTTCGACATTTGTGCGCAGTTTTGAGCCAAAAATTAACCTGTTCTGTGTCTCTACAGCTAGCAGACACAGAAAAGCATTTGCAGTTGGATATGTCACCTTCACACGGTTTTAAAGCACTTTTCACACTTCTTTCACCACTCTTTAAGTCTCTGACATCTTCAGAAATAAATAACTACCTCTTTGGATTTTCATTTCTCAACTTTAGTCTCCATTTTTCCTCTTTTTCCACTCAAACAACCACTTTGAAACCAAGTTCTCTTTGATAAGAGTGGAAATGATCTACAAAAGTATTTAATTTGTGTCAATAAAATGTTAAAATACTCTCTCAAGTTATGATACCTGTGTTTTTTTTGACAGTGTGTAGAAATGGGGACACTTACAGTCAGATCCAAGATGTTAAAGTTCAGCCTTCATATAAATCCATGGTGGTCTTCAATAACAATACACTCCAAGGAAGCATGACAAGTAAGTCATTACACACATTCATGTATTGTGTGTATATTTAAGGTGTACCAAAAACTGAAATTAAGTACAAACTTATGTGCTTAATTCATTTATAGGCAAGCTTATAGTTATGTCAGACTCAAATCAGACTTATTTGAAGGTTCCCACTGAAATGAATGTGACCTCAAATGATTTGAGTCATGTGAGACTTTAGAGCTGATTTATAAGTTTTTTGTGGCTTTTGTGCCTTTAATTGGTAGGAAACAGGCTGGACCTCATGGAGCACGACTTTAACCACAAGGCCATTTGCGCTCCAATATACATGCTTTCTCAATGGGTAACAGGTGACACAGATTTCTTGGACACATACGAAGTGAATAATTTTAGGTATATTCATCATTTCTGCTTTTTTGAAATGGCTTTGACATATTTTAATGATTATTTTAAACAAATTATGCTGAAAATAATAGAAACAAACATGCATTCTACTCTTAACTTTGAAGAGTGAGCTTGACATTTATGATATAAGACAGTGCTAAAACTGCAACGCTCACATTTACTTTCTGTGTTAAATGAAAAAAAAAATATCACCTTAACGACCCAATACAAAATTGGTCATTGCTTGAAATCAACTTGAACTTGGACTTGAAATTTTCCCATAATTGTAGACTCACTCCTGAATTTGATTTGCAGAAAACATTTCACAAAGAACTTGTCAGATTGAACCTTTTTACATGATCTGTCCTCTTCATTTAGTAGAGATTTTAAATTACACTGTCCCAGAAAACCAAAGATATTCATATTCAATGCACATTTTCAGCTCAGCCAGACGCTCTCCTTAGGCAGCTCATTCACAGCGAGAGAAAGAAATCATAATGTAGCATGATGAAAGCATGTGGGTGGCGGTCGAGTGTTTGGTTCTGAGAGCACATGAAGGCTTAGGAAACTGTCAAATCAAAGCAGAAAAAGAAGTGCAGCTCTGATGTTAATAGGCAGAGGAAAACGACTGTCTGTAAGGTACTGAGGAGTGATTGTTCCCTGAGGGATGAGTACGACGTAACTGGAAGAGTGATTCTGCCCAGAGGGGAGATGTATGTCTTTATAGAGCTTACACTTCAAATGACCCCGTCGGTGTGTCTTTTCCCCTCTTTAGGTTCAAGCAGTGGAGCAGTAATCATACTTTAATTGTTCCATGACTTTGTTTTTATGCAGGATCCTAAAGGTTATCTTTTAATGTAGCACTCAGAAAGGAGAGAAATGTAGGTTACAGGAAAGAGAGAAATAGCAAAGATTCATCAAAGACAAGCATTTCATCCTTTGCTTGTGCAAGATCACAAATGTACTGGTTCCCTTCAAGGTCTAGAAGATAAGACTTATTTATACAAGCAGAAATAAGGTTGAGAAATGAGAGAGAAGGGAAGGATTTGTGGCATGTCATATGTTTCCAAATCTGTTTAATTTCTAACAACTCTGCTTGTGAAGTCAGTAGAACATTGTCCTGAAATCTTATAGTCGTTTGCAAAGGATGAAGAGCCACAAACTTGTAGGAATCAGGTGTCTCTGGCTAAATCTCGAGCTGTTACTCCTTTGCTCACAGCTTAATCAGCCTTGCAGTTGGAGGGCTGTACTCATCACAATCGATACACACCTTTCTTCCTCATTGTAGTGTTTTGGGACCCGTTCCACAAAGCCATTTTGGCTGAACAGTCCCATTGTACGTCTGTTAGTGTGGGGCCAGATGTGTACTGAGCCAATCAGGAGTAATTTGTGGAGTGGAAAGTGTTGGCGGATTACAACCTGTGAAAGGAAAAAGGAAGTCTGGAATAAGTGCTCTAAACATGAATTGTGTTGTTACAGAATAGAGTGGGTGAGGAGAGCAGGGAAACAATGTGGAAGTCATCAGCCGGGAGGATGGACAACAGGTTGGTGTTGTTTTGAGTTGTTATTCTTTAGAAAGCGTGTTCACCTGGAGCTGTGTGGGCGGGAAAATAAACCCATCAAACACTTTACACATCCAGGACTCTGACGTTAACATGGCCAGTTTACTGTTTGTGTTTTGTAAAATCTAACTCAAGGTTAACCATCACTTCTTGAAGCAGTCTGATGCACTTTAAAGCTTCATAAGCGCTCTTTGCAAACCACTGACTCTACTTTGTGATTGTGTTTGTTGGCTTCTCATTTTTCTGCTGGTCAACATAATGAAGTAATCAGCACATGTATCAGAGCTCAGCATGAACATGCAGATTAGATCCTAATGTTGATGAGCGCTGCAAAGACAAGCGGTGTGAAGAGCACCCTTTGCTCCTTTGTATCACTTCATTTCATGCGTGATGTAAATTTCCTGCTTCTTCTTCTGAACTGCTGACAAACAGAAACTCCTCTGCAGTCTGTTGCTGTTGCTTGTGTGTCACGGCGTGCGTCTGTGTGTGTGGGCGTGCATTGTGAAACACCGTCTTCAATCAGACCCAGACGAAATCAGAGAGGCGCAGATCAAACCTATCATCAGCTGGACCTCCTGGACAACATTTGCTGTTATTTTCTCCGGGCAGAGACAATCTTTTTACATCCGGCTTTATCGCTTTGGAAGGTCATCTTCCTCCACAAAGACCAAACTCATTAAATTCATCATGCAGACACAAAGTGTTACAAGCGTCGTGCAACAGGCCCCCAAGTCTGATTGTCTGGCTGAAATTAGCAATCAAGATGTGAAGACAAAGTGAATCCATTCAGACTAAATAAAGGAGACAAATTACACATTCAGGTCTTAGATGTCCAGGTGCAGAAATCTGAATATGGGGAGTGTGGAGTAGTAGCTGTGTTTATAAGACTTTGCTTCAGTTTTTCTCCCTTGAGTTGCTCTCTTTTATAATCAAAACGGTTCAGGGATGATGGGATTATGAATATCTCCCATGCTTCCCGTTTTATGAAAGCATTGTGTTTTTAATTGTTGGAAAATGGACAAGTTTTAAAAGTTTGGTTCTGTTTTGCTCCTCAGTGAGCATTACATAGAATTTATTGTTGGAAAATAAACATCTCTACGGCCATTATGCTATAAGGCTGATGTCAAGTGGATAAAAAAACTGATGTGTCCTTGTTGACCAAGTTTGAATCTGATTCACAATAATTGGAAAAGTTCCTGCATCCTAGTGTGAGTAGAAATAAGCTAATCATCTTCTGGTGCATATTGACCACACTGCATCATTGTTTCCACTCTGTGTTGGCCAAGAGTGCATCTCCTGAAATAACCAACTATTCTCTTTGTACGGACGAGCAAAGGCGTGTTCTAACTTGAACATATCAATAAAAGTTTTGCAACTCATCTCATTGATTCTTTTTGGACTGCTAGAGAAAAAGTGCTCGCCTCTTCGCCGCCTCGACTCCTTCATCCCTCCGACCAAAGCCCTGGAAGAACACAAACAAAGCCTTCTCTTTGCAGTCTTCCCTATAAATGTCTGTATTGATCAGAAACTCCTACTTACTACTTACAAAGCTTCACAGGGCCTTGTGCGTCAGAGCGCTGCTGCTCTGATTTATTTACTACTTACCGGCCCACCCGTACTTTGCACTCACAGGATGCCTTGTCATCCCCCTTATTTGAAATTAAACAGCCAGGAGCACAGCCTTGGATCCTTTTCCCTTTTTTTTCAGTATCTGTCCTGAACGGTCTGGCCGTCCATCATCTCCTTCACATGTGGCCGCGCGGCTTTAAAGCTCATAAACTGTGAAGCAGAGGATGGCTGATCTGATGGTCACTGCAGCCGAGGCGGAGGAGCCGGTCAATAAAACCCAGAGAGAGAGATTTCTTTTGCAGAGTCGTGGACAGGCGTCGAAGTTACCGTAAAATCATGCACAGGAGCACATTTCACCTTTTGCTCTCTTTCTGTCGCTCCGTCTGAGTGTGTTTGGGTGCGGTGTGAGGGCTCTTCAGGGCCCTGTAAGGATAGCTCTACACTTATAAAAAAATAAGCTTCTACAGCTCAGAATATGAGCAATTAAAGACTTTATGATTTCTTTTTTGCAGCCTTAAAGGTTGTTTACCTCTGTGGCTCACTTGGTGTGTCTAAGTGTGACTATTTAAAACATATTTGCTGTGACTTTAAAGCATGCAGATGTCTGTTTTATCACAGTTACACATGAAAATGAAGGTATAATGAGCCAATCCAGCTTAAAATGATCCTATAAAGGAGGACATTTGCTGTAAAAACAGACTTTGGAGCCAGTATCTTGACCTCGTATCCTGCAGCTGCTCCGTGGGACTCTCACAGTGAGATGTCTGTTTTATATTATGTCTGTTTCTGTGAGTAAGACCACCCCTCATGTAGCTTTACTATTGCATGAGTTCATCTGAAAGCCAGGACAAATCAGTATTCAGGACCTTGCATTGAGCTGTTATGGGACCACTGGTCAGACATAATGAATGTGTTCGAGACCAGACTTCATGTAAAGTGAATGTGGGAAAAAAATGAAGTTCACTTGACCTCAATATATTCCCTCTCAGCTCCTGAAAATTGCTTTTAGCTTTGGTCCTTCCACTTGATATCTTTTTGCCAATCACAAAGATCCACCGAGTGTCCTCTGTGTCGCTGCACCGTCAGCGCTGCTGTCCTAGCTAAGATTGTGCTTAAGAGCGTGATGCACATGTGCCAAGTCAGCAGCTGTCACCGAAAAAAGTGAGGAGGGCCACAGTATGAAAAGAAATCTGTTCCAGCTTGACACTTTTTCAACTTGCAAGAATGGCAAAACACGTTGGAGTGGAGTGGCAGAGAGGCCCAGTGGGTAAACAGACTCTTGCAGCTTGAAAATACAGACTCCAGTTTCTGCTTTGGAAACAGTCCACCCTCCTGAAGTGTCCTTGAGCAAGACAGTGACTCCCCAGTGTGTGTGCAAGAGTGCTAACAAGTTAGAGGCAGCACAGCTGATACAGATGGCTGCTAAGTGTGCTCGAAAATCAACACAACAAAAGTTATCTATACAGAAATCAGCTCAGAGCACCAAGATCATTTAGAAAGTTTACCGCACAGATAACATCTTTTATAACAAACTCTTTTGATTGACAGATGAATCAACCAATCAAGCTGATGCACTCTGCAGCTTCACCAAGACTCATCTCTGTCCAGCCTGCAGAGTCTCCAGATGGTGGTAAGCACAACTTCTGTGACAGTGTTTCTGCAGTCTGCTCCAAAAATTGAAAAACATAAAACGGCTCCTTTTTCATGCTGGGTAAATATAAAGACAAGACCTAAATCCACTTTGTCAAGCAGTATTTAAATACCTGGGGAGTCGTGCTTTATCGTTATGAGCTCCATGTGGAAGCTGATTCACCTGGTGCATTAAGAAATCAATCTTGTAATGAGTCCAAGCAGCAATAAAATAGATTTAATAGTGTAGAGCTGCAGTGGGTGATAAGAGCTTATTGAAATGTCACTTCTTTGATCCATAACACAGCCACCATGTGCCTTTATAGTAAAAAATCCTCTCTGAATACATTAGTGGACTCAAAAGTGGAGCTAAAGTCCAACATATATACAGTATGACCATCAGGACTGGAGAAACCCTCAAGTGCCTGAGTGCATGTGCCAGCAGGGCCGCTTCCAGGAGTCTAAAATCGTTGACAATTTCGTAAAACACCGAGCCTCCTGGATGAAGCCCAGCGCTCTGTTGTTTACAAGACAAGTGCTTTTTACCTGCCAAGCCACAGCATCTGCTCCCTCCCTCCCTCCAGCTCCTCTGAAGCAGCCATGCGCTTTGAAGGACAAGCATTTCAGCTCCTTTGATTTCAAACTTTGGTGTATTTATAGAGCGTTTCATCGCCCAAATAAAGCGACGACACTGTGTGGTACAGGGGAATCAGAAGAGATGATCACATGCAATCTTCTTCTATGTTGTGTCATTTTAATCATGATATTACATCAGACTTATCATCAGTGAAATATTGTTCTTTTCCATACTTGTATCATGCAGATGAAGCTGGAGAAAGCTCCTCCTTCTTTCGCGAGCAACACGCAACAACAGGGAGGGAAAGTAGATGATGTAAGTTCAAGTTTTAAAGAAGATAGTGTGGATTATCAGGGGGGAGGAGACTGTAAAGACATGACTTACACCCACACTGCTAAAAGCTGACGTTAAGAAAAAAGAACCAAAAACACAAAAACTGGGGGTATTTTACTAAACTAAGCAAAATTATCCACCAACAGAGCAAGAAAATTTGGCTTGTCAAGACTTTCCAAACAAGTAAAAATATCTAACCTCAGTGAAGCCATATTCTCACGAATAACAAGGGCATTTTCTTTGATTCAAATAAAAAATATGAGATGTCTTTTTTCAATATTTTGAAAAAGTAAATACTAGTGCCATGTGTCTCATAGTAAACTAAAAATGAGCTGCAGATTTAAATTAAACTTTTTTTTCTTAAGTCAAGCTGAGTCTATTTCTGAAAACAAGATGATTCATCTTTGATAAATAACAGCAGCTTCAAAACCTTATGATAAGTAATAAAAGTTTATTTCAACTGAGAAAGGATTTAAATCGAGATGATTCCAAGACTGTTTCACTGAACTAGATATTCAAGAAGCTCCAATATCTGACTGAAATGTTTCCCATTAGGAAACTGGGTCTTGTATTAAGTGTAATGAGATATTTTGACAAGACATTATACGAATATACTTGGTAAGATGTTGAGTTTTGAAGACCTGTTTCGATCAAATCCCAGTGAGTGCTGTTCTGTGGAATAACTCAGGGAAAAAGCCCAGTGAACATCCACATCCAGATACACAGATCTTTTTAAAGAGCACTCTGACATCTCTCTTGTCTGAACGCGAGTGCAAGACACTGATTTGGGAGTCGCAGCAAGGGCGGCTTTTGTGCTCCCAGAGTCCAACAGCTTCTGCCGTCTGGCTTCTTCAAGTGGAGTGAGGGGCGACAGAGGTGGTTATCCATTGTTGCATGGACAGGTATAGTAATTACATTCTCCTCCATTCAGGGCCCTATCTCCATACAGCACCAGCACAACCCTCTCAAACTCCATTATACGCTTGCCAAATGGAACAAAAGAGCAACATTCAATGGTTTTGGCACTAAGAATGAGACACTGACCCCAGCTGGGGTTAGGCATCAAATTGTGTCACAGTCTCACAGGCTGCAGAATACAGGACTTTTAATAAATGCAGCTGCTGGATTCACATCTTTAAAGCCATCACCCTCGCTCTGACCAGACTCAGGTCATCGTAATATTGCACTTTTATGGTATTTTATAAAGAAATCATTCATGGGGATGATTATGGTGGAGTCGCAATGGTTTAATTTTAATCTTCAAACCTTTTCCTGCAGCTTAAACCAAATGCTTCAGACTGAGAATCTCTGCTCCTGATTGTTTGTTGCTGCCTGCTTCCCCAGGTTGCTTCTAAATTCCACTAAATTGAACCGTTAGGGCTCGGTAGACAATTCCTAATGAATACAGGGGCGACACACGCCTCACACACCGCAGCACGAGAGAGCACAGATGTTATAGTGGAGCCTGAAGTGGCACACAAAGCAAGGCACTTGTCTCGTCTGATGAGAGGGCTCATTTGGAACTGCCATTAGTAGACGTATGATTTATGACTGTGTCTGCAGAAAGCAACGCTCTCACTGCAGCAGCTCGGGCTGGAGGGTCTCTCTGCAGCTCCTGAGCTGCACATGTGGAGCAGTGAGACTGGTTAGGAGAAAATGTATAGATGTGAAAATCTGGAGCCACAAAAATTCAAAGAAATGTGATGTTTGAGCTTATTGCACTGCATAAATCTTTTTCTCCAGAGTTATTTAGCTGTGATTTAGTGTTTCTCCTTTTCTCTGCTTCTTTAAATCCTCTCATACTGTTGATCTTCACTGAAGTCTTGAAAAGTTTTTACCTTCAAACACTCCTGCCTGAACTTTGTTGGATTTCTTTCCTTGTGTCTAAGCTCAAGCTTGATTTTTTTCAAGCTTTTTTCACATCTTTCCTGCCTCAAGAATCTGCTTTTGAACACAACCCCAGTAAGCCAGAGTTACAGACCTTGAATGTTGCACTTGTGAAGCAAAACACTGAATCCAAAAGGTGCCACCAGCAAGCCCTCAGGCGATGCTTTTTCTATCAAACGCCCTCGTAGTGAAAACAAACCCTCAGAGGGCACGTAAACTTGGTCACCTGTCATTTCAGTTCCATGTTTGCTCTGTGATATTTACACTACATGTCAACAAGTTGCTCTTTGACCAACTTCTTAGTGCAACAGCAGGATTAGAGCCGTATATAGAAAGTAATTATCTTCCTTTTCTCTCCCTTTCTGTCATATTCTCCTCTCTCGCTGTTTGCTAAGTAGGAAATAGAAGCTGAAGGCGTCAGGACTGAGGCGCCACTCCCAGCGTGGTTGCTCTGCCGTGCCACATCTGTCCATCTGTCAAGCATACATGCCCATCAATCAAGCGGATGAATGCAGGTGAGTGCGGGGAGCAGTGTACAACCATTAATCACTCAGAGACGGGGACACCAGCAGGGCGCAGCGGGCGAGGAGGAGACGTGTAAGCACTGGTTTTATTTTCCAGATATAAGCCCTGATGTAAATAACACACATCAGGGAGGAGGGACAAACTCAGTGAAGTTAAAGGTGCAGCCACAGAAGCTTCATGTCTTCATTTCAAAGCGTCTCGAGTTCGACAGCAAGCAAATACGTTCATTAAAACATCAAAGCTGCTGACTTTCTGCAAGGGTTAGAGTTTTCTGAGATGAAAGGTTGTAATTAGTTTGAAAAGATGGCAATGATCTTACATTAAAGTAAGCACGAGGAGTTTTTAATAGCTAATAAAAGAGACACAACGTTGAATACTGATGCCTTTTGATGAGATACAAAAGAGCGACAGTGTTAATCTTTAAGCTGCTGCCACCAGGTAGGTCCTAAAACAC
This sequence comes from Thalassoma bifasciatum, assembly GCA_008086565.1. NCBI lineage: Eukaryota > Metazoa > Chordata > Actinopteri > Labriformes > Labridae > Thalassoma > Thalassoma bifasciatum. Next base: position 103,510 of record RPOG01000328.1, read on the forward strand.
CACGTGTGAAATCACTGTAGATTTTCTCTGACTTAATTTATCTGCACGAGCATGGCCTTAATACGTCCCATAATGCAACTCAATAGCATTATCATTGAACTCTTTCTGCCACCGTCTTTGACTCCTCGTAATGAGAGTGTTTGTATTTTGATTCCCCATCCTTTGATGATGACATCACTGTCACATCCGCGGCTGTAATCACAAACCTCTTCTTTAAGCCTCCTTCGTTTCTCAGTCTCCGGATGTGTTGACTTCTTGTCTGAGTACTGTACGTCTGCGTTTGGGGCTGAAAACAGCTCCTCTCTAACCTGACAGTGCTGCTGTCGTCACGCTGCTTTCGCCTGAGGCGGCGGGAACCTCTCTGAAGGGTCACGAGATAAAACACACGGGTTGACAGATGATTGACAGGATAGGACAGAAGAAAGAAGCATCTCCAGTCTGACTCCTCAGTAAAATATCACAATCTTATTCCTCTAAAGGCTTCAAGGACCTCTCCAATACTTCTACTCTGCAGCGTCATAAAGAAACCATAATCAAGGATTTCTTTGTTGTTTTTCACTGACAGTGAAGCATCAAGAGACTGCACCAAAAATAGACTCTCGGTCACTGTGAACAAGCAACAAATAGCATTTCCGACACGTTGCCCAGCTGTAATTCTGACAGAAACACACTTCAAAAAGCAAATTCAGGCACAGTTTAGTCTGTCAGCTAGATTTAGCTCTCCGGGATGCTCCCCGCTGCGGGAATTCAGCGTAGCAGCAAGAAATCCTCGGCACTATGTTAACTAACACTGGGGAAGCATTATGATAATCCACCAGAGTGAATTAACAGAGACAATACAGCCCTCTGGGGCGCCCTGAGCAAAATCATGCAGGTAGATACAGCTTTACGCTTACGCCAGCTGTAACATGGATATTGGGGCGCTTAAAGGGAGATATAAGGTGACAGTGAATGAAATATCTGCTGGAGTGTGCTGTCACAAATATTCTATGTAGCTGCAGACCACGCACTCTCTTTCTTCAGGCTGTTGCTCTTTAAGAGTTTCTCAAATTAATCCCAGCAATTAAACCTGTCACTGACATGCAACTCTCCATAAGACTGTCCCCGTGCTCCCTCTCTCTCTCTCTCTCTCTCTCTCCCCTGTGGCAAACACATCAAGCCTCATGCAGACAGCAGAAAAAGAAGTTTCCAGAGTGATAAACAGCAAAACAGACACAGAATAACAAAGAGTTTTGCTGAGAAAATGGCAGATTCACTGAGCTGAGGAGAGATGGAGGAGTCAGAGGAGTGAATAGAGATGGATAACACTATTTGGCTTCTTTACCTCAGTTTTTGTTTTGTCTGCGTTTGTTGTTTTGTTGCAGTGAAGCGAATGAGCAGCACAGAGAGTAATGCAGTCACTGAGTGACGGCGTTGAATTTTAAAGAAGACGCTGAAAAGTTGATCTGCTTTGAGTCTTATTGCTGCACTCTTGAATAATTATGATTTACAAATTTGACTCAAAGGGCCGGGCTCATACTGAGAACATTTATTCATTTCTGCGGCGCATTAGTCAACTCGACACGAGACAATCCTGAGTAGGTGCAATTTAAAAGAAGTTGAATATTGGTTGGGGCGTAATTCTTTTTGCCCTTGGCTTGAAGCATTAATTTGCAGTCTTAAAAGCAGAATCTAAATTCATTTATTTGAACTATTTTTCCTGCACTTTAACAATCAAAGCGTGTTTTCTTTATGAATTTATTCTTTTGAACTTCATGTAATCGTTTTCTGCTTGTAAATATTGCCCACAAGCTGAATGAGGCGAAATATTCGGGTGTCATAGTGTAAATTGTATCATTTTGCTTTAACTCAGACTGCTGCATGTCTCTGAAACATGGCAGGAATGCAAAGCGTCCCTGTGCAATCATTTGGTATGGAGAGAAGACAGTGCTGCCAGAGAGATCTTTAATAAAAGATAGACAACCTCCAACCTCTCACAGCTGGTTGTAGAGCAGACGAGGAATGTAGAGGACTCTTTCAGCCTCAAATAGGAGCAGAAAAAGAAAGTGTCAGTGATGTTTTTGTCGTAATGACGGCTTTTCGGAGGAATGACCATTGTGCGGCTCCTTAAACACGTTTCCTGCAGTGTTCGGTGAAGGTGTATCGTCTGCACTAATTCATACAGCAAATTGCTTAATAGCGATGTTGCATGAGGACATAAAATGGTTTATTCATGGTGAAAATACTTTACCGCCACTCACCTTGGACCTTTGAATTCGCTGGAAAGGAAAATGGAGAGCCGGAGAGCTAAATAAGAGAGAGGGGTAGCACAAAGAATGATAATTTGCTGTATGAATAAATAATTTAAAAACAAACACGCCGCTGAGCTGTAGCATGAAACGCCCCAGAGGCAATTAACTGGAGGGAAAGAGAGAGGGCGATTAATTTTGTTTATCAGTGATGTATAACTTTTATACAGGCCTGTGAGGTTTAGGAGCCCCTGTTATCTGATTTTATGATGCATGTTTTATTCAGACGCCCATCCGTGGCTTTGTGGCCTCTGTGAATGTCCAGCTGCTAACCGTGTGAATTACACTCTCAGAAAGAAGCGGACACAAGATCTCGTCTGGAGCTGTGTGCCTCTTTTTTGTCAACCTTTGTGTCCTCTATTCAGTCACTGTTCAGTATATTTCTCTCCTCAGCATGAAACGAGTCACAGGAGAAAAGTCTTGAATAGGAAGCAGGAGGAAGGTGAAGAATGAAACCAACGACGAACACACACACACACACACACACACACACACACACACACAAATTCGAACAAGGGATAGAGATTTTGGCACGTAATGCTAACTATGCTACCACTACTTTTGGGGCTGATGAAATTCTTCACATCTGAGATTTTTTAGCTTTATCTCCTCGAGCGAGTTTGTCTGAGAGCTTTCTGACCTTTTGCTTTTGAGTCTAGACTCTAAGCTTTGGGCCGTGCAGCAGCAGCAGACAGCAGGAGAGAGGGCAAATGAGTTGAAAGGGCGCACAAAGTGAAGGTGTCTCTGCTTGTGTTTGATCATTACTGTTTTTGTATTCTGGAGGCGCTCGCTGAGTCCGGTAATTGAGAGATGTTACAAGGGCTGTTCTATAAAACCCTTGACATTGAGTTTGGGGATTGGAAGTTCACGCGAGGAATCAGGATGTAAAAAACTGAGCAGTTATCTCAATAAATAAGTCTGCATCATTAGAAAACAACTAAAAATAGCTTCTGAGCATCAGAAAATCAGCTTAACTCTATAAAACTCTTGACGTGTCCATGAACTCAGCACAACTATATCCCAGGACCTGCTCAGAAAACTGCAGTCTCTGCTTTTTAGCCTCCTAACCGGTGGATTTAAAGACCTGCGTGGGTATCCATCGGTCATCCAGATATTTTTGTTACATCAAAAGACTTCAAAGATTGTTTTGATCTCAAACTGGATTTTGACCTGATGAAACCACGATAATAGACGTTTCCAAAGGAGTCAGACAGACGGCGAGCGCGGTCAGCTGCAGTCACATCTTTACTTTGCTTCTGACTGAAAAGTATAAATATGTGCTGTAACGTCTCACTCAGAGCCTCTGTGATGGAAATGTGCCTTGTGGAATCAGATACTTGCTGGAGCATGAGCTTGAGAGGGCTGGAGTGATTTTTGGGTGAGAGGTATTAATCAGGAAATTGGATCAATCAGTCAGTGAGACGAGGATAACAAAGTCCTCAAGGAGAAAAGTAAGATCTCAGCTCTTGGTGTTCTTTCTTTTTTAGTGAGCTGCAAAGATTGTACACGATTATTAACTTTTTAAAACTTCCAAATCAGGAAGTGTAATCATGTAACTCTGATGTGCTGAGGAATAAAACACGCCAGGCTTTTGCTACAGAGACATTTCATGACAAAAGAAGCAGCCCTTCAAGGTCGTCTTGCATGCAACCTTTTCACTTAACATTTTTTCCCTGAGATGAAAGAGGAGCTGAAAACATTTACTCTCCTTTTCTTCTTCTGTGGCGATTAAAGCAGTTTGAACATCGTGAACATTACATGGAAATCTTGCTGAATTATAACTAAATTCACCTGCAAACTCTCCATAATCAGACAGGCGGAGTTTGTTTACCCTCCGTAAGAAGAGCCGAGTTAAAAACTCTCCCAAATGCCAGAGAAGCTGGAACACATTTAGCCAGCCCCTCTACTCCCAACCTACCTGCCCTCATTGATGTGGCAATTTCACACAAAAATACAATAATAGCACATGACCCAGGCCGTCCTCTCTATTGTCACTTCACAAAAGTCCCCTCCGGCTACAGATGCAGAAGGTTCAGGAGCAAAAGAGCCCATTTCTGCTGCGGCTCTGCCCTGCCTGAGCCATAGAAATTCTTAAGAGTGCCTTTTTACATTTACAGATTTAATGTTCAGTTTTCACGTTTTAGCAGCGCCGCAGTGGATGGAGCCAAAGTCCTTAACACACATTGAGATATTCCAATTTGAACTGGTGCACACAAAGTAACGGCAAAATTGGCTCCTCTGAAAATTGCATAAATCTCATTTCTATGGTCTTAGAAAAACCCGGCCTAATGCTAAATGAAGCAGAAGTCCAGAGGCCGTTTTCTGATTACCATGAGTGAGTTCAGAGGAAATTTCTGACTTTGTACACACAAAAGCAGACTGAATGCCCTAAATATTAGTCGGAGCACATCATCTGTGCCGCAGTGTGATGCAGCAGTGAAAGGATGAGCCGTGCACCTGGGTTGCTCCAGATTTCTGATGCTATGGATCAATTTGGGAAATCCATTACCTGATAAGTCGATTAATAGTTTCAGTTATCAGCGGCTATCAAAACGGCTAGTTGCAGGCTGAACACGTGTACTCCTCATTACCATAATTCATCTGCATCTGAGGCCTTATCGAGGATCTATCACAAAGATAATATGCACGATAAGAGAGTTAGCGCTAACACCTCCTCCTCCTCCTCCTCCTCCTCCTCTGCGCTCACAACAACAGGCTTTGACACTCAGCTGTTTTTGATGTCCGAAATGCCCTTCACTGCTGTGATAGCTGAATGGACTGCAGTGTGACCCCCTCAGAGCTGCCTCCAGGCAAACAAACTTATCTTGACCCGACTCTTCCTCCCCTTTTACCCCCCACAGCTGGATGCACTGATACTGAGACCACTCATACAGTAAACCAGCCGCCTCGTGGATACAATGCAAGCAAAATGTGTCTGACAGTTTGAGAAAACATGACACATTATTTCCTGTTTTCTTTTGAAGCACGGTTGATTTTGCTTTTTCACGCTTGTGTCACTATTTTTATTTTTTTAATGCGGCTGTGAATGCAGCACCGCTTCCCTGGCTCCCTCTCTTATTTCCCCGGGGTCTGTAGTGACTCCAGTTGCCAAAATCTGTAATGAGCCTCAGCAGGAGAGCATGTAGGTGTGGTTATGGATTACTATTCTGTTGTCATCGCTCATTCGGAAAAGAAAATCCTGACTTCCATCACCCAGTGCCGTGTGGTGTCAAGTTATGCACACCGTGGATGCAACCTCGGCCTGAGCTCGGGCGGGGAAGTGCTCACACCTAGATTATGCAGAATGTACAGGTATAAATCATGTTTTGTACTCACTGTTTGGCACTAAGTCTGACATACGGCACTTTATATTCATTTGGCAGCTGTTCAGCTACAGTGCAGACAGTCAGAACAAGACAAAGTACAGTATAAGCCTTTAATGTACGACTGCTGGAGTGAAAAATAAGGTGGCATCCCACACACACTAATCCAAGCTCCCTAAATGATTGACTGCACTGTTTTCAACACATCTAAATGAAGCATCTGAATGCACTTACAGGTTGTTTACCTGGGATACATGTTTGAAAAGGCTTCTGTTCTTGGGTGCTTGGATCTATTTTTAAGCTGCGTCTTTGTTCAATACGCTCTGTACAAAAACACGTCGTCCTCTGCAGTTATGAGTCTTCTGTCTTACAGAACACCCTGACTTTTAGCCAAAGAAATGTCACCAAAATGTTAAACCTGGATGAGATAAAGGGATTTAGCTGTCCCGTAATTTTTAGGTTCCCCATCTTATGTGTTGTTGATATCAGTTGCTCATTTCAGAAAGTAAAACCCAGATATTATATGGACTCATTATACACAGAGTGAATTATTTCAACCTTTTAATTCTTGAAATGTTGATGACTATGACTTACAGATAAAGTAAACCCAGAATTCAGTGTCTCAGAAAATTAGAATATGACATAAAATCAATAAAACATGCCAGGCTTCTGAAGAGTTTTGCTACTCTCAGAGAGTTTTTCCAAGTTTTTCCCAATTTTCACCCATTTTTTCCTCCTCAAACTTATTTTTATGACTACTTCTTCCTGTTTTGTTAAAATAATGTGCCTTGTTAGTTAAGCAGAGTAACTCTAGTGTAGAGCATAAAACATCAACTGCAAAAAAATATTCAACCTTGTATTCTGACACATTTGAGTTAAAGGAAATGTTGCGGTTTAATCTAATTTAAAATCGCCCAACCCTGTTAAACAGGTGGCATCATAAGAAAGAGAAGTTGTAATGTAGCTGCAGAGCTGTGGTGTAAGAAAAGCTCTGCAGCGCTGAGAACAAACACTCCCAATGAACCGTGATGCAGGAAAATAAATAAAGAACCTATGCTGCTGCTGCTGTCCTGAGGTTGAACTTTGAAGGTCTGTTCCAAATCAGTTTAGTGTAATTTCACACTGTCATTCTAAGTTGGAAGAGGGAGCCATCAAACACAGCACGCCTAATATGTTGTTTCTTCTCTAATGGCTGACTGCTTGGCTCTCAGATCTGAGCGCCTTTTGAAGTTGCGCTTCCCTCGGCTTGATAAGTGTGACTAACAACCAACAGCGGGTTGCCACCGAGGAGCAGCAATATTGTTAAAAGTAATAGAGGTGTTATCTCACTAATGCACTTCTTATTTTACAACCATAGGACGGAGTATCAGCGGGGGGACTCGGGAAGTGTTGAGGACAACAACTGAAGCCTTTTAGCTGCCTCTTTCTCTTTCTTTTTTTTTTACAGCTGTAACTTGAGAAGATGCTTGTGGTATTTTATGGAGCTGCAGCTTGTCCTGCACTCTGTTTATTGTGGTGAAATGAATCGCACAACAGCAGCGCCTCAGCTAATGAAAATAAATCATAAATGATGACTCGCCGAGCCAAAGTGAATTATATCGAGCAGCATCAATCCCTCGGCTTTTGTGGGGTCGCAGGTTCTTGAACCCAGATCCTGGAGATTTAAAAAAGCTAATAAGTTCCTGGTTTCAATACAGGCCTGAATTATGATGCTAATCATGAGTGACTGAGGAGAAAATGGGACTTTTGCTTAACCAAAGCTGAGATGGGAAGTTATTTTGAACACTGCTGGCTGCGTAAATCCTCGTCTGGAGAAAATAGTTCCTCAAATTGTTTCTCTTTCCTTGCCAACAAAAACAAATATCAAGAGCCTCTTAATACCAGCTGATAATCCACAGCTCTAAACCCAAAAGATGCATAATTCCAGAAACACAGGCAATGTGTCCGCTGATTTATGAGAACTGTTATTTTTGGACGTGCTGTGTGGTTGAGTATGTGAAGCAGCTCAATCTTTAATTTGTTTTTCTCTTTAACCCCAGATTATAAACTCACAATGCTTAAATACCAGCATTGTTGGATAGGTTTTAACAACTCCGAGTCCAATCCCCTCTTCTTCCTCCTCTTCCTCTTTAACAGATTACATCCATGAGAGAGAAAGATCTCCCTTTAGACACAGGTGAACAGGGTGTGCTGTTAAAAATGGAGGCATGCCAGCTGGTGTGTAATCACTGTTTTAACCTCCCTCCTGGCCATTAATCAAAGTCAACACAGTCAGGCAGGAGATGTGATCCCCCAGCCTCGTCCACCCCACACGGCGAGCTGATGACTGAGACGGGCAGCTAATCAGGGAGCCTACGGTTAAAAAGCTGCAGACTTGGATAGAGTATTAATTTAAATAAGCACTGATTTGAAAAGCCAGTAAGTATTAGTTTAAATATGTCTGAAGCACCGAGCCTGGCCAGAGGCGAGACTTACACCTGTCATTTAAAATCTGCTGCTCAAGACCGTGGCATGTCGCACCAACCTGAGCGTTTAGATTCACATTTCAGCTCTTTTAAAGAATTCCTCCATCCATGTGTTCGGTCTACAAACAGGGTTTGATTTGTGGTTTTCATCTGTAATCCTCGCCAAAAGGCAGAGAGATAAAGCAAAAATGGCGAGTTGAGCTAAAGGTGCAACCAGGAGTCATTTGCAGTGAATGTGGGTTATCCTGTTAATGCTGCTATTACATTGAAATCTGTTAATTTGTTTTGCCGGATGGGGAATGTAATTGCTGCTTGGATTTTGCTTACAGACTCGGTTTATTCACAGGGAAGGATGGATTTTGTAGGTTGTCGGGGTTAGATTGAGGGCAGGCTGCGTCATCCCAGCAGTTAAACCTCTAAGTGCATTGGATTGAGTAAGTCATAGTTTTATTGCTAATGACTCAAGTCTCAATGTGTGAGAGGAAAATTGGCTTATTTCATGTTTTAAAATTAAATTGTCTCACATTAAGTACTGTACTTAACCTGAGGCTACTCTCTTCTGGAGCTGCCAATTTGACCAAACTTGGCTGCAGTCACCTGAGCCTAAGCTCGGATGAGCTGGAGAAGAAGGAATAAATAAAATATGAGGCGTCTGAACCAAAATAAAAAAAGAAATCAATAGAAATGTTTAATGTAAAAGAGGCAACAGAGAGGAATCCAAATCCTCCTCCTCCTCCTCGCTCTCTGCTGTGACTCAAACATGCGCGACATGTTGGCGCTGAGGAGGAGAAGGAGCTGGGGAACAACAGTGTAACAAGAGTTTGACAGACGCTCCCTCCTTCCTCCTCCTTCTTCCTCATGCACCCATCCTCACCGCTCCTCTCCCCTCCACCCTCCGCCCCTCTCTGGTCACTCTCTGTGGAGTTGTTCCCTGCCCAGTGGCATGTGGATGTGTATAATGGAGATGGATGGTGGCTGGCTCTGCCACACCGTGGAACAGACGGACTCCTCCCTGAACGCCTGTCTGCCAGCCTCCATCAGTCTCCCTCCGACAGCCCCACCCGGGACGGAGCCCTGGCTCGATATTGGACGAGCTCAGGTGTGCGTTAGCGTGTGTGTGTGTGTGTGTGTGTGTGTGTGCTCTGGCTTACTTTAAAAAACATGTTATTTACATATTTCCAAAGCTGAGCAGAAAACGCTCCTCTTCCACCTCGAGTGTGTTTGATTGTGCTTTTTCACCGCTGACTGGAAATGTTGGAGGGAAATCAAGCACACAAAATCAACATGCACAACAAGGAGCAATGCCAAAGACACCCAGGGGTGAAAAAACTGCAGGAAGAGACTATTTTGCAATCCCACAATCCTTTGGGGGCTTGTAGAGTTATTGTTGTCATGCTCCTCCTACACCTCTCTTCTCCTTCTTTCCTCAGCGTATAGCTCTGCTGAGGCTTGAACCATGTGTAGGTGTGTGTACATACACAATATGTGTCGGCAAAGTCGGCGTTATCTCCCGCTTCCTGCATGCATTCGCGCCTTTTTATGCTCTGGCTGTCTGCTCAGGTTCATACCAGATGCTGTGAAGTTCAGTCACTATGCAGTCCAAGCACTGACACTCAGTCTTGTTTAATTAAGCTGCTGGATCAATAAACTCTTTGATTTCCCCTCCTTTTTTTCCCCTGCCTGGAATACCATCTGTTCACTGTGACTCAAGCAAGACCAGTACAACCTTTCTTGGATCCTCTGAAATACCCATTAAAAATCCATTAAGACAGCGGCGAACGAAACAGAAAAGGAAACTGTTTTTGAGCTCGCTGGGTAAAATGGCATTTCTGCAAATGTGCTGTTTTTGATACTTTCAATATGGACTCTTAGATCACGCTAAAAGCTGCAGCGCTAGTGAATCAAAAGTGATGAAAAGGAGACAGAAAAATAAATAGTTTTACCCTTTTCTTGATGTCGAAGTGACATAGCTAAAAATGTCTGTCACTTTGTCACCCATCATGGAAAAAAACTCTTCGGCATTGCTATATTTTTATTCAAAGAAACCCTGACGTAACATAAAAGCGTAGAGATGATGTTTTTCCATATTCCTCCCTTACTGTCAATCCCCTGAAAAGACCAAAACAAACAACATGTCAGTCTATTTCTTTCTACTTTCTGACTCCCTCAGCCTGAATGTGCCACTCAGCCTGCGGCACATTTGTTCCCACTGATGATGTAAATCTTAAAAAAGGAGCAAACATGTATACTAAAATTAAAATAAAGAAATAAAGATGTGGATTTATGTGTTTCAGATAAAGAAACTTGCCAGTACTTGTTCCCAGCAACATGTGTCCTGCTCCCTTTGGGGATTTCATGGTGTGAGATATGATACATAATCCCCTCCAGCCAGCTCTGAGTCTGCCCTCAGGTCTCCTCCCAGTTGGACTTACCCAGAATTCCTCCAAAGAGGAGATTCCTAATCAGATGCCTTCTTAACGTGAGCTGACCCCCTCCATAGTTATGTTTCCCAGCAGCCCCTGGGGAATCCCAAGGTTATCCGAGGCTACCTATGATACACGATGCCTTTAGCAAGCTCTGGGTCCTCCCTGAGGCTTCCTCCAAGTTGGACTTACCCAGAAACCTTTTGAGAAGGGGGTGGGGGGGTGGGGGGCTGTCCACATCAGGCAGTTGTCAAGGTTGTTTGAGTTTCTTGGGGTGCTGATTTCAAAAGTCTCCTCTATTTGGAGATCTTCTCAGAGCAGTTCGATGACATTTCTCGCTGAAAATGTCAATATTCTCACAATTAAGATTTCTACTTTCAGACCCTGGGTGCACGCTGTATTTGAACGGAGTAAAACGAAAGAGGTCGATCTTTTAAATTGGCTCTAAAGCTACCAAACAAAAGTTTAATCACTGAATCTTAAAATACACCGTCAGAGACTCAGGGTTCTGTTTTCTCTGTGGTGAGGTGTTGTTGTGTTTATTATTTCTGTCAGGCTCTTCGCTGCCATTTAAAGCCCGAATCTGTTCTGTAATGAGGTTTGGAGGTTTGCTGGTTGGAGTTTGAGATCTCTGATGTTTCAGGAACCTTCTTGCTGGCTGCCTAATTAGTCAAAATTAGGTGTGAATGAAAGGAGCAGCTGTTAGACATTACTTAGTCCAATTTGGAGCTCATTTGAGAAGCTGTTTCCAATATTAGGCGCTAGCTTGTAAACATCCACTGCATGTATTCTCTTAAAGTTTGTCTAATATACAACCAGACTGATACGTAACCAAGGGAGTCTTGTGTCAATGTTTTTGTCTCACCTGCCTGAACGTAGAGACTCGTGTTCATAAATCACTCTGCTGTCGACCTGAGGTCAGAGAAGATTAAAAAAACTCCAGCTGTAAGTAAAAGAGAGGAAGCCGGAGCGGGGGAAGAAAGAGGCATCACTGACTTATTAGACGGGTGGTCTTGGCGCTGGAGCGAGACACAGGCCAATAAAAATGCCGTCTCTTCTCTGGGATTATCCCACCGTTGATGGAACTGACAGGCCGCCGCTCGCTCTGGGATTTCCTATTTCAGAGTGAAGACAACTGGTTTTTTTGTGGCAATATGCAACCGTCCTGGCTCATCACTCTCAGATACTCTGTGCACAAATAGGCCCTGCAGGTTCGCTGCAGACGAGCAGAGCTGCAGCAGAAGGAGCTGTGACAGTCATACAAACACTGCAGGCAAATCCTATCAGCCAGTTTAGGCCAGAAATTGGGTTGTTTGTGTTTCTGTTGACGTCTCAGCTGGTTTGGAATACAAAACTTTTGCAGTTTGTTGCCTGTGATGTTGGATGTGGAGGATTTTTCACTTCTGGTTATGTTTGCTTTGAGAAATGGGTGAAGAATAAAGGAATAAAAGAAGCTTCTTTCCCTCCATTTCCCTCCGTGTGAACGCTTTAAAACCTCATTCTGCTGCTAATGCTGTAGAGTCGGTTAATGCAAACACTGCTCAGCAATTTCACCTCACAAATTTAACTCAGAGCGCGTCAGCCACCCGAGGCCACGCCGGGACATCATTGACTGTGGTTTTTCTGAGTCGCACCTCTCTATCACAGGGTCTCTGGATTGTATTGCAGTTCAGGCGATGATTTCAATGTCAAAGCTCTTGTGGAAAATTGGCTTCATGCAGTAATGGTCCTCCACTGGTGTTTTGTGTATCATCCATCAAGAGCTCAGAGCCTGTCCTCAAAATACATCATCATCATCGCTGCAGGCCGGGGCTTTTTTTAATCACGCTGACCCGAGCACCTCTGCAGGAAATCAACAAAACAGGTTCAAATACAGAACAGCATCACACACCTTCTTCTCTTCCAAACCTGCAGCTTTGGCATGATCCCATTGATCCAATACCAGTTGTTTTTCTAGCCTTACCTTCTAATTTATTCCCTCCCAACATGCATGACATTATTCAGCCTCCAGTCTAATTATTATTTCCGTATCTCCACTTTGTGTAAATTACAGCACAGCTTCTTCTTTCTCGTCTGGTTTGCACAGCTTTCAGAAACTAAGGTGTTGATCTTGTTACATATTCAGAAACGTCTTAATTGTGAACAACCTCCAACCAACGTACTCGGAGTTACAACCCACACAGCTTCGCAATCACACCTTGTTATCAAACTGCCACTCACGCTGTACTGAACAATAGTGGCTGTATTGTAGTCGCATGAATGCAGTCACCTACACCTACAGTTTCACAGCATTAACACCTCAACCTATTGGCCCTACTATAACACATTCTCACCTGGTGTTGCTACTATGTGATATGTTCGGACTATAAGGCAGGTCGTTCAGCCTGTATTTCACTTTTTAATAAAAACAGGACTTATAATTGCAAATTAGATTAAATCGCAATATTTTAATCACAGATAGTGCAATATTTCTTTAATCTAAATATGTCAAAATAGCAGAAACAATTTTTGCTATAGATTTTTATGCTCAAGACCAGTGTTTCTCTCAATAAGGTTATTTTTGCTCATCTTAAACACAGCAGAAAGAAATGATTCATGCCACGTTGAAACATCCAGCAGGAGGGAGCGACCAGGCATGACAAACGGGACTTGTAAGTAAGTAGGGGAGATTACACCGGTTGCTAAACTCTCCACGGGGAAAATGTTAAGCAGATCCAATGGATGAAGTAATTCAATTTGAGCCCCTGAATAATAGCATCATTTGCCATGGAATTAGCATCCGCCACTATCAATCAGCCGGGCGAAAGACTAACACAAGCTGCGCCCACCAAGGACACGAGCTTTCTGAGAAATTCAACTCATTTATCAGGTTAACTTGTCCGCAGTCGCCAGTCACAGCAGGGGCCCTGCACGTGTGTTTATGCTGATTATTAATGATGAATGCATTTTCTAGGTCATGAGGGAAAAGCATTGAAGCATGTTTGGTGGTTTATCTTGAAAGGTTGGTTTGTAGTTTTAACTATTCTGTGGTTGAGGCTCTTTCTATATTTCCTTCCTGAATCTTTGCCGTGATGATAAACAGATATTCAATCGAGCTTTATTCCTCCGCGATCAGTATCAACAGCCATCCACACTCTCTATCACACACTCAGTAGCTTCATAGCCCAAGTGTTTGCTGCCACCGTGCTGGACTTTTGATGTAATTTCTCCTAAATTGAAAATTCCTCTCCCGGCTTGGCAAATTGGCACCCTTTCAGCGGTGAAAATTTACCAAATTAGACGGTGCCGGCTGCAATCAAAGAGCAGGCGACATAGTCCCTTTGTGGGGAATTTATTTCATTGCAGAGAATACAGAGTTGACAGACGTCTCGACACAAGGCCGTTATTAGTGTCACTTTCTCACAGAATGCACCGCTGAGCATTGAAAGGTGCTGTTTTGTCTCGCTCGCTTTTAAATTAAATAAAATCAAAAAGTATAAAGAAACATGCTCTGATTTTCCAACGCAGTTTACACCGTCTAATTTACCATTTTTTTTCTTGTTTTGCTCGGCATACTCTTTCTGAAGAAATGGCTTTGTAAACTGGATCAATTTGCTCGGCCGATTGGTTGTACTATCTTGTTGCAGGGAAATGTATCACATTGGAGCGAGGTCGGCTGTTTTCTGGCACCTCACAGCAGCGCGTAGGCGGCAGAACTTTAAATTAGTAAATGCAGATGAAAGTAGAAGCGAACAGGAAAGAAAAGCTGTCATGGGCTTCAGTGATGCTGCAGCTCACCTTAGCTTCCTTTGCTCTAATATTCTTTGTCTTGGAGAGTTGCAGAATCCTTTTTCTAAGCCAAAACTTTTTCCTTTTATCAGTAGTTTTTATATCTGCTGCACAGAAAAGCCAAACAAGAATTTCTCCACTTGTCAAAAACCAAAAGAAAAACCTGAAAATGCATGAAAAGACTTCCTCTCCCTCTCCAGTGCGGTTGCTGTCACAGGACACTGTCATTTCTCAATGCAAGGGCATCCGCTAAGGACACAGTGTGTGTTGTCTTTTTCTCCAAAGAAAAGACAGCGTTGTTTGGAAGCTTGCTGCGAGATGACCCGGTCATCCTTATCGCTGACCGAGCCTGGCGAAAACGTCAAAACATCCCCCCAATCCGCTTAGGAGGAGGAGGATCAGCACTTGTAAAATGACTGGCAGTGCCCTAAGCGAGGTTTCTCCGGATTCAGCAAAAAGATGGCTTACCAAAAAGGAAAACTACTGATCTTCAGAGGAGTTAATAATTACCAGTGTGGGTTTATGGATTCTCAGTTTCCTCACCTTCACTGCTGCAGGAAAAGGTCTCGTTCGGGCGTTACCTTCCTGAAGCTGGAGCTCACTCAAGGATTGGCGGGATGCTGGGCGGACCAGCAGGGAGTCCAACGGCTTCTCAAGGGATCGAAACGTGACCCCTACTTGACTGTCAGTTTGAGTCCAAAGAAATTCGCTTACACAGGCCCTCTTGGCAACATAAAACTTCCCAAAGAGTAAGTGATGGCTGTCATAGTTTTCCAGGGGTAAAAGAGCAAGATATCTTTTGCTGCTGGCTCAGTTTCCCCCCAACCTGCCAATCAGAAATGATCCTGGCTGACAATTTATCAGCCTTTGTCGTGGCATGAGTCAAATGGTGCACAAACAGAGGCATGGCTTAATGTAAAAAGTACAGCCTTTGGGCGCTGCCAACTTTCCTCTTGGAGAGCGATCTGACAATGAGCCTTCCTCATCCCAGAGAGCTGCTATTTTTCGCCGCAGACAAGTGGAGACTGTGTAAACAGCAGCAGCAGCTCTCAGGCTTTTTTGTCTCTGGGTTGCACAGATTGGACAAATTGCCGTCACAAGTCAACAAGTTTGCTGAAACAGAGCTATTTTCTCTGTAAAATACCGAGCCGCTCGCACACTGGATCAGATACTCAAAAGATTATGAAGATTAGAATAAAAAGCAGGCCCGCCAGCTGCTTTCTCAACATCTCATGCAGTTTATTGACACAGCAACAACAAACTCCTACATCATTTACAGAAAGACTGCAGAAACACTCAGTCTGGCTCCAAACTCTCCTCTCGTCATCAAAGATCAGCAAAGTGAAGCTCAAGTATTATCTCCTCCTCAAAAGAAGCAGGCAAAGTTTTTATTTCTGCTAGTTTTGCAGAAAAAAAATGAACTCTACTGTGATGTCGTAACTTGTGTTTTGATCTAATAATAAGTTAAAAATAATCTCTAACGCCTCGGTTTCATACTTTATTCTTACATGTCTAAATTTCTGAAATGCTCTGAGTGGTTAGATTCCACCTCCCACTGAGCGAACAACTCCAGAGAGAAGCTAGGACTCAAGTTAATTGCTTGAATTCAGAAACTTGTGTTATTTCATTAATATTTTAGTTCGGCTCCAGTGGCCCGGCTCTTTGAATTATTTAGGCGGTGCTAGTTGGTGTGGGGGAGACCGTCGTGCTTACAGAGCCCAGAGTGAGAAGAAAGTCAATCTCTGGTTTCCATGCATTGATTTCATATGATCTGAGTAAATTAGTGTGTCACTTCCAGCTCCTGATGCAACTTGTGTCTCAGTGTCACACCATGAAGTGTCTCAGGGGGGTGTTAACAGGAGGCTTGAGGGTGTAAATTAAACTTTTTCAGAGGTTTACCTAAAATAGTTTTGCAGAGATTAATTAAATCGTTAAAGGAGACAATCCTGGGATAAAAGTTGTTTATGCAAGAGCACGGACTGGACTTTGTCTCGTCCCCCTAGGCTGGAGACTTCCTGTGGTTCTCAATCGAACATCTCTGTGTCTCCTTGTGATTTTTTACTTTGTGAGGCATATGGCTGGATTGCCTTTAAGTCTGGACACATTTCAGAATAACAGAAATCTCTAGGGGCTGTTATCGTATAGCCGTGCCTCCAAAGAAGCTCTAAAGTTGCTCTCTACCTTCCTGTGCCGACGCTGGCCACTCTCTTGTAAAATGATTTTTACAATTATCAGTGCTGCTGTGACCTGGGGCACAAGTGACACGCTAATTATGAATAATTTGAGCTGTGCAGATTGGAAAAGTTGGCACAAACAAGTGGTTTATGCTAACAATATGAGAGTCAACGGTCCATCTCATTAAGGAGCCGCTGAACTGAGCGAACTGACCACACCGTTTCCAAACGGCGAGGTTTTGCAGATAAATTTTCATTACCAGCTTTGACCTCTGTGGGAAGGGAGGGTCACGAGGGATCTTATAAATCTGTCTGCATTTCTCAAACTAACATCCCTGTATTTTATAAAATACAGATAAAGCAAGAGAAGGTTGTTTTTTTCCTTCTGAGATGTATCTGTGGTTATGAAACAACATGAAGTTACAAAGACAGCAGGTGAAAACATTTCAACTGCAGCCTAAAAATAAACCCGCTGTAGCGCATTACATATTTGAATCAAAATAAATGCCCTTACGAATATGTTTCAGAACCTATGGGAGCGAGAGAAAATCCATCTATAGCTGAATTAATGTGTTATTTTTGTAATCTTAGCCTAGATTGTGCAAACACGAGCAGCCGCGCCAAGAAATCATCAAAAGGCAAAAACTGGAGCTGCTCGTCTGTGCCGTCAGAGGAAAGCAGACCAACTTCAGTGGATACAGTGGATTTGCTGGAGGAGGCTTTTTATTTTTACAGGGATGCAAGCACATTTTGTGGTAAAAATAAAACCAGGGGTGGTGTAATTAAGGGAAGAGTATTTGGATGGTGATGCTCAAACATTCAAGGGTTCAGAAACTCGATCAGAATGAGGCTTTGTTTGACATTTTTCAACTTAAATGATGTGATTTCTTCTTTGAATGTTGTCTGATGTGACAGATTTTGAGTCTGTTTCAAGAGCTGTAGTACTGGAGAAACTATTCCTCAGACTGCTTCATCTGCAAAAAGCTTTAAACTTTCACAAAACCAGGCTGTTTGTAGTGTCACACTCCCTCCACCTTTGCTCTTCATTTGTTAAGAGAAGCGTTTGCAGGTCACACACATTATACAGATGCTGCTCGCTGACCTCCACACGTCTTCGCTTCCCCTCTTGAGGCTTTGTTTCCTCCGCTGACATTAAAACGAGGCCAAACAGAGGACGTGCAGAAAAAGCGGTGTGAGGTGCAACAAAGTGGAAAAGATTGCCTCTGTTTTGTAATTAAATATAATGAACATGCTGCAGGTTGACATTTGATATCTGACCTTGTGTTTGGCACTTAAAATCCTGCTAACACACGTCTCCTTTTGCATTAAAATAGCCCCGTGTCTTCCACCCTTTGTTGGGAATAATTGGTCTGAATACGACCTCCTTCTTATATCTACATCTTTGAATAGCACAGCCCTCCCTGCTAATCCCGCTCCCCCTTTTTTTTGGTGACATTTATAAAAGTTTCATTGCAGCGATATGAAACATTACATGTCACGCTCTCATGAATCATTCCTGTCATGGATCATTGCTTCAGCGCTAAGCGGAGGCGCTAATAGGAAGGAAGCAACCCTCCATCTTCAGCAGGGTTTCTGTTTCCACACACTCCAAGTGGTGACGCCGATAAAACAAACAATATGTCACACAGAATTAGATTTCTTATACCAATGATTCGGATGTGCTTGTGTGGCTCCGTGAGTGACATTTATTTCAACATGTGCTTCAACATGTGAGGATTTTACAATAGATTTATGTTTCCCATAAGAAGAGGAAGGTCAAACACGTATACTAGAGCAGGTGAAAGTTCAGACGGTGAACGATTGTTGGCTGTGTTTGAATATCAGAGGGGCGTGACCTTGTATAGTGGAAGCAGGCGTGCGTTGAGGAGGTTAAAAAGTGTAGCATGGAGGGTCAGAGCGGACATTTACATTTATAGCGCTTGAAATAAATGCTAAATATCAGCCCCTTGGGTTTTGTTTCGCTCAATGCACAGCTCCTCTTTTTCTCTTTGTAGATGTTTTTGATCTCTCATTTGGAGTTAGGTGTTTCTTTTTTGTTGTTTTCCTCCTGTTCCTTCTTTTTCTCACATTATTTTGTGCCTCAAGGTCATCTGTTTGCCTCTTTTTTTTTTAATTGGCAGTGCTTCCTCTTCATGGATAATTTGTGAATCTTTCCCTCCTCACTGTTTTTTAGCGTCTTTTTACGGAGGCTGAAACTTCCTGCTGCCAGTTATGCAGGAGTAATACTCGCACAAAAACATCCAATCAGCATCTGAGCCCTCTGGCCACGCTCCCATCCAAAAACCTTCAGGTAGCACACTTACATTTCCTGCCGTCTCTTTAACACACACTGCCAATTCTGCATTAACAAGATGTAACAGCAGGATACTGTCACTCAAAGTGAGTGATGAATACAATTATGTAATTGTCTCGGCGTCTATCTTTGGCTGCTGTTTGTTCAGCGGATGAATGACAGGAAATTACCTCACCCTGATATTTGTCCTGAGAGGAAATACAGCTTTAGAGTCGCACGTCCATGGAGTTAGAAGATGGAAATTAGTATTAGTGGTAGTAGTACAAGGGGGAGTGTGAATGAGGAGGAAAAACTCCCTCATTGCTGAACTTTGTCCTCTCTGATTCTGTCTGATCTGTATCGGCGGCTCTGTAGAGAGTGGAGCCTGTGAGGGGAGCGTTTAACGGGGAACTACCAGATTCTATTAAGATTGCCGGCCTCCAAACCGCATCCCCAATGCCTTTATTACATGAATGGATCAAAGCGCTCTTTACACACAATAACTTCCCCATCTGAGCAACCTAAAACTGTGCTGTTCAGTTTTTTTATCGAGGTTTAAAAGTCCAGTGAGACTTTAGCCTGGTGTTGTTTCTGTACAGCACCATTTCAAGCTGAGTGTAATCCAGCCAGTTATCCCATCAGCTCTCATCTCTGCCGTCCAATGATACATATTACAGCTTCTCTTTACAGTCAGCTGAAGAACCTGACCTCCAACCACAGCTCCAGGCGTCTATTTCAGCGTATCTCTGCAACACTACAGTGTCCTTCAGCGAGAGCACATGTGCTTCTGAGCCGACCGTGACCTTCGACCTCTCTGTGAAGGCATTCAAAGATGAGCAGCCTGAGAAAAAGAGCGCTTAGATGAGCTTTGCAGCAAGATGTGTTTCTGCATAATGCAGCTTAAAAATGTAGAGTTGCACTTGGATGTTGATCTCTGCCTGCAAGGCTGAGTCCAGGGTAAAAGGGAGAACTTGAAGATGGTCTTTTTCTAAACTCTTTCTTTTTATTATTAAAGGGACTGTGAGGATTTTAATGACAGTCTCAACGCTAAAATAGGCTATTTATAAATGCTAATTCCTAGCTTCCCAATCTGGACTGGATTGATTTATGGCAATTTGAAGGGCATAACCAGGATGTACTTCACGTTACAGCTTACAGACACCAGACAACTGCCAGGTGAAAAGTTGTCTTTAACAAAGAAAAGTAGTGTTAAAATTAAAAACCAATCTCTGTGTCATCACTACAGTAAGAAAATATCTTCTTGAACATCATCTTAAATCTCATTTTTACTTTTACAAACTTGTTTTCATGCGATTTCACCTTTTCAGCACCATGAGCGCTGTCCATGGTGCTGAAACCTCCTCTGACCTTCCCACCTGCAGCAGAAAGCCACATTTTTGTCTCATTTATCTACTTTAATTATACATTAGGTACAAGAAAATAATGAGCATGGCAGTGAAGAGTGCAGGACAAAGAGACATAATCCAGAAGTTTTAGAAAAAATGAGAGTAACACATCTGTAGATCAGTGATAATTGGGTGTAGGCTACCTGGTTAAAAGAAAACTTTCCATGGAAGTCTTCAAAGCAGCCCAAAGCCATTATACAGTCCTGTTTGGAGTCACATTCACACCTCACCCACACTGTGTGAAAAGTCCCACTGTGCTCCTCTCTGCTTCAAGTTTCCCTCAAAACTTTCTTTCTCTGTTTTCAGCCAAATATGGATTTTCTTGCATTTAGATTTGATTCGTCATCCTGAGATTTAGCTGAATCAAAGCAGCTCCAGCAGCGTTACCGTCTTCAAGCTCATTCTTCTGCACAGACTCAATAAAGAAATGAGGAAAAAAAGCACAGTTCAAAGACATCTACATTTATCAGATTCTGTTTCATGATAATTCTCCGTTTAGCCCTCCCTTCGTGTGGTTTTCTCTGCTGGCCGCCGTCTTCGGATGTGTGTTTTGGCTCCAGCTCGTGGCATCACGAAGAGAACTGCTTGGCAAGTTTTGGGCGACTCTCAGGCACCAGCTGGCTGCTTACAAGAGTTGGCCCACGAAGCTGATAGTCGGAGTCGACTTCACAGATCGCAACACGGGAGAGTCCGAGGCTGGATATTTGTTTGTCGCCCAACAAATTTTACATTAAACAGGCAGAATATCTAATCTGTGGGGACTCACCTTGGTACATGCTCCAAAATGAGATGATTGCTTAATATATCTCTCTGGAGGGAGCAGGCAGAAAGCAGCGTGAGCAGGAAATTGATAGATAAAACATTATTTTGTGCACTGTTAACATATGTCCAAATACACGTCCAAAACAAAGAGCTTCTTTAACATCTCATTTTTCAGCACAGCCTACTTGAGAGAGCAAATTACAAGCAAATAAACGCAATTACCTAGAGACAGGGTTGGTATATAAGTGGATTAATGGTGAGAATTGTAAGACACTTTGTTCTATTTAGGGAGAAATTGCAACATAAGTGCCTCTATTTACCGTGCATCTAGAGACAGGATAACCCGGCACAAGAAGAAGAGAAACCTGCTTAATGAGGACAAAGTTGCAACAACACAATAAGTTTACAAGAGGGAGAAGTCAGAGAGAGTTTTGATGAGTTACAGGTGGAGGTGGATGCTGATCCTGAGAGTCCTTACCTGCCCTGAAGCAAGACATCAGAGTACGAGTGGTGACAGCGTTATGCAGCATGTAGGAGGAAGAGCACAACCAGGGTTCAGGCTGGTAAACATCTCAAATCCCTCCCTTTGCTTTGTTTCTCCCTCTCATTTCATTTCAAACCAAGGAGTACATATTTGCTTTTACATGCTCAGGGCGAGTCTCATAATCTATAGGGAGAACTTCTGCCTCTTTGTGCAGAGTTTGAATAAAAGACGTTTATTATGCGCGCCGCTTTGTGAATCACAAACAGCATCCTAAGCTGTGATATTAGATTTGGATAAAGTTGCTTCCCCAGCCATTTTCCAATGTCGTGTTGCTTAAATCATTACCTGGTTTTCAGTCAGTGTGCAATTGCTCCTCTTCTCTCTCTTTGTGTTTCTCTCCTTTTATTCCAGCTCTGTCTGAGTCTGCATCAGACACACACATTAACACATATTGCTTATTTAATATCTGGCATCAACCTTATTAAAAAGAAATTGGATTTTAACATGAAAGAGGCAGAAACATCCAAATTAAACTCATTTTCGATCAATACGCGGCTGAAGAAATTTCTAATAAAGCTCTGAACTTATTGTCTCAGGCTCTGAGACTGTTTAGTCCTGAAATCCAGTATCTTTTCACATAAATCTTTGCATGTTCCTGCCTTGATGAAGTACGTATTCATGCAGTTCCTTCATTTCCATAACATCACGCTGAGTTTTCCCTCCAAATCTGGCACAGGCACACATTTGCAAATAGCTCTTGTTTTATGGTAATAGAGCTCATTACTTTGCATTGATTGGTAGAATAGTTCCAAAACTGGGAAATGCAAGCGTGCTTTTCTTCTCAAGTGGTTTATTAGGGGGTGATTCATCCTGACTTTACAATAAGCCACGTGATGATTTCACTCACTAATCTGGAGCATTAGCCGCAAACAGAGCGCTGTGTTTCCTCTCAAACATGCACACTGTTGCTCCTGAATGAAAATGTACAGTAAATGGAACGAACAGATGGAAGTAATCCACTCATATAAAGCAAAAAGGCAATGAGGCGGCTTCTCGTGTAAATAGGATATATCCTGAACTCCAAATTTACATCAAAAGCAATGTTCTGCTTTATCCAATTTGGGGAAAAACAGAAGGCGGTGTTGACACTTTGTTTCAGGTGTTAATGAAGCGCATATCCACCTGAATAACAGCAGCTTCTGTCTCTACGTAGATGGGAAGGTTTTGTTTCACATACTAAAGAGGACTTTTAGTGTAATGAGAGGGCGTCTGTCTTTTCAAAACAATTTGTTCCTTTCAGAAATGATTTCTCATACGTAAGAGTCGGCTTTAAGCTTCCACCAATGTTTTCTAAATTGATTTCACACACTCTGACATTTCTGAAACTATGAGCTTGAGTCTCCTTTGTTATTAAAGAGCTTGTGTTTCCTGTTTTATTTTATGGTCCTTGCTCCCTGTGTGTCCTCTTTTGCCGTTGTATCATATCAAGTTTTGTTCATCCCTGCACGTTTGGAGCACAAAGCCTTTGTGAAAACGTCCTCACAGGCTTTAAGGAGGTGTGTTTACCTCTGTAACCGCTGCAGCCCGGACAGATCAGTCCTCACACTCACTGGACGGCTGCACATTTAGCTCAGCCTGATGAAAATGGAAACAAGAATGATGGATGTCAATAAAATGCACCAATCAAGGTGCCATAGATAATTTCCTGAGAGGACGAGAAGCAGCCGATTTGGCATTCTCTGCTCCGGTTGCTGTGGCAACAGGGACATGCAGTCAGATTGAAGCTGGTAACTTCTTTTTTGCTCAAAGCGGAGGAATATCAATATGATTAAGAGCTGCTTCTGACTCCTATGGTTTCATGATCGCCTCGTGAGTTTTAGAAAGCCTCACAGAAAATCTCAGGCAGTTTGATGTCTTGTTTCAATGCAACTGAGGAACATAGAAGTCTTCATGTAGGGTCTGCACTGAATGATTAATGTACTTCAAACTAATCCATTGAGTTTGGAGCTTATTCTTCTTTGTAGAGAGTGAAAAAATATAAAAACTGTTCTTGAATTTGGTTGAAAAGTTAACCTTGTAGCTCCTAAAGTTTTTGAATCTCTAACTCTCTCGCACTAGTTTCAAAAAAACTTGACCTGAAGAATTGACAAGTTTTTAATTACAAGTTCTCACAGCTATTTGTTTCCTATTAAAGGTGGAAGAACTGCATCAACAAGCCTCATTGGATCAGATAAAGCAGGCAGAGTTGTCGCTCTAATTTTTTTCTCAATTCAATTATCAAAAAACCCAAAACAAAAGCTTTCTGGATGAAAACAAAACCTTGAATCTTTATCCACAACAAGGTTTTAAGTGTCCAATAAAAAGCAAAGCGCCTGTTGAAAGAGAGGACTGTGTGTTTGTGTGTTTGTGTGATTGTGTGATGATGACTGGTTGGAGAGGCAAACATTACGCTCCCTCTGATTGGTTTAATTAAATGTGCCAGAGTGACAGCACATTCAGGGACGGTCATTTTGAAAACGATCACTATAATCACACACTTGTTGTAATTGGCAATCTGATGCGGCAGCAGTTTAAATCACAGGATTGAAAGGCGGGGTGACAATTTGGAGCTGAAATGAGTTGTGTTGGTTTTTCTTTAAGGGTGGAGCAAATTGAAGAGCAATTTCAGCTGCACTTTGCTTTACATTTGGCTGGTTAAGAAATTGACCACTATTCAGTGAGGGAGGATTGTTTAGCATTTTTAATACCAGCTTTGGATGTTAGATCAGAAACACTGAAAGAAAAAAGGTTTCAGCCTTTGCTGTGCTTTTTGAAACAAAACTGCAAAGAGAATAGAGGAAGCCAAACCTTAACTCCTCTCTCTTTGTAAAAACCTGTAGTGCAGTAAAATATTAGGTCATTATGAGGCCTCGGCAGTCTGAAATAGACAAATGAAGTGTCATCCAAAGGTGAGCTTTTTCACGTTTTAAAATCCCTTTTTTGTTTTGCACCTACGCAGAGCACAGCAAAGAAACACAATAGAGGGGATTTTTAAACCAACACGCTTTAACTTTTGAAATAAAGAGCTGTGCATTGACTATAAAGTTGCAGCTAATCTCCTGTAGAGCCTTCATGAACAAAGAAGACTCTGCACCTGCACTTATTTTAGTTTTGGTGACGTTAACACCATTTTCTGGTTTCATACAGGACTTGGATCCACGGCCTCCAGGGAGCAACACTGAGGATCATCCTGCTACTTTTTGACGACGCTCTGAGTAAGTGATGTATTTTGTGCACACACACAAACAAGGACACACTTTCAATATCAAACAACAAGAGATAATTTCTTCGTCACAATTTCCCCTGTATTTAAAAGTTTTGAGCAAAAAAGAAAATCTACCCGGCAACTTCCAGAGAACATAATCCCAACCTGTGTCGACGTCCTCGTTCCATCTGTTCTGTCAGATGTACAAAGACATGCATGACTTAAAAATCCAGCTGATGCTCCCCCTTTGTGTCAAAATATCAAAAGTTGTCGTCTTTGTCGCACCTGTTCTCACAGGTTGTGTACAACCATCCGTGAAAAATAAGCCAGCTTTGATGTGTAAAATTAAAAACGCTGTGTTACGAAATGAAAAAAGATTAAGAGGTGTTAAAAGATCTGCAAAATCAGGAAAATATCCAAGTGAATGAAATTGTCTTTCTAAAGATAGAAGCCAATTTTCTGCTGAATTCAACTCACATCATGATGGAATCATGTTCCTGTTGTACACTTACAGGAGTCTGAGTACATTTATGGTGTTGTACAGTTTTCCTTCAGGGCGGAGCATGTTCAGACTGTGAGAACATTGTTATCGATCTCTTTACCTCGGCTGAATCCAGCACTTTCTGCACAACTCCAGTTGATGACTTGATTTGACGGTCAGATCCTGTGACAGAAGCTCCTTTGAGAAATAAAGAAGTTCACTCTCCTCTGTTAATTTTGTCACTTAGCTGTCAAATTATGTTACAGTAAATCAGCTCTGCTTTTAATCTCAGTAATGTATTCTACAGTATTTTTCTGCTGCTGAATAGCTGCGACTGGTCACTCTGCCTTCACTCATCAATCACAATTTAATTAGTCTGAGTTTCAGTCGGCTTCGTCCTTCCTGCCAAGAAAAAAGAAAAACAGTGAAACTTTTGGCGAGAAGTTGGAGAAAAATCCACAACACTGGCACAGAGCATTGTCTGCTGGCAGGCAAATTTGTATTTCCAACATATGGTTGGTCTTTTCTAACAGGGAGCAGGTCTACAAGAAATGATTGGCTGTGAATTCAAGAAGACACTAAAAAAGAGCTGGGAAAATTCAGTCAGTGGCTTCAAGGTGACTGTTAAACCTCTGTGCTACTTTAAAATGTCCCAATATATTCCTGTGACTCAATAAAGACGCTCAGACAGGACCTGGACAGACGTCAGGTTTTAGACTTGATCTTGTTCAAAAGAAGTGCTGCACGGTCAAGCAGTTGTTTTGGACTTTTGTGTCTTTCTCTTAGGTTTGTTTTGACTTTTAGGTAGATGTTGGGCTTGTTAGATGTTGCATAAAGTGACTCAAGCTCAGAACACTTTGTTAAAAACACTTAAAGTAAAACTTTGTTATTAGCTCATGTGGCTGTTTGACTCTCTTAGTTGAAATTTGCCTAAAATGTTTCTGAAAAATTCAACCTAGACTGAGTTCAAATCAGAAATGGTACTTAAGGAGGCGTAACATGTTACACACTCAACGAGTGGTGGAATTAATATGGTTTAAGTGATAGAGGTGAGTCTTCAAGAGCAGAATTGCTGAAATATTAAAGGTTTAAAGTTCCTGCGAGTTGTTTGTTTTGTATCGTGTTGTGAAACAAAGTGAGACTAATCTTAAAGTCAGTTTTTTTGGCATAACAAATAACCACGTCTGCCAAATCAGTCTTCAAGTTCCTGAAGGACATCATCTGTGACTTGCATAAACAGTACCGTCCCTTTAAGAGCTCCATCATTTTGGCACAAGCCATTATCGTGATGAATACCGCCTCCTTCTCTGCGGTTAATTACAGCTATTTGTACATTTCCACATGTATGTAGTTGTTGATTTACTAATCTGTGGTGTGGAAGTCACTGTCAGAAGGCCAATTTGAGGCTCCTTTATGATAAATGATGGTATCTATCGGAGCCAGCGGTGTGAGACAGGGTTATGACTAAGGTCACTCCAAATGGAGTTTGCGGGACTGTAGGTGCTTGCAAGTCAGTGTCATCAACATAGATCACGGAGGCCCCCGGATGACCGAGCCGCTCCGCCGCTTCCTAACTGCTGCTACAAAGACAGAGAGGAAGATGGAGGGAAGAGGATTGTGGCGTATTTTTGTGCGTTGTCAACCAAAAGAAAGAGAGAGCTGTGACGGACTGGCGGTGGACTGGGCTCGGCCTCCCTTCAGCGCCTCGTGATTTATCATGAGTGGAGCGCGTTAACGGCTGCGTTTAGTGTAGCCAGATAGAATACCCATCTTCCCCTCCACTCCTACACCACCTCGTGATCGTTATGTCATTTGTTTATGATCCACGGCTCGCCCATAATGGCCCGTTTGGCGTAATGCTATCCATCAGTCTTCCCAATAGCCTCCTTTCACACGGACACCTTTCCCCCTCCTCTGTGATGCATTAACAACAAAATGTGTTAAACCAACGATTGACTTTGAAATAGTGATATGAGGACGTAGGTGTGTTTGCAGAAAGGCAGAGTCATCGGCGGCTGAAGAGGAACATAATGCTCTCTTTGCCTATTTGGCAAGTGCACACCTCCTGCTTTATGTTTTCGCAAGATCTTAACGCGATTGTGAGGGGAAGTTGAATGCTTTCACAGAGAGCATTCGGTAATGGACACAGTAGCTAAAAGTGTCTGTGAGTCCATTTCACATTCAGCACATGCATCCCGGCCTAGTCGAGGCTTGTAAGAGCTCCTCATTGCTGTGCAGAAATCCCACTTACTGTGTATTACACAGCCACATGAAAAATTAACTTTAATCCCTTATCTGCTGCACTTTCCCTCTGGCATTTTGAATTCTGGTTGCTTGTTTGTTTTTGCTGGACCAACTCAAGAAAGTGCACACTCTCATCCTTTATTTTCACAAAAATAGTAGTTAAATTCTCCGTTTTATCCCAGAGCCATGGCTTGAAAATGTCAAGGTATCACATAAATCACACAGCCGGCTCACACAGCGGCTTAAACGCTGAACATTGTCCGCCGGGAGAAATAACCCTGCACAAGCACAATATCTGCTGACATTTGGTGTCTATAGCAAAGAGATCAGTGTCTGTTTTTCTAATAATGACCTGCAGAATCATTCCAGCCTTTGTGAGAGTGATTGTATGTGGCAGAGGGGCGTCATATAAGGGATTGACTGTTTCATTTGGCCCGACATGATCTGACCTCTCTCACAGGCCTGCAGCCTCTCCGGTTGGTGGAAATGTCAGGACGCTCAAATCAAATGTGATCAGGTGGGAGCGTGAAGTGAGACGGAGGAGACTCGGTCATGATAAAAGCAACCTTTACACGCTGATGCAGATGAGCGAAGAGGAACACGCAAAATCAATCAATCGATGCGCCTTTGGCTGAAAACCTGCAGCTGATGTCGGCTCTGAATGGCAGCACATTCTTGTGTCATACAGCAGATAATTAGATTTTGCCGCTGTGGGCGCTGAGTCTATTTCAGCCTCTACTTTTCTTCACATGCATTTAGTTTAAAGCTCCTATGAGTAACTTCTCTTGGCAAAGCAGTGTTTTCAACTCTTGACGTCACTGAGCTTCCTGCTGCTGGAGTCGTTCCTCGTGGCAGTGAGTGAGCAGTGATGGGCGCAAGCAGATGGAGAGCCAACATCGATTGTCGTTCAGACTGCTGCAGGCTATATCATGACACCCTGTGGGCGCCATCACACACATGCACACACAGAAAAATAGAAATGACATGACCGCACGCAGAAGTGTTAACATCTGGATTTGTCGCGTGAGGAAGTGGAAACAGTTGTCACAGTGTCGTATCCTGTGACACGAGGAAAAGTGCAATCTGCCGCTCTCGTCTTGGAGATATTTCCCTCTGAACTCTCTGACAGACATAAGGTCACACTTTGTTCCTCGTGTCTTTTCTTAATTTCACACAGGAGCAACTCATTTAAGAAGAGAGGGGACTGTCCTCCGTTTCTTTAAAAGAGCAACCTGACATTTACTTTGTGTAAGGCTCAAATTGAGCTGCTTGAACCAGACAGAAACAGCGGTCTGACTCTGCATGCATAAATTATGGTTCAAGGAAGTCATTTCCAACACCAAGGTGGACGTAAGAGAGGATATGGACAGGCAGCAATTACTTTCCTCCTCATGAGTGTTTTGGACAAAACAAAACAGACATTTAAAAATATAATCCAAAGACCAAAAGCTGTGCCGGAGATCACAAGTGGAGTTAAGTGGAAATCCTGATTACCTGGCTCGCCGGGCAGCTTTCCACTGTCCAAAACTTGGCAAAGAGATCCAGCACTGAGTAGCTTTTCATGCAGCTATTTAATCTCTTACTTTCAGAGACGCTCAACTCTGGGTCATGTTTCTCTGCTGACAACGGCTTGGTTATAATCCAGCCATCTCTAGCGCTGTTTAAACTTGTAACTTGCAGCTAAAAGGGGGGGTTTGAGTGATTTTCCTAACACATAATATGTCAACTTTCACAGTAGTAATCCTGCTCAATCTTTATCTATGGGCTTCTTTACATGTGTGTTGTTGTCTGTGTCTGCATCAACCCCCTCTTCTGCCTGTACGTTGATGCTTTGGTTGACTCAATGCTAAAGTCAGAACACCTCCCTAATCTCGAGCAGCTACAAAGAATGATGCAGGATACCTCATTTACCAGCGGATAGTCAGGTGTCCTGCTGACCCTACTATATAGAACTTGAGGAGGAAACCCCTTCATTGAGTTCAGGTGTTTGCATGCTGCTGTATTCAGTGAAGTGTTGTCTCTGTGGATTAGGTTTCCTGACCTTAACTCCCCCGTAGACCACGCTTTGAGACGACCTCCTGATCCCCTTGTTCCTCCTCTACCTCCGCGGCCGCACAGCTTTACGACGCTCATTAAACCCGAGCTGTAATTTGTTTGGTCAGCGGACATCCCCTCGCTGAATCCGGGCGCGTCATCTGCTGTGACAGGCAGGTGCTGCTGTGTGATTTAAGCGGGTGGACGAGCGCTCAGCGGAGGCCCGGCAGCTTTAGCATGTGTTCATTAGCGAGTGCTGGGGAAGCTTATCATTCTGAATAGCCTCATTAGTGATAGGGATTAATATGCGGCAGGTTCATTAGAGAGACAGGCGGAGGAGTGTGTTGCCAGAATTGCAACAAGGCTGCTGGTCCAGACTGGCCCTCGCCTCTCGTGTTGTTTCAGCCATTAACAACAAAGTCGCTGTAGCGTTTTGATCGTTTTATTGCAGCAGAAGACACAGTGTGTATTTAAGTTGGAGATGAATAAACACTTGTTGCGGTTCGACAGTGCTGAAGGGAAAAACAACACTGTTATCATTAATGCTGCTGCACTGTGAAACAAATGGTTCTGGTCATTATTTCAGTTTTGTTCTGTTGTTTTTAAAATGTAAACTCTGCCCAAACAGAGCAGGGTAATGGTGATATATTGCAAACACCAGACAAAGAATGAGCCAACATTTTGGATATGCTATAACAACCACCAGCTCGTGTTATAGAGCACCATAAATGTGTACAACACGGTTAAGAACAAGCAGTTCAGGGTTATTTTGTTGCATCAGTCTGTCAGTGCTTGTCTTGCATTAAATAAGTCCACAGGTCAGCGACTGCAGAACTGCAAGGCTGAATTCATTCAGCAGCAACTGTGGTTCATCCTTGGAAATATGATGTTTCAGAGAAAAATATATTGAAGAAAAACTCCCCTCTGAAGTTCCAAACCTCATTGTACCCAGTGGAAAACCCATGTATAGCGAAGCATAAATATTCTGATTGTGAGATTGAGATATCCGTGCAGAAATCTCTCTTTGCATTTGAATGAGTCAGAGCTGCTGGTGGGCCACCGCTTACACGTCCTGTGCCAATAGCATGCTGGGAAGGGGACTTGAGCTCCACACGTCTGTGTGCCACATGAAATATTAATGGCGGCGCTATCGTGTGTTCTTTTATTTATTAAATATTTCACCAGCCGTGGATTCAACGCCCGGTTTGAGTTAAAAAGTTCACTGGAGCGTGTTGTTTCTTCATACAGAGCTTTAAAATGCCCATGGGTCAGAAAAACCTCTGCTGATACACTTTGTTCCCTCCGTAAAGAAGAAACCGGCTTTGTACTGGAGCACTGATCTACTGTGTTGACTTCTGTTGTGCTTTTTACTTCATGTGACTCTTTTATTCTGTAATTCACTCTGTTTTATTATGAATGCAGAATTATCTTCCTCCTTTATGTCCCTTTTACATTCAGAAAGGCTTAAATGTTCACTTGTTTCACTCAATCTTTCATCCACACTTCAAAAAACTGAAATCTAAGCAAGTCATTGTGTCTTATTCTTAAGAAAAATTGTCTTATTGTTCCTCATATAAACCTCATTCAGTTGACAAATTGAGTAAAATATCTCATTTTAAGATATTTAAAGACAAAACAGATAAAGCTGCAGTTGGTGTGAGTTGGTATTTTAGTTAGTCAACACTTTGAATTGGAAAAAAAAAAAGATGGTCAAATTGTGTCCCCACTCGTAGCTTCGATGGTGCTTGTGGTAATTTAGCTAAATTAGTTGCCCAGAGACTTAAACATCTGCAAAGAGCTGATACTTAAGAGACCACTTTAATCAGTTTCAATCAAAACACCAACTTGTTCTCTTTGCCGCACTCTCTGAAAGTGCAGAAAACATTCGCAGCCGCCCACCATTTGTATGCAACAGCTGCTGCGTGGCATCACTGTTCCTCCCTCACAAAGACCGCAACAGAGCATCAAAACGTGGCTCAAACACAGATGTACTTGACAGCAGAAGAGAGAGCGAGAAGAGGCAGGAGAAGCCGGGCTCTGCTTGTCTGATACCTGTCTCCTCCTCGGGCTTACAGTAAATTCAGCTGCCAGAGGTGGTACACCTGCTGCAGAGAGAGACAAAGCAGCATGAGGAGAAGTAGAGCCTCATCAAATTCAGCAGGAGAACAACACCACAGAGGAGGAGGAGGAAGAGATGTGGCTCTGCATCATCACTTTCTCCCCTTGATGGTCACTTCAAGTCATTTTGGACAGAAGACATTCAGAAAACATCAGGGCTGCCTGGATAATCTGATGTGATTGAGCTTTAATGTGCTCAGATCCTCTCTGAGGGACGGGTGGAGCTGTTTTTGATGCATAATTTGTCACATTTGAGAAGGAAAGCCTGAAAAAAACCCTCAGCTGTGATTAGCGATGACCTTTCCTTCTCAGTGATGACAAAAACTGCTCCGACTCAGGCCAGCTGAGATCATCCAAGACGCTTTCATTTTCCTGATGAGGTTATTTTGGTCGCGGCCTGTTTTTTGAGAGAGTTTCAGCAGCAAACAATCCTGAGATCAAATGTGGCCGTCTGCCGCTCTCAAGCCTTAAATCTATGGCTCACTTACACCGCGCGCATCTGTCATCATCATCGACTTTGTGCCTCAACACTGCCATGATTCATGCTGTTATTGTTTCAACATTTTTGTGCGGCAGCATCCATGTGGAGAAATATGCCAAACATGAATTAAATATAACAAAAATAATGAGCAGGCGGCTGATGCAATGACAGTATTTTATTTTTTTGCGCAAGTAATGGGGGATATTGCAGATAAACCTGCCTCTAGATTAAATTCACACCCCAATTTAATGGATGTGCTGTATTTATACGAGTATAAACAGCATGATGGTGAATGTTATAAGTCGGCAAATGAGTGAGTGATGAAACAGAGCTGTGCCGCGCTTCCCCGCCGTGTTGTCGCTCTGCAGACATAATA
This sequence comes from Thalassoma bifasciatum, assembly GCA_008086565.1. Classification (NCBI taxonomy): domain Eukaryota; kingdom Metazoa; phylum Chordata; class Actinopteri; order Labriformes; family Labridae; genus Thalassoma; species Thalassoma bifasciatum. The sequence goes on from RPOG01000328.1 coordinate 135,874, forward strand.
GCAGCACCAAAACTTTGACCTGAATAACAACAACCATGCATCCCCGCTATTGTAACTTTAGCATAATGGATTTTCCCCTCGTAACTGTTTTAATGGACTCATTTGCATGCAGAAATGAGTAAATACACTATATGTGCTATCTAAAAATAGCAGTAAATGAGGAATTTTATTGGCTGCATAAAATTGAATTCGAGTGAAGCTGACACCTGTGTCAGTTTTATTTTCCTTCCAGCCAACATGGAGCCCAGCGTCTCTGACTCACAGGGCTGACAGATAACTTCTTTTTTATATATAAATATATTCCCGTCCCAGTGTTTAACTTTCTGACACATTTTGCTGGATTGGACCCAGCTTTTCGTGACGCCTGATGAAATTTGGAGCTTTTCTTCCCCAAACATATTCATTATCAGGGGAATGAAACCTTTATTAATGATGTGGCATTTGGGGTGATGAATTATGCTCTGTATCTGCAATGAAGTATCTTAAAGCTCCTTTGTGGAGTTTTTCTCAGGTCTTTGACCCTCGAGTCAGTTTGATGCGTCCTAGCTGCTATGTGGCTGAGTGTAGCAGAGTTTTTCATCCATGTGTGTTGCATTCAGGTAAATCTCCCTCATTATCTCAGTAAACTGCTTTCATGCCTTGTGGGAATAAAAACTAGCGCAGCGACTGAAACTAGAGTGAGTTTGTGTTGTGGAGGGTCAACTAAGGATCCAGAAAGCCTCATTATAGCAAAGAGCAAAAAGGAAACATTCGCTATAGCAGTTTCGTGACCCACTGCTCTGAAAAAACATGGGCAACACAAAAAGGAAATCCGTTTTCCTTCATTAAAGAGCCTCTTTGTAGCGACATGTTGTTTGTATCCCGCTGCGGCCCTTTGAGTTTAAGTCACCACTGATGAAAAATGAACAAAGTCAACCGCTTAAGCCCTGTCGGAAGAAGAAGGGCTCTGTTTGCTTATCCGCGTGTACACGTTTGTTTCAGCAAACACAACATGAATTATAGAAACAAACATTTTGCGTGTTTAACTTTGCGGACGGGGAAAATAGATTTCCAGCTGTTGGAGTGAAGTCAGAAAGATCAGTGCCAAACAAAGCCGTTAAAAAGCACACGAGCACAAACAACCTCTGCTGCAGAGCTGCTGGTCTTTTACTGGGCCAGTGTAATTTATTTCAAGAACAGGGAAGATAAAGAATAAATCTGTCCCTTTGCTATGACAAAGGAGGTCAGTGGCACAGATTTGCAGTTCATTACTTGCAGGCAGATAGAAGTTTGGAGGGATGATGGAGGAGGAGAAACGCTGTGAGTCAACAACTTCTACCAACAGGAGTTCAACCACGGGACAGAGAGTCACGATGAGCTCAGTGAGGAGGTTTTTTACTACAGTTAGACATTTTCAAAACATTTCAGAAGATGAAAATAGGAGTCAGAGAGAAAGGGGAAACCTTTTTATTCAGCAAACGTTCATGATAATGCAGCAGAATGTTTTAACTTAGTGGATATTACCTGAAAATGCAGGAGGATGTTTGCCAACAACGTTTCACTTTGAGTTAAGCCCTGGAAGTGGTTCAGATGCTGGAGTTAAAACTGAATAATCTGTTTTTGCTTATTACTTTTTCATTTTTATTTGCCACCTGTATAACTGCTGACTGTCGGCCCAGTGCCAAGCTTCTAGCAGCATTACTTCCTCTGGTGTCGAGTTGCTTCATCATAAAAAGAGGAAGACCTGAACGGTGTAATCATTCCCTAACAGGATGCAGTGCATGCTTTCAACATAGTCCATAAAATCACACACATGGACACCACTCATTATTCATAGAATGTGTTTTTGTAATAGCCTGTTTTTCTTTTCTGCAGAATAAAACTATTATGTGTCAAAGGTGAGACACAGAGTTAGAAAGAACACTGAAATGAAGTTGGTATCTTAAAACAAAGGGAAGTCTTTTTTATATCATAGAAAATATCTGTTTCTACCTCTCACTTCATGGATTCAATCCCCCTGATGGACACAGATGCTTAACATGCCATGCAGGAAGATTAAACATGCAACACGTATCACACTTTGGATCTCCTCCTGAGAATAAAGCTGTTATCCACTCTGTGTTTGCCAATTAAAAGCCATTAGATCACAATGAAAAAGCAATTTTCAAGTATTTGTACCTATTCCATATGTAACTCATGGTGCGAGTGCAGTTAATTTACACCGGTGGCCCCTCAAGGAGGCTGGTAATTTGCACCCAGTCCTCTTTGTGTGCTCTGTGCCATTTAAAGGCTTTAATACAATGGACACAGAGAAGGAGAGGGGAGTTAATTGGCGCAAAAGGGAAACGAGGGGGAGACTTTTACATGCTGTTTTATGTAAAGCACGAAGCTTTACCATTTGACTGACTCTTTCTTTAACTGTTTGAGTGCAGGCTTGAGGAAATCTTTACGTTTTACACCTCGATTTTAAAGGAATATCAAAAATAAGAGCGTATCAGAAAAGTAGGTACGTTAGTGTCCAGTTCAGAACAAAAACTACCCCCCGTAGTCTGGATAGTCTGGGTTTGCCCCTGTTTCTGCTGGCACTGCTTTTAACGTCTCAGCCAAGTGCCGTGCTACTTTCACCCTCCTGGATCTTTTATAAGGCACACACTCTTTGCTGCTATTTAATAATAATGTGTCACTAAAGGGCACATCCATGATTTTAATGACACAAAAAGGCGAGGCCTGCCTTTGTGTAAGTAATTCTTCCCCTTCCTCCCCATAAAAAAGCACTTTAATCTCCCTCAGAGGTGAAGTGCCTTATGGCCCCTTCAGGTCTGACATACTGTATCTGTAACACTACATTTCTGCGTCAACTCAGCCGCCTGCCAGTGTGAGAGGATATTGTGCTCTGTTTGTCTAGAAATATGTGCAAGGCTTCCTCTTGTTTCTGTATCCAATGTAACTTCCATTTTCTTGGACTCTCTCTCCATCAGATCTAATTTCTGGACCTTATTAGTGGATAACTCTCTTAGTCTCTTGACTGTGGTGCCACACCGCTTCAATACTGGCGCTGGAATTATTTTTGGAAAGCTTCTTTGGAGATCCAGATGTATCTCCTGGTAGCAAAAACAGGTGTCGTCTTCCAAACCTGTGCTTCAATGTCTCCATTTGAAGTCTTCCAGTTGGACGCAGCCACTGCTGTTGTTGTTGGCGCTTCCTCCTTGGCCACGCTGAGGCTCGTCTTGGCTGGCGTTTGTGTTTATCCGCCTCAGTGGGTGATATTGTCTTCTAATTTGAACATAAGTACATTTGTTTGACAGCCACAAAGTGACACATGGACCTCTTATTTAATTCACATATTGTGCTTCCCTTCCACACCATTACTCATGTGATTGCACTTTATTTGGGTCAGCTATTATCAAGTAAATAGATATGACGCTGCTCTGAAATAGATTTCGACAGCTTTGAGAAAACCTTCCAGTCAAATCCACTTACTTACAGCGCTTCTTAGTTATGAGTTAACTCTTTGCATCTATGGTGTTTGAATTATAATCGAATAAATCACATAAACAAACTTTAAACTCTCTAAATTAAAGAAAAAATACAGCCAAAAAGTCTCTCTCTCTCATCTCACAGCAAACTGTCCCAGGTGTGTTCACTGTCCTCTGAAAAATCAGACTTTCATAAAGATAAATTAAACTGCAATTAATTTTTTGGAGCCCAAGCGATTGGATTTTTCCTCAGATGATAACAGAACAGAGTTTATTTTTTAAACTTCTAACAGGCTTTTCTCTCAGAGATGTCTCAGCTAAAGTCAGGAAAAAGTTAAATCCTTTCTTAGCTCTCTTTGCTTTTTAAGCCAATGCTTGTCTCCTTCACAAACAGGTACAACTTGAGTTCATGTTTATTTTTAGCATGCATGAGCCATTTAATATTACATCATTTTCCTACTTGTACCTGTTTCAAAATAAACACACAAGTAGAAAAAATAATGTGTTTCATATCATTGTTCACTGTACAGGATCTGTCATAGTGGAGAAAAAGGACCCGTCAGCGGGTGATAAAACACTACTTTCTTTATTTCTTGGATACAGATGGACACCTTGACTCCATTAAAGCAGCAGTATTTACGCACCTGCTTTATCACCAGCAAAATTTAGGGTCTAAAGGCAGGAAGGACACTCAGAAGGGTTTGTCTGTTTTTTTTGATTTACCAGCACTATTGTCACAAGACTCTGCTCTCCTTCTGGGGATAAGAACATCAATCTCTCTCTGCCTCTTTCACACTTTCTGTCTGCCTCTTTCTTTTCTCTCTCTCTGCCTCGATCAATGCTTGCTCACTTTTCAGTCCTTTCTGCCAGCAGACAACAAAACATTCAAACTGAAGAATTAAGTCAAGAATAATTAATAGTGAGTGGGTGATTAGGCTAATTGGATTCCTTTTGCACACGTGCAAAGTGACCTGAAATAGAAAAATTATCCACAAATAAACTACATTAAATGTTTGTTGCTCACCGGCAGCTGATCACAGATGCAGAGTTTTACTGTGTTTGCAAATGTTAAAGCAATTAAAGTTTCCTGTGTGAGGTGTCGTGTTGTGAAAATCACAAGTGAAGGAAGCTAATTTTAAACATCTGTTGATGTCATTTACAGCTTTAAAGTCAGTCAGTTACATTTATTGATCAAGTTTTTGAACTATCTTGGCTTCGTACTTCCCTGTGCTCTAATCCCACAGTAGAAATTGACTCATGCTACAAATTATGTAGGAAAAATATTGCAGGCATTCAAATGGTGTCTGGTGTTTCTCCCCCAGAAGTTTCACCAATCAGAATCAAGTGTTTAGCACATCCTGGTGATAATGACTCTTCTTCATGGATCTAACTGCACTAACTCCTTAATCTAAGTGAAAATTTTCCCTCCATGCTGTTCACAGAAAGGTGGTAAGAACATGAATAAGATTAGTCACAGAATAAATTAGATGTATTAATATCCTTTGCTGTTTCAGATTGTTTCAACCAGATAGCAAACCTAACCTAAAGAAATTATAGGTAGCCTACAAATGATGTTCCTGGCCTTTGCAGCAATCACAGTAATTACAGGCTGTGTGTGCCGTGGTTGTGTATTACAGGGACAAATGTCACTGAGATTTCTCACTCAGATAGAAGCTTCTGGCGTTCCTGCTAAAGGAAACTAATTAACTCCCTTACACTTCCTATGGCATTGTACCACAGTGTCTTCTCCGTGCATCAGATAGAGAGCGGAGCAAATGAACGCGCGGTGCTTTCATTTATTCTGTGAATATGTAAGATGGTGTGAGTGGATTAGATTATTTTGCATACATAAAGTTTGTGGACGAAGCAGGTGTTTGTGCAAAAGGTGAAAGAAATTTGTTTTGTTTCTCCCTGTAGACTGTGCTGTATCACTCTGACCGTCTCACTGTGTTTGTGAGTTGGCTTATCTCAGACGCTGGTTGAAAACATGAAAACATATCCACGCGTTTCATGCCATAGATACCTCAGAAGCTTTGCTGCATTAAGAATTCATTTCCCAGTTTTGAGATTACATATCTCATGTGGTGTTTATGCACTGCACACCTGCTCTGTAGCTGTTTACACAGTCAAATAAAACCATGTAAGCTATGAGTCCTGTCCAACAATCAGAGGAAACCGTCACAACTTTAAGACAGATTCCTGTTGAGTTTGATACTTCCAACACTCCAGCTCTTGAATAAATACCTGCGAAACTAATGATGCCTGAGTAGCACTTGATTTGAAGTGCTAATTAGCAAAAATCAACAAGAAAAAGAAGAACTCCTTTGTTTCCTGTCCTCTGCAAAACAACATTGATTCTTTCTTTAGGATGGATTATAAATAATAAAGCAGTGATCGGATCTTCTTGCAAGATTTTAAACGGATGTTGTTTGCTTTTGGGGTGCAGGAATATCGAACATTGATTGTGTTAATTTGAGGGATTAAGAGTCCAACGGGTGCCTGAGGTATGGGGTTAATGTAACAGAGCCTGTACAGTGGAATGAAAGCTACAAGCATGAATCAAGCTGGGAGTCATGGGAGGTGAGGGGCACTTTTCTTTCAGCTTGGCATCCTCAAGGTGAGCATCCTATTAACCCCTGGATGTTTGTCCTCAGACAGATTGCTTCATTTTAGCGCCAATGGACCAGAAGGCTTTTGGAAAGTTACCTCCTCACATCGCTTTCTTTTATTCCTGCACATTGGAGGCACTTTTTTGGCAGGCTGACACTTTAAACACCTCTAAAAAGGTTTGGTATGGACAGAAAAAGAGGGAATTGAAACGCACTGTAAATCTAGAAGTGGGAGAACTGTGTCGACTCTGTTGACTGAGGACACTTTTGACCTGCAAGGTCATGTAAAGTCCAACAGACGTGCAGGTTAGATGAGCTTAAGACTTTAAATAGGCTGTTTGTGTTAATGTGAGTGTTTACTCTTGAGGAGGAGAGAGTTTATTGAGCAGCAGGAAGGTGAATAGATGACATTTAAATCTACAAATTATACAAAGTATTCGGCCTTTGAGGGCTCACTTTTCTTTTTCTTGAGTATAACACTACTCTAATTATGTCCTATGATTAGCAAGCAGGTTATTAGTCTGATAAAGCCAACAGCCTGTACCATAGACTTTCATGAACAGCCAGAAAGCTATTACACCCAGATCAATGAACACCACTGTTACACTACATGTCATGTTCCTTAGTTAAGATGGAGACTGCGCTGTGGTATGATTTCAGTCGATACTGTGTCCTCCAGGCTGCAGCTTCGAATACCAACAGCACATTCTCTGAATATTGCATAAAGAACGTAAACATGACATAGATACACTTCATTTATACTTCTGAAGTGAAACGTCTCATAACTCATCCTACATCAGACTGAAATGAGTAAGAACATTGAGAACTTAACTTTCTGCTCCCTGTTAAAAGTTAGGAAAGTGATTTTTGTTGGAATATAACCCAGTAATGAACAAATTTCCTCCATTTCTGGCTCCTTTCTCCAGGTTTTTCGCCCACGCAGTAACAATGTGTTCACAGCATGGAGCAAAATATTTCAGTCAAATAAAAATCCAACTTACTGAGAGGAGCGGTGCAGAATGCAGTGTATTAAGGATATAAACCAGCTGCTCTACACTAATTCCTGGCTGTGATCATAATGCAGCAGCTCTCAATCCACAGAAACCAACCACATTATGTACGTCCATCACATTTGATCCCAAAAAGTTCTGCTGTCAGCTCGGCTAAATCCCAGCCTGTCATCAAAATGGCAAAACAAGCTCTTGGCATCCTGGGCTCATTGTGGAGGGGGATGTCACAGCTCGCACGCCGGCATATTCTCCACACACAGAGAGAAAAACTTTGGACTCTGAGGGCGAGGAAGTGGTAATGAGAGGGGAGCCGTGGATTTTCTTACCTTAGCTGTCTGTCAGGGGCCTCGTTATCTCGGCTTTCCACCGCTGGTCGGCCTTGTTATCCTTAAGTCCTGTCTATTGTCTCATTACTTCAACGGAGGAAGAACCAGTGTCATATTAAAAAGAGTGGACGGTATCTATTCATAGAAGCCAGGTCCAAATTTCATCACACGCCTTGCCTGTAGGGATTATGTTGTACTATACTGAAGGAGCTGTCTTCATATTAGTGTCAGAATCCAACAATCCCAGATGTTGGATTTTCCAATCCAGCGATCATCAGTGCAGAGAAGTGAGAAATTTCCCCTCTGACACTGGATTAAATGCACTGCTCTGTGGTCTGACGGGATCACAACCTCCAGGTCGTGTGTAACTCGTCACCTTTTGATTGAAAAACTTCACCTCCACATGTGATTACACGGCTGGGCGTCTGCGTCCTCTTTGCTTTGAGGCCCTGGTTGGTTTTCTCGCTGTTTGAGGAACTTTGTTGACCTTGTGGCATAAAGTGGTTCGATATATTTTAGGATAACACAAAACTGTTTGTAGCAGAGATAGAAAAATAGAACTAATTGGAGAGCATAATCCTTGCATATTACTGCCTGGCTTTAATAGAAAAATTAATCTAAAAGGTGGCTTAGGGAGCTTTGAATGAACTGTAAACCATCAAATTCACTTTACACAGCATCTTAACTTTTCTAGACATGTAGGTGCACTCACAAGTCGTGCCATTGTTGCACTAAAAGCCAGGCGTGTTGAAGCGTATGCCTTTGTGCTTTTATGGCCCTGCTTGACTCCTTTGTGCTTCATATTACTTGAACTGGACTGAGCTAATTAGTTCACCAATCTGCCTGTCAGCTGTTAATTTCCTGAGAGTTAATGCTCCTTCTTGGACGTGGCACCCTGTGGTTCTGACTCTGGCGCCTCAAGTTCAAGTGAAGAATAGACCCCGACTGCAATCACTTTTACTGTATATATTATAAATTTAACCACAGGTTTGAAATCTAAAAGTCTGACTTTTAAAGAAACATGTTCGACGTGACCAAATAAAGTTTTGGTACTTCATAGTACAGGAAATATGAAAGGGAAAAAATTGAAATTGAAGCAAGTGTGTGTCTTATTTTTAGCAAAAAATGTTTTTCTAGACCCCATAAGACATGTTTCTGGGCTGCTCTGTTGAATGTGTCTTATATTGAGTCTAAAAAAAGATTTTCTACTAAAAATAAGGCATGAACACTTGCTTCTATTTCAGTTTTTCACACTGTAGATGCTTCATTTGGTGAACTCTCCCTTTAAGACCCGTGTGTCACAGCTCGCTGCAGAGTGCAAATGCAGAGGTGTTTAATTTAGGATCACTGCTATTTTATTTGAATAGCACTCCGACAGACTACATATTTGATGAATGCATTCCCTCCGTTTTCATAATCAAATGGGTTTAGTCATAAGAGAAGTATGTCTGAGTTTCCCCGGCTGTGCTTTTTATTCGTCGCATTCATTGAGGACAAATGGACCATTAAGTTTCAAAGTTTTTCAAAGCCGTCTTGATGTATAAAGCAGCTTTAATTAAACAAAAGTGAAAAGCAGCGTGGCCCCTGTAGTCCTTCACTTCTCCTGGGTTATCACAAAGAGGCCAGTCGGAGGCGTGCAGCCGCTGCTTTAATGCACACAATACAATAGAGGTGCTCGTGTGTGGCACAAACACATCTTGAAAGCTTCTATTAAATATGCATTAAAACAATCATAGCACTGTTTTTATGAAAACAGAGGCAAAGATTCGAAGAAGGGAAAGGATCGCTTTGAGTGATCCACATGTAACCCAACAGCTTCCAGTCCGATTAAGAAACACATTAATTTCCCATCGCCATATCAGTCACCCCTCCCCCACATCGGCTTGTCCTGGAGAATCTCTTGTCACAAACAATTAAGCCAATAAAGACGGAAGATAATTAAATTAAGCCCAGTGACGTGTCGTTTTGTTGCAAAGTCATTACAGTCACGCAGCCCTGAGGGTGGAGGGTGGAGGTTATTGATGGCTGTCTCTTTTTTTGGGGGTAAGTCGACTCTCGCTAAATGATGAGCCCCATCTTGGAGAGGCAGAGTTGATTTAGCTTCTCAGGGATGAGGCCGGGCGGCAGCTTTTTCTGCTGCAGCTCGTTCCAGATCACACTGAGAGCCATCTGTGTGTCCTGACCTCGCGCCCTTGCTGAATTCACTTTTTTCTTGCATATCTTAGACTCTAAATTTCATCAAGGCCCCTCTCTTTAAGACTTTTGTTGTCAGCTTTTAGGTTTAGGAGGCGTTATTTCTTCAAAAACCAGCAGGTATCTTTCTGGTGTGTTGCAACAATTTCAGATGAATAATTTCTAATTTCAACAACCGCTCAGAATCAAAGGGCAGAAAACTTGAAGTGAACCGAGCTGAGGCTTTACAGCCAGGTCGGGATTTCTGAGTTTGTGATGCAACTGCTTGTGTTTTGCATCAGGTGTTGGCTGAGAAATCCTAAATCCCTGCTTTTAAACATCACTGTCAGTCAATTAGACAGAAATAATCCCCAACCTTTCTTTTTGTAAGTGACCATTGTGTTGATGTCTGTGTTTCTCTTCTGGTTTGGTTATTTATGTCCGCATCTAGATTTTCTGCACTTTGAGTTGTTGATGCTCTATATTTGAGAAATCATCCTTCAAGACATGACTCAGGGTTAAGCAGGACTTCTTCTAGAAGTCTGTACAGGAGGGCAGGATTTAAGGGTACAACATGATCCAGAAGTTTGGATCTGACCTAGGGTGGACCTGATTCAGACGTCAGGATACGACCAGATACGACCTTTCTCGTGTTTTTTAGAAATCCTCCTTGAAGACATGAGTGTGGGTTAAGCCACACATATTGGCAGGACTCCAGTGCGCTGTACTGTCCTCTACAAAGAAGCTCCATTAGCTCCCGGGGTGTTTTTTCTTCCAGCGCCTGACCCTGTGCTCCGACCTTCCTGCAGAGAGGGGTGAAGCAAAAACAGAATTGCCCAGCAGGGTTCACTAAAGCATGTAATTCATTCATTAATCCTCCTCGTCTTCTGTAAGGGATACGTGTGTTCGGATAATGTGTGAGTTTATTATTATGTGTGTATGATTTTGTGGAGATGCTTTGGCCTTTGATGTGTGAAACCAGTAGCGAGGGTTGGATTAAGCTGCCTTGATGGATTTAAATAATAAGTGGTGACTAATATTTGACAGGGAGGTTGAATTACATATTAAAGCTCCTGTAAGGAACTTTAAGTTTCCATTTTAAGCATCAATGTTCACTGAATGATTGTATACAGCTGGCCAAGGTTGTGTCTGTATTGTTAAAGAAGAAAATGCAGCTTCCTTGAGTCATTCAGGCACGTAAAAGTGAGTCTTCCACCTCATTAAGGGAGCAACTGAACTCCAGAAAAGCCTTAACTCCCTCCCTCGGGGTTTGGTTGCCGGGTTTGTCCACAGACTGTTCAGCAGCTTCATGTTTTGTGTGTGTGTGTTTGTGTCTGTGTCACCAGGCAAGGGAGCCCCATCTGCCGCCACATGGGGGGATAAGTAGCAGAAGAAGAGGAAAGATGATGAGGAAATGGCACGCAGCTCCTCCAAACTCCAAACTCCATCCCACTTGGGTGTGAGTCAGAAAAGCTGGATTTGACACTGGCAGCAGCAGCAGCAGCAGCAGGAGGAGAAGCAGGAGAAGAAGCAGCCGTGTGCTGGTAGGAATGTATAATCAGCGTCATGTAACACACATCACTGAGTCACTGTTTCTGCTCCGGGGCTCACTTTTAACATTCCCCCCTTGATTTTCTAAAACATGGAGGCAGAAAAAAGAGCCTTACCTCACCCCTCGCTTCTTCACATCTCCTGTCACTGACGTCAAATTCATCTTAACACCTTCATATGCAACATTTTCTGTGGACTGTTGAAAAGGTGCAGTGAAATTATGTTATTTTACATGACGTCTTTTAAGGACGGGCTTTTGCTGCTGCACGGAAAGAGGTGAGTCAAAGGAGTTACACTGAAAAAACTGAAATCTAAATGAGTCATTATGTGTTAGTTTTTGTAAAAAGTGTCTCATTATTCTTGAAATGAGCCACATTCAACTGACAAAAATGTGCTTCGACTGATACCTTTTCATTTTTATCCATTACAAGCAATTCAGGTCTTTGTCTTTTAATATCTTAAAATGAGACGTTTCTGGACTTGTTAGTTGAATGTGGCTCATATCATGACTGAAAAGTTTTTTTTTCACTAAAAATAAGACAAACACACTTGCTTGGATTTCAGTTTTTTGCAGTGAAGTGAAGGGAGAGTTGTGAAGTTTTTTCTCTAAAAGGATTCAGATCTTTTACCTCGTCCAGTGGAAAGAAACTTTCAGTGTCTTGCAGTCTGTAACGGTTGTAGTTTCTCTCTCTATCTTCTTGCCTAAATTTGTTTTGCTATCACACGGGTTCATCTGTGTCTCTGACCTGTAAGTGTCTCTAATCCCTTGCCCTGAATCTTCCCAGCAGGTGTTTATGTTAGTTCAGAAAAGTGTCTCCATGTTGTGCTGCTCTGCTAAAACCACACCTGGGGCCACAACAACAACAACTTGTTTGTGGTATAAAACAGCGCTGTGGAGTTACCTGTTTTTTTTCCACTGTTGGATTTGCTGAAAAGACAGAGTTACAGCCAAGCCCACAGGGCAGTAGGAAAGACGTAAGATAAAAATTCAGCTGCAATCGAGAGCATATGCTCCTGGATACGCTCTCTACAAGACATCTGCTGAGAAACTGCTGTTTTCTTCAGCGACAAAGCATTCAAAGTGTGCTTAGCAGGTCACACTGCGGATGTAAAGAAACATCTACACTTTAGTGCTTAAGGTGGGAGGGAAGAGTCTGGTTTGCAAAATAGTCAAATATTAAAATTATCCCAGAATAAGTGTGAGTGAAGTGCTCTCCGCTCCTCTGAAATACAGTAAAAGACTTCATTATTTACAAATGAACACAGAGTTCCAGCACAGAGAAGTGTTTTATTCATACAGTGCTGGATAATTGAAGGATTTGGGGAGTGAACAACATCCCTGAAGATCAGGGTTTGTGTCCCAATTTGGACCTGATGACTTCCTCTTTGTTTCTATCATGAACACAGCTGTTTCCGTAGATTAAAGCTCCTGTGAGGAAGTCATCAAACAGGTGTCAGAGAAGAGGATTTCAGACAGTCTGTTTTTGCATTTTGACTCAGTTGAAATCTCTTCATGGGAGCTTTAACTCTCACATGAAAATTTCCCCGTTCTTCTTCAGAATCGCTTCTTTGCTCTGCAGATGCCAAACGTGCATGCACGCTGTTCAAAAATTGAAAAGTTGATGAAAAGTTGAAGCAAGGACATCAGACAGTTGCAGGTCTTTCATAGTTTCACAAAGTGAAGTCTGCACTTGGGGTTTTGTGATCCATTTATGCAGCAAAGAAACTCTCCCTGTTCTGGACAGAAGTGACATGTGGAGCTGTGGGAGGAGGGCTAAGGCTTCTGAAGCCTCTATTTCTTAGCGCTGCTATTTCCCTCAAGGTTTTCGGGACATTTTTGCCTTTATTTGATGTAGTCAGGGCAGTCCGAGGAGCAATAGAGGGGTACGGCATGTCACAAAAGTCCAAGGTCAGACTCAGAATAACATCCACCTGGACTTTAGCGCGGAGATTTCTGGCTTTTGTTAGTGCAGAGCTAAACATCTCTGCAAGCGGCCTTCACACAGACTCAGTGTGGATCCCATGTGGCTCAGTTTGACCTCCCAAAGTCCAGGTCTGGGTGAGTTTTTAGGAAGTAGAATCATGTGTTTTCAGCTGCATGTCAAGGTTTTACCAGGGGTTAAAAGTTACCAAAAAGCAGGAAAACTGACAACTTTTGTGGCCTTGATGAAAGTTTGAGTGAAAATTGACTCTCTGGATATGTTGTAGTGAATTTAAAATGGATCCAAAACAACTGAAAGTTTAGTTTCTCAATGTTTTATCAATTTCTCTCTCTGGATGAGGAAACATTTTGAAAATACTGTTGACTGATTTAGAAGGTGTTAGAAAGACAACCTGCTGGGAGTCTGTCTGCGAAATAAATGACCCAAAATATGGATTTTAAGTCAGAAAAGAGTCTCAAATAACTCTATATATGAAGAAAATGGTTTCTTTTTTTTCAAACAGAAACTGAATCAGAACAGGTTTTGATAATCTTGCATCATTTCTGACACATTTTCTTTCAATAGCTCCTGAAGCACTTCACTAGAAAAGTAATTACAACTACAAATCTTTATCATCAAATTAAATGTGCCGTAAGCGTTTAGACCTCCAACATCTTCTCCTTTTTTTCAGATTTAAAGCTGATGTGAGTAACTTTTGATTCTTTGGAGCTTTAAGGAGCTTGAAGAGTAGAAACAGGCATCCTCCCGCCCCCTGAGGTCGCTCATCAAACTTGTAGCACCTCCTGCTGAAGTCACAGCGTGATGGAGATACACCCCGGACAACAACTGCCATCCCGTATCAAACATAGTTTCTTGCCATTAACTCATCATATCCTCTCCCAGGAAACCCAGCAACCAGCCTCCCCTCCTTTGAGTCGCCATGCATGTAATAAAGATTGTGTCACTCCGTGGCTTGATACGCTTGTCTGACTCTATCAAGGTCCAGGATCCTCTGGGAGGAATGAAAAAGGACTGCAGCAGCAGCAGATCTATAGACACCAAGTGAAATGAGAGAGAGAGCTCTTTCTTCCTTTTCATGTCGAGATATTTCGCTCTGATGTTCCACTTTATAACAGCATAATGATGCAGAAATTCACCGCCATTTGGAGATAAGTGAGGAGAGTCATTGAGGAGATTTTTGATTATTAGAAATTAGGATTCTTCAGAGACGTGTGGGCAGATTTGCACAAGGTTGAATCTCCTCATTTGATAAAAATTATTCAGATTAAAAGCTGGAGTTGAAGAGAAAAATGAGTCATTGAAGACCAAAAACACTCTTAGCTTAAACTGCTGATAGATCTAAATACAAGCGGATAGTTTTTATGTGCTTGACCTCCTCCTCTTACCGCACGCCCACAAAATCCACTCGGAGACAAAGTTGCTCGCCCTGAGGTGAATCACGGCATCGGCTACAGGCTAATAGCGCTAACCTCTGCTACGGTGAAAGCTTGTAAGAGCCGTGTACTTTCCACTCTGAAAAGCTTCATAAAACCTCCTCCTTGACACCAGTTTGGTGGCACTGCGCATAATACAGTCAGCGTTGGATGAAACTTTGGGAGCTTTGTGCATATTTCCTCAGATCTTTGCAGAAGAGAGGCAAATCTGTTGGACAGGTGGAGAAAGAGATGCCAAGATTTGTTCAAATTACAAAAATAGAGATGTCAGAAAAGACTTGTAGTCTTGTTGCGAAGATGACACATCAGAGAAAAAAGTCCTGTAGCTGTTTTGCATTACGGTCCACAGAGAGAAATGTGTTGTAAGATGGATTTCTCCTGACATGAGTTTGGGCGCAGAGTGATGAGGGTAGAAAGACGCCCCTGCTCTTTATTCCAATGAGCCGGTGTCAGACTCTGCTATTTATCTTTGAGGCTGGAGATGGCTGAATTTTCTCTTTTCTCTGCCTCAGACTTTCAGCTCAGCGCCAGGAAATGTCTTGATGTGATGTGAGTTTGGCAGTGGATGATAGGAATATGAGAGAAATGGAGCAACAATGGAGAAATGATGCCGTTTGATGCTTGTGGAAAAGGTCTGGAATCACTCAGTCGTTTTCATTTAAGGGAAACTTGACGTGAAGTTTTTTGAAATGGAATCGCTGCAAGAGTGGAGCCCCAACTTTTTGGATTTGTATCTTTTACTGATGAGTTGTTGGTTGTTTGTTTGGTTTGAAACTTGACCTAAGCTGCAGCCAGTCTCTTAAAGGAAATCATTGTAACATCCGTCTTCTACTTACTGCCATAAAAATCTAGTTTTTGGGCTTTTTACCAAGAGACTTCACCGAATGAATAAATAAACATGCAAACTTTTAATTATCCTGTCATTTAATGCTTCACGTTGCCTTTTAAAGTCTGTTTCACTCGCTTAAAGGCATGAATGTGAATTCAAACAAACTTTTATTTCCAAGCATCTTTTCAAAGTGTAGGAGGAGAACTTATGATTCCTTTTACGTAGAAGAAAACCCTGTTGTGCCATGTATGAAACATTTCTTTGTTGGCTTGTTGCTCTTTTACGGACCACAAAGGCCAAAGGTCGGCTATATTTTGACTCACCTCCGGCATTTTAAATCCAGTCTGTGAGATCCTCTTCCTCTGCTGCTGCATTCATCACACAGCTTCTAAAAGGATAAAAGATTGTAACCGTAGTAGCACCGCAGCTTCATGGACTGTCAGCGTTTGGCAGAAATTGACAGTCGGAATATGATTTCCCATCCCTTTGTTTTTCACGAAAGGCGTGCTGGTGCTTGGTTAGTCGATGAGGAAGAGCAGGGTTATTTAAAAAGACTTCACACAGCTGAAGACGAGCGCATCGGAGAGAAACTGCAAATCTGTCTCTTCACTCTTTTCATTATCTAACATCATGACGACGTGAGAGCACCCAAGGGAGCGCAGCAACAGATACAGCAGCGAGTATCAATAATTCATTCGTTCATATATTGGACAAATAGGAGCCCACTATTGTCAGGCGCTTAGATATAACGGCGCTGAAATGGAGAGGAAAGAGCCAGGAGCGCTCACAAATGGCCCGGTGATTGTTACTCAGCGGTGCTTAATTGTGCTAATTCTGGGAAAGGCTAAGATATGCCTCCACAGGCCGATGAAATTAATGTGTGGAGGAAGAGGGCCTCTGTTGTTTAAGAAATTAATTACAAACGTTTAATGAAAAGGAAACGTTCCCATTTGCATTTTCATGGCTTGAATGTCCAATGAATCCCGCATTGATGCAGATTGACAGGGAGCTTTTTTTTCCTTTCACTTTGAGCACACGCTAATGAAAATTGCCTTTCAACTGTCATATTTAGTCGACCATGATAATGTCTCAAAATGTCATTTCCATTGATTTTGGACGCTCTTGTTGAATCGCTCTCTTACTTCCAGATGTAGAAGGAATGAAGGTCTTAAGCTCCGATTGCAGCACACTGACCCTTTAAAGCTGCTTTCTCTCACTCACTTTGTTTTGAATATATACAATAGATAGTTTAATGTCATTATTTTCTGGTGTAAACATCCGGCAACTCTTTCCAACCCCCTGCTGTGTTGATGCCTCTGCTCAGTGTTGCTCCTCCCTGCAGCGACCTGACACCCCCACTATTTTTGAACCCAGGGGGCAGCTGGCCCCGCAGATGAAAAACCATCACCAACACATCGCAATGAAGCCACAAATTTATGAAGATGTTGTTCTGCAAACTGTTTTGACCCCAACATGATGGCGCAATACCCCGCGGATACCTTGTAACTGATTGCACAATATGTCTGCAGAGCAAACATCAGTCAGCAGCGCGAGG
This sequence comes from Thalassoma bifasciatum, assembly GCA_008086565.1. Classification (NCBI taxonomy): domain Eukaryota; kingdom Metazoa; phylum Chordata; class Actinopteri; order Labriformes; family Labridae; genus Thalassoma; species Thalassoma bifasciatum. The sequence goes on from RPOG01000328.1 coordinate 152,757, forward strand.
GGAACGAGACGCGGGTGTGAGAGGACTCTCATTTTGATTACGAGTGCCTCACTCTCTCGCTTGTTTTGTTCAAGGCCCGGGGTCTGAGTGTTGAAAGCCGGGGACCTTCAATGATCTTCAACAGTTTGTTTTTAACAAGCAATGACAAACAACATCATCTCCTTTCCCGTCCTCCTCCCCAGGCTTTTATCTTTGCTCAGCCTTTGAACCAGGCCTTAAGGCAGTCGCATTGAAACAGACACGGCCCAGAGGAAGCCGGGCTCCAGATAGAATACCCTCTAATTCTGCTATCTCTGCGTACAAAACAGCCGAGAGGCCAGAGGGAGGGAGACGCAGCTATTACAGCTCTCCCTATTAATCACTTTCTGGTTTGGAAATCTAAACTCTGAGCAAAGACTTCCATTTGAAGTTTATCACGCTTAGCCAAAATGTGAAAAGTTTGCCCATCAGTGTTGAAAAGTTTAAATTTATTCAAGAAACTATAAGTCAAACTGTTAAACTCCAAGTCTGGTGGGATTTTTTCTGCTTTTACCCTCCGAAGCCCATTGTAGCGCTGATGCCACAATGTGCATATTTGTTTCTGATTGAAACCAGATAAGATGGATTAATCATCCTTTTTGCATATGAAATATGGGGGGTTACACAAACATTTCACACAGTTACCGTGTCTGAGATTGTGGTGATAGGCTTGTAAAAATACAGGGCACATAACAAAGATCTTCATAAACTAAACTGCAACACTTTATATTGAAATAGATGCTGTTACTCTGTGAAATTCCTACACAGGAAAAACAAAAACACATATTTAGAGAGGAGAGTGTGATGCTAAAGAGGTTTTTTTTTACTGCTCTGAAAGCTAAACTCGGGTGTAAATTGGTTGTTGAGAGTGTGTAATTGGCATCTGGGTTTAAAAATGTATCTGCATGCTTTTATCACCTGAAATAATACAATTATTTGTTTAGATTTACATTTGAGGTTTACATCTCTACTCTCAGTGTGTGAATGACAATCTGTACAGCTTCCTGTAGTCTCTTTCAGTATTTGGACCATTTTTTCTGAGACAGTGACTCCAAACCCTCCCTTAGTTCTCCTGAGGCGCCTGACCCACTTAATACCATCCACTATGCTCATGTGCGGATATTTGATTTGTCATTTCCATCAAATCAACTTCCAAGAGAGCACACTCGCTACCTCGTACTCGAAAACCCGATTTACAACTCACCTGCAAAGATGTGGCCTGGCAGTGTTGCATCTTGGTCTTTGGAGGCTCCCCTCAGTGATGAAATCTCTCTCTCTCCTGCTCCTCTGTGATGGATTTCTCCCTTTGTGATCATTGAGTGTCAGTGTGAAACGGCAGCTCTGGGAGGGACTCCCTCTCTCTTTTGATTCTGGCTCTGATGCAGACACCTGACACCTTCAGATTATTTTGAATCCTGTTGTCAGAGCTATAACATGACTTTTCAGGGTCTTATTTTGACGCTTTCATCGCTTTTGTAGCTACTTCACAAAGGCTGTCATTAATACTGAAGTAAAGTGTGAATAATGTGGAGAAATCTCTTTCTTTGTGACCTTTAAAGCATGCAGCACTCCAGTAAACTCCAGTTTGTCTTAGTAGGTCTGTAATAAGCAGCCTCCTGTGTGTCGTGTTTGTGTGTTTACCCTGATGGATGAGATCGGCCACATCTTTATGTAAAACAGTCTCCCTCCCTTGCAAGTGTGAATTATTTTGGATCACCAGGACTTAGCAAACTTAGAGAGCATACTTTAAAAGCAGAAGTAATGAAACGGCACATATAATAAAGGCTTTTCTGCCCGGCGGCCTAATAAAGATCTATGTGTTGTTGTGTTGTGTTGCTGCAGAAAGAGCAGAATGGATTTGTTTGTGGTGCAGGTTCAGTGTGTATGCATCAGCTCCTGCAGCGTAGGCTGACTTTCCCAACTTCCTTACCCCCTCTCTGTGATATTTACACACCACACACACACACACTCTGAAAATTAATGAGAAAACAACTTAATGGAGCTGCTGAGGGCTTCATAAGCAGCTCTGACGAGGTTCGCCTACACGGGGCTATTTGGAGATTGAAATCTAATTCACACACTACCTTAATCTAATTCAAACACCACTACAAAGATTCATATAATTATGACTGGCACTTAATTATAGATGCTGCATGCAGAGAGAACTTCTTAGCACCTAAAAAGTTATCTGGCATGTAAATCAGCTCCAACTGAGCTCAGAGAAGGATGTATAAATGATTCCTCTAAACAGCGATAAACAGCTTTACGTCTGTTTGTCTTTGGAAAAAGGAAAATAGATCCGGTGTGATTATGGAGGCTGTCACATTAGCAGCACGCCTCAGTAGATGCGCTGCTTCTGAGACAGAGGGATAAAAGGTGAGACGTCTGCACCAGCTCTCCAGCTGCTTGTCAGTCGCCAACGATGTCAACTTCTCAGTCGACAGTATCACCCACTTCACAAGGCTGCTGCTACTGCTGCTGTGTTTTTCTTATCTGCTTAAAATTCTGCATCATCTGAAGCCTTTTCCACTGTCAGCGCTGCTGCAGCACTTCAAGAAAAATGTAGCGGGTGGATGGCACAGGTGATGAATTGCAATTTCTACAGTATTATTCCAGTTTTACTCACAACGTAAAGTTTTCACAGGCGAGCTCAGTTCAGATGGTGTTTTGTTCAAGAGGATGGAGCTACTCTTACATATAATGCTACATATAATGTTTGGCAATAGATGTTTTATGCTCTACACTAACCCTACTCAACCAAAGAGACATTGTTGAAAACTACTTTTGAAGGAGCAGCACTTTAAATATGAAAAGTGGCAAAAACAGCAATAAGTAGTAATTAAAGTAAGTTTGGGGTGGCAAAATGTTCAAAGTGCAGTAGAAATGGACGAAAATTGGGAGAAAATTCTGGAAAATAGCAAAAGAGGCCTGAGATTTCTTCCCTTTTTTATTGCTCTTATGTAATATTCTTGTTTTCTGAGACACCAAATTTTGAGTTTTTATTATCTCTAAGCCTTGAAGATTAACATCTCAACAAATAAAGGTTTGTAATAAATCTCTTTATGTATAAGTCAATATAATGTCTGGGTTTTACTCAGCCTTGCCCAGCACCATCTGCCTTTTTCTGTGTCATTAATTATATTTCCTCTTTCCCAAAATACCTGCATGAAAATGTCTCCATAAGAACAACTCCACACATAAGTGAAAAAGAGAAATTACAATCCTGAAATGAAGGGCAACAATCACAAACACGCCCTGGGAAACATGTCTTAAACGTATGGGTACATGAGCCGTCACAGGCACAGAAACCATTACAGCTCCTGTCACACTGAGATTTCATAGATGTCCTTGCAGTCATGGATTTTTTTTGGGGCAAAATATAATCATGTTAACAAAAGAAACTCAACAGGAAACCTGAGCTTTTATGGACAGCTAAAGCCCTTGTGCAGACAAATCCAGAACAACTGGAGTGATGCAGAGGACTTTTTGTTCAGAACAAATCGTTTTCTCGTGTCCCAGCCTGTTTTCAAAATGACAAACCCATTAAAAGCCACGGCAGCTCAGCCACCGCCAATACCATGCGAGGTAATTGCATAGGAACGTTTTTAAAAACATCGCTAAAACACGGTTTGGACCCTGTGATCCTCCTCGTGTTGAAGACGTCCACGATGAAGAGAGATGAATGGAGGGACCTCGGTCTAAAACAGTCTGTGGCCTTCTCCTTTGAGTGTGTTGTCGTACATGATTTCTCTCTGCGCTCTCTGTCTTTTATAAAAGCCATCTCTTTTTTTACACCCCCTCTTTGCTCTGCCTTTGACTCAATCTTCACATAGCGTTTGGTATTTTTGTCTGACCTTGCGGCATTACGGTCTACACCGTTGCATAAAAAAGCGAGTAATTGATGAGAGCATCCCCCCTCCCTCCTGACTCCAGTCCTTTCAACAGGTTCAGATCAAAGTATTCCACTTTATCATTAAAAAGAGGAATATTTGGACACTTCTTATTAGGCGTGAAGATAAATGGGTGAAAATGATCCGGGTATGAGTCATCAAAGTTTCAGCTCAAACCTCGTTTAAAGGATATGAGCGGGATGATTCTACTTTGGCTCATTACCAGCTTCACACACTCTCTGTCTCTTTCTGTAACACACATTCAACTCCTTGCTTGAGAGGCGTAATCCAGCGTTACAAATACGTAAAGAAGTGAATGAATGACAAATGGGATTAAATAATCCAAGCATTTGGAGTGGGGTTTATTTATAAAACTGAGTCAAGGCGAAGAAGTGCCCTCACTGGGATACACCAGCTCTGAAAACAACACTTTGACTCCAACATCTTGAAGCTGAGTCACCACTTTCTGACTATTCCCTGAAGAAAAGATAATCACCATGACGCCAGACTTTCTGCTGCGTAACCTCAAACCAAACTTATTCTCCAGATGTTATTCATCAGACGCTTTATTCCAGCGCTGAAGAGCTCTGTGCTGCTGAGTGAGAGCACTTTCTTTCTGCACTCTCTGCTCAGAATAATCGAGCCCCTTTCTTTACTATTCTGTAATCAAACTGTCCAATGATTAAAGTGTCACAATGATGACTTATATTTTCTTCATTCGCCGTGACTCAGTGCGCTTTTTGTTCTTAAATAAGCCTGACAAAATCTCTGGCTTTGATGTGTTTATCTGTGAGGACATTATGTTTTAGAATTAATGTTTTCAGAGATTATTCCCTCGTAAATAACTGTGTCATTAGTTTCCAAGCAACTGCGGTTTATTCGCCCAGAAAAGAGTTTAGTTTTTATTTCTATGAAGCTTCATCTTTGATTTTCTTTCCCCGGCATAGGTGTCTGGAACACCTTGTTCCACATAAACACACCGTTTGGCAATCGAGCTGAGGTGTGATGCATTCACAGAGCGGACCCCGTTGAGTGCTGTTTGAATGACTTTGTGTTTGAACTTGTGGCACCCAGGGAAACTAATTACAGAGTTATTGGTGATTTGGCCGAGCTTTACAGTCGATCTAGTGTTAGAAGTAGTTTTTTCCAGCGAGGTACTGCCACGCCGCCGTGTGATGTGTGGTCAGGAAACGGAGCTGGACTGATAAATCAAAATTCATTAAAACATCAGAGGGGAGATCAAATCAGGCAGGTCAGGAGTGAAACCTCAAAACTCAGCGGTAAACAGCAGACTTTCATATAAATCTAAATATAACTTAGAGAGATAGCAACAGTGATAAGAACGGGATAAACACAGGGATTGAAGACGTGAACGATTAATATTTAATAAGAAAATAAGCTGGATTTCATCTCTTTGAAGTTTTTTAGTGCTCAAGTTGACCTGCAACATCCATCCTGTTATTCTGACATCCATTACCTTCTCTCAGAGCAACACGGCTGCTCTTATTGTGTAATTAGCCTGGGAAAAGACACTCGCTCACATAAACAAGAGAATAAATGTGACTTCATGTCCGATTAAGCCCTGACGCCTGCGTTCTGTATTTTACATGGCACTATCTTTGTTCCACTGGCTCTGTATTTGTTAATTGCTCTGCGCTGTTTGGCCTGTGAGAGAGCTGCAGAGGAAAACGCTGAAAAAAAGAGTGGAAGTATAATCACCATCTGTTGTCAAGGTCATTTGCCACACTATAAACACATCCATCACCGGCAGAAAATGTTCACAGTTAACTGGAAATGGAGTCGTTAGTCTTGGTGACATTTCACATTCAATATTTGGGATGATTGTTCGGTACAACAGAGCAGTAAAGACCAGATATAATCATCAGAGCAGATATGATCACCTATTTGATCTTTTATTCATCACAGAATCAGAGCAGGAGTTTCCTTTCAGGTTGCAGAAATAGACTTTTGAACACCAGTCAGTCTTCATCCTCAGGTAAAGTCAGGCTCACTCTGCCTGCCTTGCTTGACATTCTCAGTATAACCTCTTTCAGAATCATCTCGCCAGTCAGGAAAGCTCTCACAAAGGGCAAACCCTCCACATCCTGTCAGCCGTGCATCCACTATTTCAGCTTTGTTTCATCTCAAATGCCAAAGCAGCGCTGCGTCTCTGTCTTGGCAGGGAATCGCAGGTTATTTAGCGGTGAAATGTACCGCAAGACTTTGAACCCATCGCCTGTGATCAAACTTTTATTCCCTGCATTGGATTCACATATTTCCACACCACCTTTTCATGGACCAGACCGCCAGCTCGCGCTTGTTTCATTAAGCAGAGTTTAGTAACCTGCCATGTGGCCTGAATTAGAGATTTTCCTGGCAGAGGGAGTCAAAACAAATTCAATTCCAGCTCGTGTAACGTTAATTAAGCATGATGGACCTGCCCGCGCTCTTTATCATAATTGTCCTTCTTTGGTGTTCGTGTCATGTTCATCCCTCTGCCCACGCACAGAGGAAGCTTTTCACCTCTCAAACGCTCCGACTCTGACTTTGTGCTCGCTTTATTCTGTGGTTAAGAGCCGATGAGCGAAACTTCAGGCTATTAATGCTAAAATCAATCTCCCTCTACCTGCAGGAGTGCTCTTCACACGGACTCCTCTTCCTCTCTTATGTTCAAGTGCGTCTTAAAAGGACGTTTGAGACTCTTTCATTGATTTATGATTCCTTGAGATGAAATTCTATGAGGGGTTTTCGTGTTGTGTTGACTCCGGTGACCTCTGTGGGCGAAATCGGTGAAGACTATATTTCCCATGAGCACCTTGGTTGCAGAGTTTCTTGGTTTCCTCCGGTATCAGTATCCTGTGGGAGCTCATTTCCACCAGTTAGAAAATAAGAATGAAACCTGGGTTTGTAAAAAAAAAAAAAGGCCATGTTGTGTCCATCAGTCAAATTGTGACATTGTGTGTTTTTTTGTAACTGGCTAAGTCTGCTCCTATAGTATCCTCTTCTTGATGTCCACTTGTCTAAATCAAAGGCGTCTGAGTGTGAGTTATTGGTCTGGTCTGTGAGCCGCAGCATACATCCTTCATTAGAGAATAATTCAACCATTGTTCCACTTTAGTCTAAGCCCTTGACCATCGCACAGCGTCGTGTCACTGCTGTGAAAGTCGCGGAGCTGAGCGTTCTTTAATGTTCCCACATCAACCGAACATTAACAATGCAGACGCACAGGGTGAGTGAGAGGACAGATCCATTTCCTGAGTGACCAGCGCCTCACATCCAGGGGCAGCCGGGGTTCGTCATTGTGGGATTTAAGCCCGAGTGTGCGGTGACAGCTTGATAATGCTGGCCTGATTCTAGCACCAAGCTGTGCTCCTCTGGATTTAGCGAGAGTGCGAAGGGCGGACGATCTTAATGACACGCATATACTCAATGACTTTCTATTCCTAACTGTGAAAGCAGCTTATTTTATTTGATCATCGCTCCCAGTGATCCACACCAAACGCTCCAAATGTGGCACGAGTGAGAGTTAGAGTTGAACAACTGTTTGGTTTTGAACTCGGTGTCATGAAAGTTTACAGCAGAATGAAAGTCGGCACCATCTGCTGCACATCCATCCAGGGATTTCAGACTTATTTACTTCTGCTTAAAGAAATCACAGTTTTTCCTGTTCTTGGAAACAGGCAGTGTGAGTTTATTAGCGAGAGCAGGTCTGTCATGTAAATGTTTAAGATAAAAAAACGACTTGAGGAAAGTTAATGAGCTGAACTCGTCTTTGCACTTACATGTGAGTTACACAAATGCCACGTCCGTGTTTGCAAGTAAATGTAAGCAGTTTGCAGGGTTTGACTTCTGCATATTTGCACGATTCCCTTAATGAAATGCGCTTGTGCTGTAGCAGATCAGTCGGGCTTGTCGGTCACTGTACTCACCAGCAAATAAACAGCACATCAGCATTCAGAGAAAAGCTCGTCCTCCCGGGTGTTGTGGGTTTACAGATTGGAGAGAGACATCACTGCAAGTGCTGAATTTCTATGAGTCAGCACTCACACTGTAGCATAAAGGCTAACATGGCAGCTCATATTAATAGCTTTAAGTCTTTTATTGAGAGTATCTGTTTCCTTTTACTGTACCTGACCTTTTGGATAAACTTCACACACACACACACACACACATGCTTTCAGTTTCCTCTCCCCAAAGAGCCTCTCCCCTCAGTCACTGTTTCCCAAAGCAGCATTTCCTGAGCTGTTTTATCATAAATCCATTTCTGTTGTTATTGGGTTGGACTTACTCTCCAATGGGACTTTGTGTTGCTTTAAAAAACCAATAACCCAGAGCCTCTGGCAAGTTTTCGGACAATTTATCATTGTTGCTAAATGTAAGCAGGCCGCTGTGGTGATGTTTACAGATTTGAACGCAGGTTATGGGAAACACTGTTTATGCCTGTGTGTGTGAGCCAGCAACATTGGGCGACACAAATCAGCACTAATCAGAATATTTGTCTCAAAGCGAGCCTTTGAATGAATAACAAATTTCGCAAATGAAGATAATAAATGTAAAGAAATAAGCTGCCGGGCTTTTATTTTGTAATTTTTAGGATGTTGATGTGACAGCGTTCATTTTGAGTGTTAAATCTGCACGGCTGCTCTGCTCCAGAGCAGCCTGCAGCCCCTGAAGACCAGAGTATTTGACTCTTTAAGAAATGGGCAGACTGCCAGCGTGTAAAAAGTATTTATGGAAGTGTTAATATTCCTATAGTCCATTGTCAACATTACAGATCCCACAGCGGTGCTTTCATTTAAACAATATTAATATCAAGCCAGAGACTGTAAATACTGCACAAAGAGATGACTGGATATTAAAGGGGATGTCCTGTGATGCTTTATTACACTTACATAAACCCACCAGAGACAGATTTTGCTTTTTTAATGGACAAAAATCAGAGTATGAGAGGTTGAGCCATCCTAGGAAGTGTCGCAGGGCTACAGTCTGCACTTCAAAGTTGAAAAAAACGTCTCCAAACACTGAGGAAGTAGATACCTAAATGTTCAACAGGCCACTGGTGTTCCTGCTAACTCCAATAAAGCTGAATCTGAGATTTATTTGTCTGCACAGCCCTTGAAACATGTAGAGACGTGCACTTAGAGATGCTCACACAGGCTCCTTAACTCTGACTCGTACCATTTTTCAACATGCAGTCATGCTTCATCCCCTACTGTGGATGAGTGTGTTGGCATGAAAGTTTGATTTATCCTGGTAATATCCATCAGGTCAGTGGGACCTTGGGAAGGCTCGGCCATAAAACGCGGGGCTCTGGCTGGGCCTTTTTAATACAGTCTCAGTAAAATGGCTGAAGGTCAACGGCACTCTCACTCAATCAGATAGAAACAGCTCCAGCAGCTGGAGCAACTGTTGTTGCTTTAAAGTTTGGCTGATACACCGCAGTAACTCGGCTCTGAATAAAAGATGTTTGTTCTGCCGGTAGAAACAATGACTGTAAGATGTTCCACAGGAGAGGGATGTGTCTCTCATGGAGGAGTTATTACTCTCTGCGAGAAGATTTCACTTCTATAGTTGGTGCACAGTAAAAGATGCCTGCTCCCCTGTAAAAAACACTGAGTAAGAGCTTTGTTTCCCAGTAGAAGCACAAGTGCATCCCAGGGGAAATTAGCCTCGCTAGTTAGTTTGTGCCTCTCTTGTTTGATCTCTCAGTGTTTTCCCTCTGAAGTGCATGTGTCAGAATGCAAAGAATGTGTTCACTGTGAGGAGGAAATGGGTCTTTCTGCATCTGTGTGGACACAAGCAAATATAACATATGGACTTGCGTGTGTGCGGAGTTGGATAAAATGATGTAAACATTGCATCCAAATAGCTAAATCCTGCTCCACTAATGAGAAGCTTTCTGTTTCTTAAATTAGTGGAATAAAACAGGATTTCACAGGATCACATGTTCCACAGGGTTTAATGAATTAGATACAGTCTGGTGCGCACAACTTCCCCTAAACATGCACGTTATGTGAGGAAAATAAAGACGTTTGGAAGGAATGAGATTAGCATACGATTAACATGCAGCATGTGTGATGATAGCGGGCTCAAACAGGCTTTAGTTAAAGCAGAGATGGGATGTGAGGCTCACCTACACCACTGAAAAGCTGTATTGTTTTGGGGAGATGATGCACATAAGAGGGAAACTGTCCTCTTCAAAGAGTAGGGTGGACCCTTCTACATCCTAAGAGAACATAAAAGAAGTGAAAACATGTTTGTGTCCTAGCAGGAGAGTAAATTCAGTTGAGTACAAACCGTCTTTCTCACTTGTTTTCACTGTTTTAATTACTATGATCGAGTGTTTCTCAAGGACTGCGATGACTCACATGTCTGAAATGTGTACGGATGTGTAAAGGCCCAGCAGCTGCACTGTCTTTGTGATCACGCTCAATCACAATCTGATGACTGACTGAATATTAGCCTTTGACGGCCTCGCGTTTTGTTTTTGCTGGAGAAATTAAAACTTAATTCAGGGAGCGGAGAATTCAGCTGAAAGCACACTCTGAAAACAAACAGAAAAGAGCCGCAGAGAAAAGGCAATAGTTGGGATTAATTGTGCGTAAATTCGCTTCCACCAATTTTGGGAGCGCCTCTGACAGATGAATAATGTGTGATGTTCACAGCTTAATTATATATAGAGAGCATTACGATCTGGCTGCCAGCATGATCCGGCGGGAGAGGGATATGTTCTTAACCACAGCTGCCATGCTCTCATTCAATCTGACAGCTGTCATAGAAAATTCAATAGAATAAAATGTTCAATCAGTCTGCAAAATATGAATGTGCTCTCTGGATACGTTTGCATGGAGTGTACAATGAATACATTCAGAGGAGAGGTGCTTAAGTGCAGCCGTACAGTCAATACAAATAACAAAACAAAGATTCAAAACCAAAAACTTTGCAGGAAGATCTCCAGGTATAACCCACACCAAGTTCAGTCACTCCATGCTAACACCTCTTTACTGCAATCCTCCAAGCTCTGTGGGATCTGTAAAAAGGCCATTATCCCAAACAGACATAAGAGGGTAATTTACCAACGAAAGTAAGGCTGAGAGTGTTGTATAAAGATGGTTTTTATAGTCCTGCAACACTGACACTGAGCTGGAAAAAAGGGACAAAAAGACAAACAACACAAACCATTTAGAGCCCATAAAACTAACAATAAAATAAAATGAGTCTTAAAACAAGAAGTCGACTAATACTTACCGTTAATAAACTTTAATGTCTGTTTATGCTATCAAAATGTTAATTTACAGTAAATAAAAGAGGGGATTGCTCTTATTACGCTCTTAAGAAAACATTGGAGTGTGAATTTCCGTGGCAGAAGCAGCAGCAGTAATACTTCTTCAGTATTGAACACCTGCTGCTGAAACTCTCAAACCTGAAAAAGCTAATGTACTCCGACCAACTGTGTGCAAATGAAACAATTTCTCTTTCCTAATAAAAGAAATGAAGTCTGGTTCCTGTGTGGGCTGCGTGCTACTTTAAGTGATTCAAAGAGAAACGTGCACATTCTTCCTGTGAGGGAGTGTCAGGCCTGCTTACTGTCATTTACAATGACCTTGTCACTCGCACTTGGCAGATCTTTGAATTACATCCCACAGCTCCCCCCCTAATGCTATCATTACCATTATTAATGGGACATGACACAAGTCATTGCCACACATAACACTCTCCCACAGCTGAGGAGTAATGGCTTTCCTCTGATGTAATGCTGCTGCTTTCTTAGTTAGTGTGACAGGGAGTCAAATATTGAGAGTGCAATACTTGTGCTGCAGACTTAATGCAAGTGCCGTACAGAGGACTTCTCACACAGGCAATAAAATCCAATTTCATCTGTGGGTGTGCGGCTGTGAATTAAATGCCCCCATCTGTAATTTGTTTCAAACACTCGGGCTTTACCAATATTATCTGGACACTGATTGAAAAGGTGCTGCTGTCCATGGTGCTGAAATTCATCTGTGGCTGTGCAGGCTGCAGCTCTGCGGTCAATATCTCTGCAGGGCGTGCTTTGTCCCGCTGTAAATCACTCCTGATTACATGTAAATTATGCAGCAAGTCCAATATTAAATGGCTCTTTATACATGAAGTGGAATTAATCATAAAAACAATACCTAATAGCTCCATTTCTATAGCCCGCTGTGACTGCTGTGCGGCTTTGTTTCAAATCTGCCTCGCTGACCGTCCATTAAAGACTGCAATTTTCTCATTTTCTTACATAGACATGCAAATAGGCTGAATTAGAAAAAGGATCTGTGCCATTAACTTTTAATAGGAAAGCCATTATTGTATTTCTGCCGCAAACAAGTATTCAAAAAGCAATTTAATGCATTTTATTGTTTGTTACAAATTCAAGAAAGGGTCTTTTCATAATTTATGGATTGATTTGATTCTTATTTTGATGTTACCTAGCAACTACGAAGGGAAAAGCAGCCTACATGAGCAGGTTTGATCTCTTATCAAACAGACTTTACACTGAGTTTACAGCTAGTTTCCATCCATCCATCCTCACCTCCAGGGGGGCGAACAGTCGTCTGGCAGGGAACCATGGTGACAATTATTCGCCAATGTGTTGTATTTCAATCTTACTCACAGCTCCGTTTTGATTTTGGCACCTCCCGTGGACATACCAGGCTCAGATGTTTGAATGCGCCAGAAACGGAGCCTGATTCAGCTAAATGTGAGGATACGAAGCTGGTGCTGTCGTGTTCTGAGCTATGGCATCTTTTGTTCCTCAGTGTTCGTAGCCTCATTATACATCTTAATGACTCCACGGCTTCTATCTCTTCTATGGCGTGCTAAAGGTCAGATCAGCATCTTAATGTGCTGTCCTCCTGCCTCCCGACCCACGTGCAAACCTCGGTCACCGGGTTCAGACGTTCACGCCGTGTGCGGCAGCCTGTAGAAAATATAAATTGAATCTAATATAATCACAGATTCTTTCATTAAACTCTGACATTTGTTTGAGCACCCATAGCAAAGATCACAAACAGCTGATGAGCCTTTCATCATGTCTCTGACACAACTGGTGCATCTGAAGATGAGTCAGACTCTTCAGAGCTAGAGCCACCCTTCTCTTAGATTTTATAGGACTGAAGGAGTCTTGGACTGTGGCATTTCTTTCCTTTAAAACTTTTACACGGTAGCAATAAATCCTGGACACAATATGAAATGGAAATGGAACGGAAAGTCACTAAAGGAATGAGCAGGTTTTCATCCGCTGGCAACAGGTCACACGGCTACATCAGGTCTGTGCTTTACCAAATGGGGTTTTGACTGGATCATTGCTCGCTTCTTTTAAGCACTAATAGATGAATCGAATTGCTTGCATGACTTCTTTCTTCGAGGCGTTTGTGAATAACTGGGTGAGTTCTGAACTTCTAGGGTGTTTACATAGAGAGCTTTTGTATTATTTATAATCACGCCAGCCTGCGCAGAAACGCACACACAGTTTAGCCGTTGAATTACTCTCTGTCGGCTTGTCGCCTGGCTGGGGTTTGAGCCTGGGTAAAATAAGGAATGGAGCTTCCTTTCCTTTCCTCAGAGCCTCGCTGCCACTCCAGCACAGTAATTACCTCGTCCTTCTTTACTGCTAATGAGAAGGTAAAATATGAGCTTCTGGCAACTGCAGTCATTTGCGACCCCAGCTCGCTCCTGGCAGGAGTGGAGAGGGAGAAGGAGAGAGACTAATTTCTACCCAGAAGCCACCTCTGAATGGTGCTATCCATCCTAGACCCACCTGTACACGCTATCCTGGGTTACCCTGGGTCTGTGTCTGGGAAATGCTGCAGCGAGTTGGATAAGCAGTTTGTTGGAGCGTGCTCACTCCTGTGTTAATAAAAATCTGACAGAGCTTAAAAAGGAGCGTCTTAGATCAGCCTCCAAGCTGTTAGGAAACGCCGTGGAGCGAGTGTGCTGCGGGGGTCAACCGTTTGCTTTAACCTCTTTTTTAAAGCTCACATGGCAACATAAAACAGAGCCCAACTTTCTGCAGTGTGATAAAACCGTGCATGATTTAAGAGCGAGGATAGATGACCTCAGTGTGAGAATCTGACTGGTGATCTCTCAAAGGCACCTTTCACCTCCTATCAGCAACAAAACACCAACATTCAAACGCCATCAAAACCAAACGCATGCTTTACGGCCCCGTAAGACTCTTTGCTCACCAGGCAATCCATATTTCCATGTCATCACCGCTCTCCTCTATTCCATTATCATTTTTTATCTGATAGGAAACAAATCAAGGGTTTTCCAGCATCAGGAAACAAAAGCCATTTTTGTGTTGAAGGTTATAGAAAAGCATAGTAACGTAAGAGAAATGATTATATTGGTGCCCTTCGGATAGACTCCAATGTCACACATGAGGAAACAAAGAATTTCATCACACCGGCAGAGGTTTTTTTGACGGCAATCAGATCCATTTTATTCTCTTTGTGGGGCTTCGTATTTGCTATAAAATCTTAGAGATTGACTCGAAAACCTTACCACAGGGGTGAGAAAAATCCTATTAGATTGAAAGCAGCGAGAGACGTAAAAAACGTATTAGCAATAATAACAGATTGCTGAATCTATTGCATTTGGGACAAGCGTTTTACTGAAAATGATACAGCCAGGGCATGAAAAAATTAAATCCATTTCAGAGGATCATGTAAATGCTAATGTTTACTGGTTTTACAGACACTTCCATTAGAAAACCATTAGCAGGGCGATTACTATGATTAACTCAGAATTGACTCGCTGCATCACTTCACTAATACCACTGACCATAATGCAATGCAGTCACCATATGACTTGTTTTAGTGGATTTTAGTGGGTGAACTCTGCTCCCAGTGTGTAGCCGTTATCAGGCAGGGATTAACTGGAGTTAAAACCAAAGATTGGAAGATGCAACATGTCAATATGATGTTACGGCAATAAACCTTTTGACCTGACCTCTTGGTTAGACAAGTAGAGCTCCCTGCAATTACAGACGGATACTGCAAAGCTTTTAGAGGAACGATGAGAATGTTACCCAGCAGGTATTTCTCTTGCTTTGTGCGCACTTGAAATGTTTTTTGTCAGGTTGAATCATGGTTCAATTTTTGGAGGTCAACAAATTAAAAGTAGCTGCAGAGCAAAAAGTCCAAACCACAGTCGCAGTTTGAATGTTTGGTTAAAAGGTTTCATTAATCATTTCATCAGCGCTCATCCAACTTTACCAAAACTGAACTGCAATGTGACGATTCCTCTGATTTCAAAGCAACATTGGTGGCCTTTAAGGCTCTAAATGAGACATTACAACAGGAGTCTTGGTCAAAACAAAGATAGTGTTTTGTAACTTTGTAAATGTCGCACAGTAATCAAAGCCAATAGAGTGACATTTGCTCCCACTTCATGCAGAAATTGACTGGATTTCAAAGACTGAGAACTTAGATTAAAATCCATCTTCCTTTTTATTTGATTGCCCCACCTTCTCACCCGCCCTTTAACAAACTCTTTCTCACATCTCCACGCTTTTGCTCTTTCTTTAGCTTGCCTCAAACTGTCTGGACCAGTTGCAGCCTTTTAGTGCCTACATTTGTGCTCGTTATCCCGCTTCCATATTTTTCAATTCACAACAAACTCATTTAAGTCCAAAGACATAATTAGAGTGCTGTCGAGTCCAGCCATTTGGCACGCCGAATGTTTATGATTCACAACCAAACCACCTTGCTATACAGCGCTAAAATGTTATTTGCCTCTGCTTTTGAAAACCTATATGCACTTAGAGCCTTTCGAAGCGTTCCCCACCTACATACCAATATGCTTTTTTCCAATACAGTCTTGCAGAAGCACCCTTTAGAGAAATAATTGGTCATCTACGGAGATGATTTGTCATCGTCTCGTCGTCTCGGAGTGGGAGGTTGTGAAATGGGCTTGTTAAAGTTCACTGAAGAGAAAAAGTGACAAATAAGCAGCTGCATGATGAATTTTAAAACCAAACCCTGTGCTTAAATAAGAAGAAATACACATTAAAAGTAGAGGAATCAAATAATTTACTAATCCCTCAGAGTGATGTGAGTGCAGATTTTGACGTCACTGGTAAAAGAGTTAAAAAAGCCTTTTTAACAGATGTGCTACATCTTTAGTTCACACTGAGCTGCAAAGCAACGCTGCTTCCACAATGCTTGTAATTAAACGGGAGCTTGTACATCATTGTGTGTAAGCATTGTTCAGCCACCAATCAATTAACTGCGAGTACGTCTGTCAGCCTGAGCCTTTTATCCTGTGGTGTTTCTCTAATTGACTGAAAGGCCAAAGTCTGCTGTTGAAGCTCTGAATATGAGCAACACTGTAGAAGAGAAACCAAACTATATTCTTTAATTTTTCATGTAAATATACTTATTTGTTCACTTTATTATCACTTTATTCCTCTCTGTGCTACTTTTTTGGGCACCAGTTGAGGAAGTTCAAGATTTCTGTCGGATCATTGTTGGTAGCTCAACAATAATCCCCTTGCAACAAATCCAAAAAAAGCTTTGGAAAGTCATCAAAAAAAAGGATCCAAAGAAAACAAATTAAGCTCCAGAGTTTATAACGATTGTGCTAAAAACGTGTCATCTCAAGCTTTCGACAAGCATCAGCAAACACTGAGACACAGCTTGAGCTGGAGAGCTGACACCAACGTTTGAGCGCAGTCATGATCAAATCCAACATTTCTGTTTTCTTTCAATATTCGTTGGCTAATTTCCAAAATATTCAACCCCGCAGAGGAGCAAGCCAAGTTCTGAAAACCCTCTCCAGTTTCTCCAGTTTAAAGTTGTTGAGATTTATCAAATCTAAAAGAGTTTTTGATGCTCATCATCCAGCTCCCTGGAGTTTCTCGCTAACATGGAAAGAAATCCTTTAGAGTTGGAGTTAACTCCTCTGCTCATGTTTTGTACCCAACAGCTTGTACTCTTCAGTTTTATCAAAAGAACACATTTTCTTGTTTTGTTTCTGATCAGATGTGGGATTTAGAGGTTTGTTTTTCTTTTCCAACAGCACAGGGATCTTCTGCTTTGGTTGAATTTTCACATTTATCCTTTCTCAGCACTGTAGGTTTGTAGGGTCAGGTACTTCTTGAGTCCTGGATTGTAATTATCATCATTCAAGTGTGCATCTGAAATGCTGGGGGGAAAAAAAACGGAGGCCAGTGAGAGGCCCGAACAACCAGAGCCTGATGAAACCTCGGCACTCCAAAGCAAAGCAGATCAGAAAATGACATCTTCCTATTCAGATTGACCGATTCCTGTCGTGGAAGGCGGACGCTCCGAGCCGCTCGTACAGACGGCTAACCACGCGCAGATAAGACCGGGCTCGGCTGGTGACACGCCTGGGCTGGAAGGAAGAAAAAAAAGCAAATCACTCAGGACAATCTATTCCCTCTGCTGCCAGTCACTTCACTGCCGTCAATTCAATAGCTGCAGCTGCAAGAGCAACACACTGGCCTCTGAATACCATTTCCATATAATTATTCCTACACAAATACCAGACCCCGTGCTGTTTCATCAACCTTTTGGACCACATGCTGGGAAATAGATAAATAATAAACAAAGATCTCGTGCCGGTGTGTGGGAGAGGTGAGGGGGAAGCTAATTGGATGGAGTGGCCTGCAAATAGGGAACAGGAAGTGCTTTGTAGGCGAGGACGTCTTCATTGTCTGGTGGGTTGACCCTCAGCAGAGGGAACATTTTTCACAGAGGAACAGGGACAATTTTCTCTTTGTGGGTGAGTGCAATCAACAATTGAGACGAGTGAGAAGAAAAGCTGCAGGTGGGGTGGAGGGACGCTTATATGACCATCTTGGACCCAGCATATAATGACATGATTTAAGTTTCTGCTGTAATTAAGCTAAACAAGTTTCTTTGAGTCTGAAAGTGTAAGTTAAGTGTGAGTGTGAGCCCCTGTGCATGAAACACAAAGTTCACTTTCCAAACTCTTTTCCCCTCATCAAGACCAGTGGCTTTCTGCTGCAGCCGCCCCCCCCCCTGCTGTGAAGCTAAAAGCATTCACATTTCACCGCCACGCTGGTGTGACAGACGCTTTTATCAGCCAATGCCCTTTCAGTTTCTTAACATATAATTTGAGAATAAAGCGCCGCTCTCAGATGTCAGTCACGGCTAATGGTGGTAACAATGTGGTCCTAACGCTCAGACCCTTTAATTAGAGCGGCGTTAGTGGCAGAATCTTAGTGTGAATGTTTCATGTTGACACAAAATTTATCTTTTTCGGCATCTTCGCTGACCTATAGAGAAACATGCAGAAATAACTGCTTTACAAACATGCACAAAGTGCTTTGTATACACAAAGTATGGTGGAGTTAATGCTGTTTTAATGCTCTTAATGCAGATCTTGTGATAAACACACCACACATCAACAAGTGTTACCACCTGACATGCGTGTACAACGTCAGGACTTGAGCTCTTTGAACTGAAAAACCAACTCCTGTACTTCTTCCCTTTCCATGCTGCTGCATAATTGACCATCATCACTCCACACATTCAGCTCCAAATGTGCTAATAAGCCCGCAGTGATCGACAATACATAAAAAAGAATTATTAACCATACTCAGGGATGATGGTTGGTACTGAGGAGCTCTTTCAGGATCATTTGTTTTACATTTATTAGGCGCTTTCTGGATCTGAATGTAAGAGGAGTGATGGAAAGAAGACTGGACAGATTTCCTCCATTATTGTATGTGCAGTGCTGAACATGCAGACTGTTTAGAAGAGTCTTCTTACATCAAGATATTCTCATAAATACTCTTTTCATAGCAGAGTCAGGCAACTATAAATAGTCATCTGCTTCCAGCCACCCCTGACACTATGGAAACAGCATCACAGAGAGAAACTCATCTTCATCTTCTTCTTCAGAGTTGATGACAACTTTATCTTGTTTTCCTCCTTCACAAACTTGTTGATCAGCCGCTGTTTTCCTGCTACCTTCACCCCGACTCAAACCACTCTTCGCTCAGGGGACACGATGTGATGCATGTGAACATTTTACGCCCATTTGGGAACTTCAGCGTCATTTCCCAACACATAACCTGATGTAGATTATTCTGAGCCAGTGGAGCAGATAAGTGATCCACTGGACTACAGGTTTCTGTGAGGTTAGATCCATCACATCACACGACGGGGAAACTGCAACACAGCAATGTGCTCAGTCAGTCTTAAAGACAGAGGATAGATTGTGTTTGCGTATCGGCATGATCTCACTCTCCATCATCATACACACACTCATACACACAATTATGCACACAAACATCCTTCACTAACTCTCTGTCCTTGCAGTCATTAGAGTCCCTTGAGCTCTTTAGCTTGTAGCACCTCAGTCCCGTAGATCTCATCTGCCAATAATCCTCATAATTGATGATTTTCTTCTAAGCCTCTAATGATGTTTTGAGTATTTATGGTTACAGACAGCCAGGGGAGCTGATTCATAATAGTTTCTTCCTTCCATTTTATTGGCACACTGTTTCTCACATTCACATCAGTAAATTAATTTTGACCCGGCACTGCCGTAGATCACTTTAAACCACTGCACGTCGTCTCCCGGTGACCAGGTTTTCTTAAGCTGTTGTCGTAAAGAATGGTTTATCGACCCTCGCTGCTGACGCTTTAATAAGTGCTTTGCATAACAAGTGTTTTACTGCGAGATAAATCACATGGGCTGGCGGCGGGCTGTCAAATACACAAGTGCACACACATGTGTGGACATAAAGCACAGGAGAGGAGGGCAGTGTTTATTTATTAAAGTCTGTTAAATCCATTAAAGAGGGCAGAGGGTTAAAGCTCCCATGTGGGATTTTTTAGCTGGTTATGAAACACATGGTCAACAGCGTTAGTGGTCAACATGAAAACATCAGGAGGTTTTAATGCAACGTCAGGGATAACTGATAACACACATCAACTCTCACCTGTTTAAAATACGACCTGCCTGCTGAGAGCATGCTAGCCAACAGCGGCGGACCTGTTAGGAACAGGAGGAATTCAATCAGGGAGATCCATGGACCCGAGCAGAGGCCCCTGAGTGAGATCGATGGCCTGAGAGGCAGGTTGCGAAGGGGTCAGCTCCCTCTGGTACCATGTTTTATCTCCGTCCTGTTGCCACTCCTGTTTAGGATGGTTGGCGAGGGGTGAGGGGTGAGGGGGGGGGGACTCGACGCAGTGTTGCATCCTGGTCTTAGAGGCAGCACAGGCCAAGCACAATAATATCATTTTATGTCAGCTATGAGTGAAAGTTTCTCCAACTTGGGGCGGGCTGATTGATGGTTGTTGTAAATCAGTGCTGAGAGTGCTGCACGGGGTTTTATGGTTCGGGGAAATGATGCAGGTTGTATACAACTCTCCCTAACCCCTCTTTGCTTTAAACCCCACTACAGTCCAAGGATTTCCTGCTTTTAAAAGAAGTAATACACACACTCAAAGTATGAGAACATAATATTCTCCAAAAGAGCCAGAACAAGAGAAACACGGGGTAAACATTTACAAACCCCTAAAATATCTCTTTGTACATTATTACCATAATTTGAGTCATTATGTCCAAGGCTGAATTTCTAACATGGCAAATCATGCAGCTGCTCCAGGGACCAGAAAGCTCCGGGCACTCTTCATGTGAATTAGTTTTTGTAATATGATTGATTGCTTATTTGTTTGGGGATTTGCTGCGCTGGAGTACAACTAATGGAGGCTTGGCATTGGGAGATCATTTTGTGGCTGCGTCCTGCCCAGAGGCCCCGTGTCAGAATCAGGTTTAAAGAGCTTTGCTGTTGTTGTTTTCCCTTCACTTTCCAAACTACTAAAATAAAATAGTAGAAATTCGCTCACAATTACGACAGAGTAAACACCTGTTTCATGCAGTTTCACACAGCTAAACAGATCAAAGATTTTAAAAGTTATGAATCAATCTAAACTTGAGGCTGTACATTTAAAAGTGTTATCGTGAAAAGCTTTTCAAAGTCCAAAAAGAAAAGGTGATTGCGTGATCGATAAAAACTCCTCGTTCAGGTGCACAGCCTACACAAAGATTTCGGTGAAGTCTTCGAGGCTAAAAACACTCGTGGCTTATTACATCTATCAAGCAGGGGAGAAGAGTAACTGACGAAGAAGATAAGGATTCAAAAATAGCTCCTGAAATAAAAGACTCTGAATGTTTTCAGTCAAAACAAAAAGTCATGTCACGCAGGGAGTCGTGTCTTCAAACAGGAAGAAAAGAGAGGCGCTGCTGGGAACAAAAAAAAAACAACTTTTGATGGTTTGTTTTAACGCTGGATGAGAGGAATACTACGTTATCACTTTCATTGTGAAATATGTATTTTTACACTCAGCCAAACAATGACAGGAGTCAGTTTGTGAGGTAACAGGAGGAGACTCGTGTTGTTGCTAATGAGCCTGGTGTAGACTCCGAGATGTGACTGGAGGAGTGTTTGCTTTTATTGAAACAGAAAACTTCAGATTTTGAGGAGCTTGTGAGTTTTTTTGAAACCCTTGAGGAGCAGCAACAGATAGGAAACATGTAAACATTCAACATTCAGGTCAGCTCATTGTGATGTTTGATGTATCGATGAATCGGATAAAGATTTCGTACGTGTGTTCTCCTCTTTGACCTCGTATTTAACTCTATTTTCCATGAAGTGTCTGTGTATATGACAGAGCTGCTCAGTTTTTTGCTTTCAGGATGAATGCAGGATCAATCAATATGTTCTCTTTCGTGAGTACAAATGAACTCGGCTCTTCATTGTTGCTGTTTTGCTGTTTGTTATGGTGTTTGAAAAGCTGGACCAGGACTGTGGATCATGATCCTGCTGTCTATCTCACTTGTGAGAATTGATCGGTGACAGTCACGCTTCTTCATCTCAAGGCAATGTTCCTATTTCTCAGATTATATGCTCTAGTTTTTGGAGGACACCTGGACCTGAATGTGTCCTTTTTCACATCAATCTGCTCCTAAACTCAGACAAAATTTTTCATTTTCTCATAAATCCACAGCAACCAGTGAAGACGCTTTGTGTTCGAGCTGTATTTTTCATCCAGAACTAAAAGGTTGCATCTTTCTGAGTGATATTGCTTCCATTATTTTTTTTCATTTTCATATTTCTCTTTCTCCTCTTTCTGATAAAACCACCTCAAGAGTGAGCAAGGTCATTGTTGCACTTAGATTCAAATGTAAAAGCTTTGAAAAAAATTCAGAGGCCATTAAGCCACCGTGATAATTTCACCAATTTGATGTTCTTTGCCTCTGTCTTTCACAGTCGCACGGGTTACTGCTCCAACACACCCACGGTGACACACACATACCTCTGCCAAGCCATAATCTTTCTCACTGCATCTAGCGATATGAGGAAAGCTGACTTTTCCACATCAAGATGAGAGGGGAGGGAGGGAGGGAGGCATTATCAGCCCCAGAGAGAGATAAGAGTTGCGTCGTTGGGGCAAAGAGTCCTGTGTGGAAAATGCAAAGGTCACCCGAGCTTGACTTCACACCAGCTGACACGGAGACACTGAAGGTCAGATGAGCTGACGTGGTAATCCATCCACGAGAGTGACAGACACACATTTGGTTTCATTCGACAGGTTTTAAAGGCGGCAAGACTTTCAGGAGTTTTCTCCAAACCAAACAATTCCAGGTTTTTTTCTCATTTGAGAGCACAAATTACAACTATTAACCATCCAAAGAGGGGACCAAGGGAACAAGAGAGGCAGGGACTTTGAGTAAAAGTCCACCTGAAGCAGGGCGCTGCACCCTGCCAGCATCAAGTAGCATATTAATTCTCATGGAGTACCCGGGATAAGTGGGGCCCCTGGGCACTACACACTCCGGATATAATCATGAAGTCTCTGCAGTCAATAGCATAATAAAATATACAGTATACAGCTAAGCTGTGAAATGGATGTGGAGAAATCCTGCAGCAAAGACAATCAAGACGATGGGAATTGCGGAGGTTTTATAAGGTAAGCTGTTTATTCTGCATGTAGATGAGGAATCAGCAATACACAAGGCGTCTATTTGGTCGGGATTGAGATGTGATTTAATTGAGCCATGCCAGTTTTTCAAGAAATTAGATTCTGAAAATAACATCAGTTCCAAGCAGCCCTCATCGAGTGTAAATCAGTGGCTTTCTGCGTTATATTCTCACATCAAAAGCTCCAGTACAATCCAAAAATATCTCTCATTCTGTCCTCTTTGTGTGCTTCCACATCCGGCATTTCAGCAGTGATTCTTAGACCCACAGTATGGCCTATTTACTCCCTTAGTGCAGTTTGTTTTTGCAGCATAGGTCATTCAAAACAAATAAATAACTGCGCTGAAAGGTCTGACAGTGCAGGGCTCCGTCCTCCTTCCAAGTGCACTGTGCTGTGCTGCAGTTTGTCAGAAGTGAGAATACAATCTAAAAGCCTGCAGTTTGTTCAGGACAAACTGCACACGGACTGTCTCACAAAAAAACACTGCAGCTACCACCATTCAAAGATGGATGTTTATGTGTCACAGCCAGCAGTCCCTCATGTCTGAAAAGCCCGGCTGGAAAATTAATCGAGGGTAAATTGAAGTCTGAACCGATGATCATATTCAGCTATTTCTTTCCGGTGCTCTTAACCGTTCTGGGCAGCACAGTGAGTGAAACACAAGCCAATAATTCCTGCCAAAGCCGGTTCACAGTGGGTGTTGGGCTTCACCGAGGCTGTCCGGTGTTGCTTGATCTGTTTGTGATTTTCATGGACAAAATGTCTTGGTGCAGCTGAGAGGTGGATTGGGGCCAGTTGGGTATTGTCAGGATAGTAAATGTAGTTCTGTTTGCAGGGTTGGACGGAAACCAAGGTGGTTTGCAGCTAGATTTAAAGCAACTCTCAGGAAATTTTAAATGTTTCTTAACATACTGTAATAAACACTGATGTCTCCATACGACCTTTTAAAGAGGATGCTAGAGCTGTCCAGTTTTGCATGATTGCTGTAGGCTTCTTTGCTTCTTAATGCACAAGCCGATTTAAAGGTAGATCATGAGGCAAAGGTTAATTGGTCCCTTTGTTTTAGAGAAATACTAAACACCTCTTCTCAGCCCGAGGCCAAGATACATGTGTAATCAGTCGTCATATCCTCGGATATACCTGCTTCTCCAAGCTTCAAATGATGCATTAGCTTCTTGGTGCAGCAGCAGCTCAAACACTCAGAGCTCATGTTGAGTATGAGTGATGAAGGTGAACGTCTTTGCCGCCGCGGCCTGCCTACGCTCTGACCTTTAGGTTCCCGCTAGCAGCTAAAACCAGCAGCTAGAATGAGCCCCATTCCCAGGGTGACCATTAAGAACAGGGGAAGAAACTTGGACAGAGCTCATTTACATTGAAATGACTCCAGTGTGTCCAGCTGGGAGTGCACCCCAAGGCGGACCCAGAGCAGGCTGAAGGGGAAATAAATCCCACATGGCTCGGGATCACCTTGGGAAGGGCTGGAGGAAATAGCTCGGGCCAGGACGCCGAGGCTACTCTTCTCAGACTCCTGATGCATGAATCCATAAAGCTCAGTTAAAGGACTCTGCTACCAAAACTTGGTCTGATAATGTTCTTCTGAACCTTGTTTTTATCCATGCAATCAGACACTGTGTTCTCAAATCATGCAAAACACATCAGGGAGATTTTTTCCCCCGTGGTTTGAGCAGAAGAAAAACCAACTCCAGGTACAATCAAACCCTTGAGTACCTCTTTAGTCTGATGCACCTCATTCTTAAGACGTCTTTAGTTCCTGGCCATTACCTATAACATCCCAGCTTGAAGACATTTTCCTCACAGTGTGTCGCCATTAGGGATGAAAAGTTCTCCAAGGGCTGAAACCTCTCTTGGATTTTCTCAGCCTCGTGTCGTGTGACTGCGCATCTCGTCGGTTGAGCCTAATCTGACAGGATGTTAATAGATTGTCTAATTAACATAATGTCCGACCATTAGGAGCAGTTAACCTTTGACTCATCACACTGACAGGGATAATAGGAGCAGCGGAGAGAAGCCACAGATGCTAATGCCCTGTGAACTCATGTTATTTACAAATTATTTCACACAGTCTGGATGCAGAGATTGAAGCCGTCTTGTCTTTGACTTCAAGCTGCATGTGAATGTATTGTTGGTATCCATGTCATTTCATCCAATAATTCACTTCTTAAGCCGTGCTATCAGCTCCGGCCTCTACAGATGGCAGGAGCACGGAGCGGTCAAGCAGTCGTCATTTCACCTCACTGAACTTCTGTCGCCGTTCCACCCTCCGCGCTGAACCAAATCCGACCACTTTCCTCAGCCTTGAACTCTGCTTCGCTCCTCTTTGCATGGATACCCCGCTCACACACATACACGGCCCACAAACATATGTGCGCCCTCGCCGCTGATCCGTCATGATGTCTCATTCCACCTCATTTCCTCAGACCCCTGCTTCTTTCTAATTGAGGCGGCGGCGAATACAATTATGGTGAGAATCATCCCGGACTGATGTGAGGACGGATTAACCGGATTAAGACGATAATCTGTTGACCCTCTGGCCCCAGCGCAGTATGAGGCTGGGAAGGCAATTTGAAGCAGAGGAGGAAACGAGATAGGGGGGGCTTTAATGAGCGAGCTGACGGAAGCCTCTGACCACCGAGAGGCTCGCTTGGCGTGCCGCCGAGGGATTACTTTCTGCAAGAGCCCCCTCCATAATCTCACCTCACCCCTCACATCTGCCCCCACTGCCCAGAGTCTTGTTCCTCTGTGGAGATGTTCAGGAACAACTCCAGTTATGAGCTAATAAAGACACATGAACACACGTCAGCGGCAACGTTAAGATTCTCTACATTTGAGTTTTTAACAAACCAGAAGGTTGATAACTGTAATTTTACTCCCAGACTTCATCTTTGGTGACTGAGGGTTTTCAAAGCAAACATTTCTGACTCTAACTGTACAGTGCAGGTGTGTAATTTGTGCTTGTGCATTGTTCACGTTCTTACATAACGTTTTACTGCACCGTGTCGACTGTTTGCATTGCTATGTGTTGGTTTTATGTATGTCAGTGGAGGTTACAGCAGATACAAAGAAAAGTAAAAAGTTTTATCTTGTGTTTTTAAAACTTTATGTGATTGAGGAGATGATCCAGGAAGTTTTAAGTCCTTATTATGGCGTTTAATGACAAAATGACCCTATAAGCTGCGTAAACAAAGAGTTTTACAGCTCCTGTGTGACTGAGGGAGCTCACAGTTACTGATGAATAGAGTTGGAACAAAAAGTCATCTATTTATACAGAACAAGGACTCACAAGTAGGTGCACTTAAATAACCGTGATTAGAAAGAGACTTTCAGACGTACAGAACAATATTTCAATCTGTCAAGACTCCTCTTGAAGTTCTGTGTAAAAGCTGAAATCTTTGCACAGTGAGTGGGATTATCTTTTATCTTTGGGTATGTATTAAATTTATTTTACCATGTGACCTGTCAGGTATCTCTCAGCTGAAAACCCTTTTAAAGTAATCGCTGTGATACGGTTGTTGATCTGCGGCACTCTGGATCAATGGACTGGGATTAAAAATGATGTTAATGGACGTTTGATGGGTTTAAGTGATGCTTTGACGCAGGCTGCAAATCATCTTCACTTTTCAGTCTAATGAAAGGGAGGAATGAAAGGCTTTCTGTCTGAAAAAGACTTTCATCCTTTGACATCTGTCTTGTACTTTTCGATGAATAGCGAGTGCTTCAAGTCTTTGCCTGACAAAATTAATAACACATGTGGATGTTCTATGAAATAAGGGATCATCAGCAGTCTTGGCTATTTCAGGTGTCAACGTTTCGTAAATTACAACACTCTGGTTAATTGGAGATAAACACATCACTGGTCAAAGTCCTGATTCCTCTTCAAGACTCAACAGGTATTGTCTTGTTCTGAGGGAAAACACTGTGCAAGTGTGTGGAGGAGAGGCCCAAATTAACCAACAAGAAAGAGTGTATCCACTGGGAATAAGTCTCCACACTGCCTCAAAAAGGTTTTCTACTCCTACAATAGCTCCTTTTAGTTCAACATGATTACAAAGAGGACTATTTCAACAGAAATCACAGAGCACTCTGCTTCAAACAAATTTGCAGTAGTCGCATGGCGAGACGGAAACCCACCGCCAGCACTTCCCACAAGCATCTGTTTGTAGCAGACAGTCCAAACACAATTAGCCAAGGGATTTGTAATAGATTTATGTGAGCAGAGTACCGCCGAGGATAGAAACGTCGGGGGAACCGAGTCGACTCCAAGATATCAGCGGGCGCTTTTCAGATTTGTTGTTTGGCCCAGTGGAAAGATACAGCAGGTGTGACTGTGTGTTTCAAAGAGACAGGGAGACAATGTGTTTGCCGTCTGTGAGTTTTTACTACCGAGGGGGTTCACTGACTCCTCTATCTGCCGTCCACGTCGTAGCTGAGTCAGGCTGCCGCCATCCTGGGGTTTTTCAATCACAGCCACTGGCCTCGCTGGGCCGAAGATAACTCTGAGTCACGCTGACGTTTTCCACGGCTAAATATGAGGCAGCCCGCCCTCGTAGTTAAGACACATTCTGTCTTTGTGCCAAACACGCTGGGATGACAGCTAGCGCTAACCTGCTGCTAACTGCTAAGTGTTTATCTAACATGATTATTTGATGGGCGCTTATTTGCTCTGATGCCGTCTTGATCTCTTGAGATGGCATCAGATTGGCTTTCATGTATATTTGATGCGTGCCTCTTGTTTGTCAGCTACCGTGAACTCAGCCTGGCTTCTCAACCCGTTACATCTCTTTGTGAGTGTGTGAAAAATGCAATTACCTTATCTGCTTCAGTGCATTGGTGGGTCCCTCCTCAGATCAGATCAGATGGAAATGCCTTCGTTTGTCCTTCCACAAAGGAGATTTTATGCATGTGCATAAATCCTAACCATACCTTACGCTATTATATATCATTATAATATTCAGATTCTGCCTGTAGTTTGTAAATGTCTCTCTTCAGGCTCCATAAAGCATCGAGCTGAGGCTGACACTCTGAGCATGCTCCAACAGGGACGACCATCTGGAAGTTCTCTCTCCGCTGACGTACCTTCCATTTATCTCCGTCGACATCACTTTGGACTATTTACAGTGAACACACAATGTAATGTTTCTGAATCAACAATGTTCCAGTGGCTCTGCTCTCTGCTCATCTGCTTAAAGCTATCCATGCACTACATTAATCATAATAATCCTGCTTTTCTTTCTTGAATATAAAGTATGTTTGTGTCAGAGAAGTTGCTGAGGAAGGCCCTCTTTGTTTTGCAACGCCCCACTTAAATACTTCAAGCAGCATGTGTAGCTCACCTCAGAGCGAGGTTGCAGAGCACGCCGTGACGTATCACCAAGGGAGCGCATGATTTGACATGCAACATCCACCCGCTCACACCTCACTTTAAGAAAGATATGAAAATGTGTCTTCTCCTTTGGGGACACGTGAGAAGATGAGAGGAAATGTTAATATACTTTGAAAGACAGCAACAAAGCATGATGGGAACTATCCACCTGCGTGCTGTATAACAGGCTAATACGCTACATTTGAGTCAGATCCCAAAGGGAGACGCATGTATGAGATTTTCTTGTGATATTTTATCCTGGATGAGAAAAGTCATGATGGGGAAAAACTGTCACATTTCTCTGCATGGGGATTTCTGAGAAGTCTCTTAAAGGGATAGATTGTTATTTTCTCACTCACAAGGGACTTGAAATTGTTAAATGTCAAGTTTAGCATTTTTTGCAGCTGCAGGATAATCCATGTTAATCCTGCATATGGTTCTTTCATGTTCACTAATGAGACATTTAAGCTTTGTATACGAGTGCACCAGGGATAACAGCCTCTTAATGTATAGAGGCACACATTGTTGCTTTTTATAGGCAATGCTTTGTTTATGCACGGCTGACAAACACTGTAGTGAGTTTTGGAGTGATGATGCAGCCAGCTCAGGCGTGGTTACAATCCAGACAAGGGGAATAAAAGCCTCTGTCTTGGTTGTGTAGTCTCTGATAAAGCAGCTGAGCTCTTAAAGAAAGTCAGAAAACATCCTCAAGACCATTTTTTCGTATTTCTGCTTTCATTTGACAGGAAAGCTATGATGAAAAGCGACACATTTAAAGACAGATCTGCAGAGGTCATGGTGAATTATTGTCGTGTTAACAAGTCTTCTGACTCACCAGAGCAATGTGAGTGAGTCCCCTAAGCATTAAAGATGACACTGTTTTGACATCAAACATTTCTTTTTCTGTGTTCAAGTCCTGCAAAGTGCTGCAGTTCAGCTGTAAGTCAAACTTGAGGTCGTACAAACCGTAATGCGTGCACGTTTACGTCCACTCAGAGTAATGCAGTCGCTCATCAGGGGATAACACAAAGACCCCTACAGTGAGTTATCTACGCTGCTATGACTCCAGTGCTTTCCTTGCTTTTCAATACAGCCATTTAACTCGGTTGCTAAGGCAACAGGCTGACCCGGGTGACAGCGGTGATGACGGAGCGATCGCTGACAGATCGACTTCAAGAAGGGCCACAAGTTCTTCCACTGGTGCTAAACGCTTAGCCCCTTTTTTGGGGAAGTACAAAGGAAGCCGCATTATGCAAGACTTTGCAACAGTGAAGCGACGTCCATGCGAGTGACATGTCGGCTGTGAAATGGACTGTGCCTTTTAAATACCATCAGACACACACTGACGGCACTTATTATGTTGTTGCTTATTAAAAGTAAGTGGAAAATGAGACTTTGGAAGTTAAGTGATAATGCAAATTATAGTTTTTATGCGGGGGGATGCACAGTGAACATGGTGAAAACATGACATGGAGGGATCAAAGTGTCCATTTAAACATCACTAACTCGACTTTTATGCTGTTTTAGAAGCAGTTTGTTTGTGACATTATGCACTGTCTGCACTCATTTAAAAGGCAGGTAAACACTCAACACCACCACATGGAAATGAATTTGCACTTTGCTTTTTTTAGGTGAGCAAAAGAGCAGCATTACTGAATCAATTAAAATCTTAAATTGGTTTCCTGACACCTGAAACCCAGCTGACAGGACACATGACAAAGTCGCACATGTCCTGGTGAAAAGTGTGTTACATCCGCCTTTGATATGATCCCACCTCAGAGATGGAGAGAAAATTAACAGGCTCTTAAAACAGTAACACATCCGTACAGAGAGAAGTCCTGCTCTTGATTCTTAAGTGACAGGGAACACTATATAATCTCACAAATAAGAGTTGATTTCCCCTGTTTGTATCCTGCTAAATCATAGCTACATTTGCAGGAGTAACAAATTTTCCAGGGTAACATTCCTGCACTCTATTTCCACCAATCTTTGTTCCCGATTAGTCAGTTTGAAACAAATTGCACAAATTCTCGTCTCACCTGTGGGCGGCTGTTATGCATGTTGTGACCTCTCCTTATCAGCCCTTGTTACCTGCATTGCACCGGTCTGCTTGGTGTGCAGCCATGGAGACCGTTTGAGGCTGAAGTTACAAGCTTAAAAAGTGTTAGTTTTGAGAACACAAGAGGTCAAACTTATGACCTTATTAGTTTCAATATCCTGTTTCGGAAAACAGTTTAAGAACTAAAACTAACTCATATTTTCCTTCAGGATTAAAACCCAGCCCTTTGGTGGTGGATAAGGGCCTTTATTCTTTATTCTTTGACTTAATTTTTGTAAATTTATGAGCTTGATCTGGAAAATTTCCTCTTTTTTTGGCCCTAATCAGCCCTGAACTATAGGTGGCAACAATCAGACAAGAATACAAGTGCAAAGAGTGTTTCTTTGACATCAGTTCCAGTTGCACTCCTAAAGGGTATTACAAAGCAAAAAGTGTGCACTCTTTTCCAGTCTTCAGTGGATACTGGAGGAACTGCAGCTCTGTGCAGCTTTGCATTGGCTTCATCTCTGCACACTGGAGGCTGCAGCTTTTTTGCAAAACTCCTTTAATGCTTTTCAGGAAATATATCAAACTCTCAGACATCATAGTGAACCCCAATCCTCTGAAATGCACTTTTTTTCCACTGGAAGTTTGAAGCTCTGATTTCAGAGGCAGCTTAAAGGGACAGAACTCCTTGTCAGACTCCAGTGAGTCTAATAACGCTTCCTCTTTCTAAAAATACACCCTCAAACTTTAAGGATGCTTTCAATGACCAGACATCACCCTCTGCCTGACTCTC
The DNA here is from genome assembly GCA_008086565.1 of Thalassoma bifasciatum. NCBI lineage: Eukaryota > Metazoa > Chordata > Actinopteri > Labriformes > Labridae > Thalassoma > Thalassoma bifasciatum. The sequence goes on from RPOG01000328.1 coordinate 183,889, forward strand.
CTCCTTCTCTCCTTCTCTCCTTCTCTCCCCCACAGCTTCCTGAGGTGAGGCTCGGAGAGGACTGATGCTGGGGGGCTCCTGAGCGCAGAGCAGACGCGGTGCACGAGCTTGCCAAGGCGGGAGCGCGCGCATAGGAAGGAAGCTGGGGAAGGAGCTGAGGCAGTTTCAGTCGCCAGCGGAGCTCGACACAGCGGATGAACGGGGCCGAGCGTGTGTGTCGCCCTTGTCGTTTTTTACAGCAGCGGAAAGCAGCGTCCGGCGGTGCGAAACCTGCACGAAAATGATGCTCAAACTCGTCCACCTCCTCGGGGTGCTGGTCTGCGGCAGCCAAGGTAAGAGAGCCTGCGTGAATCTTTGCGCCCCTTAGGCTTGGTGACTTTGTGCACAAGTTGAGTGTTATTTTTGCCATCGTGATCCGCAGCAGGCAGAAAGAGCTGAGGGAGAGAGGGGTACAGTCTGTGTGTGTGTGGGAGAGAGAGGGCTGGATTGTTTAACTGGACCTTATTTTGTAGTTGAAGCACGTCTTGCAGGGGCCAGAATGCTTTCTAACTGAAAAGGGGGATTATGATGGGGTCCTTTTTGGGGAGGGCGGGCTGTTCAGACGCACAGAGCTCGGTGCTGATCAGACAGGAACTGCCATCTTCATGATGTGATGCGTTAAAGCCATATTGTTGAGTTTTGGTGCCTTTGGGGATGCTGTTATCCTAATGGAGCTGAGTCTGTCTCTGACTTGAACTTGCACCTTCATGGAGACTGTAATTACAATTCTATACCGGTTGTCATAGTAGCTTGAACCACCGCCTTTCTCGTCTTTACGCACTCTCCTCCTCACTCTGTGCTTCCGTTTATGTCTTTAATAATCCATTAAATGAGTTATTTAGCTGTGAGGCTGTTTATGGTAACACTGGGCCCGTTTTGAAAACTGAAATAATCCCAAAAGTTTGCACATATTCGCCGCATTTACGCAGCGGAGTGACACTCAAGCGTTAATTGAGGATCACGCACGCGTCTCACCTGATCCACAGGGGCTTTGATTGCTTGTGCACGCGCGCAGACAGATAAAGCTGTTCCCTGACGCGTGTACACAGCCCCCCTTTACCCCTCTCTCCCTCTCTCTCTTTTTTTCCTCGAGTCTGTTTCTTAACTGTGTCCTGGTCAGTGATGCGCGGCGCCTTGTCACCGCAGGCTGAGGCTGACGTGCACTGCGAAAAATATACCCAACTCCTGTAGCTTCAGATTTACTAGTAATCCGTCTCTTGAAGCGAGGAAGATTTGCTAGCAGGATGGGAGTGTTTTATCTCTCTCCGTGGCGGTGTTCAGGCATTAAAAGCTGGCGTTTGTGTTTTTAAAAAAATGCGCAACAAGTTCATTTGCATCGAGGATTACGCATGTTATCTTAACGCCCTTGGTGAGATTTTTTTCAACTTTTTAAAGGAAAAACAAGCTCAAGACTGAAGCAACTAAAAAGGATTGGGTGCTAGTTGACACTTTTTGCAGTGTGGACACTTGGATCCTGGCGCACAACGGCAGGTGGGGGTAGAGCGCTGCACAGTGGTGCCAAGAGTGAAGCCATGAGCCACTGGTCGTTAGAGGATGTTGATCTCATATCTCATGCAGAATGGATGCCTCTGGGGTCCTGGAGTGGGAGGAAAAGGGTCCTGAGGAGGCTTTAAAGAGTCCCTGGGGGAAAATGGAGAATCATGGATACATTTTATTACACCTCAGTATGATTCCAGTTTGAGGAGGAGTAAAAATGACTATGAATTTTAATAACAGAACCCGCTGACGACACTTATGTTTAATTCTAACACTTGTGAGAAGGAAAGTTGAATAAAATTGACGTTATAAAGCATTAGCTGCCTTGTCTTGGGGGATAAATGCATAAACAGGAGACTGCATGCCCTTCATGTTCTGCTCTCCAGTTAGTTGTTGTGTTTTCAAGGGAGCAGCAGCAAGGCCTCGAGTCAAGATCATACTGAAGAAGGATGTCGGCATGTTCAGAGACTCTGTAACACACAGGGGGTTCATGTTTCCAACATTTCAATCAATACAGGGATAGAAAGTGCTGTCATGATAGAGGATTTTACATTATTACATTTCATGCCACTGAGGTAGAACAAAGAGGCCATACTGCTCCAATATTCAACGCTTGTTACTTTCTGTCTGTTGCAGTAGTATTACATCACCCTGCCGACCAATTTCCATTCTTATCGTGCTTTTTCATGATAGCAAAGTCCACACAAATTGACCTATTAGACAATGCAGAGGAGCTGCTGTAATGTGAGTAATGAGGCCAGCTCTGCGCTGAAGGGTACGTGGAGGAGCCCAAGTAAGAAGCTCAATTCTCTGTGATTTTTATCAATGTAGGGCCTTGGAGGGAAAGGGCGCGAGGTTTCACTCGTTTGCTCAGATTCGTGTCAGCCATTGGCCCAGCTCCTACCACATTAACTCCACGCATATCCTCCTCTGTTCCCCCCTCTGGCTCCTGAAGGAAAACATTTGCTTTTGAAGTCCCCAGTTCGCCGTCTAACCTCCTTGAGTATGCATCCTTGAAGGTTTATGTATTTGGCTTCCAACGATGCTGAGTACAATGAATTATATGCTTGCTCGGGCTCACCCGGGACTCGCCGATGTGATGTTAAGTGGCGTAATTAAGATATTTTGCTGTATCTCTGGGGGGAAATGTCAGTGGCTCAGGGCTTTAAAAGATTTATGCCCCTGTGCTTAAGTGTCTCTCATTGCACCCTGAGCCCGGGCTTATGCATGTCTTTGAGGTTTGCTTACATCCTGAACTGCTGGTTTATGGACATCCTCACATGACTGAGCATAAATTCAGGGGCACACACACGCTCTCCCACACACTGTTCTCAGCCTCCAACAACATGGATGAATCAGCGGGTTAATATTTATGAAGACTGAGCTGATTTCTTTTGCAGAACTGTTCCACATGAAGCTTTTTCTCCCTGCAAATCTAGATCTCTGATGACTTGATACCTGAACAATCCAGTGCAACACCAATCAAAACTCACATTAAAGACATGCAAAGCTGTTCACAAAGAAATGGCCTGTGTCCTGCTCCTGCAAGGTGAAATTGATTGCATTATTTGATTAATAGACTCAGATGGAGAGCGCACGTATAGAGAGGCAGTGTGTATATGAAAATGGAATCGGCCCCTGGAGGCAGCCGCATATGAGAAATCAATTTAAGGAACGAGTGGAGTCAGCAGGCCCTCTGAATTGTACAAAGGGCAATCTTACTGTTGTGGCTATGCTATTTATTTGCCTGGGAGCTTTTGATTTCTCATGCATGGCCTTTAACACCCAGCTAGGAGCCTTTGCATTGACTTTGCACTGCCGCTTATATGACGGGAGGATTGTGTTGTGTTCTGAGCACCTGGATACACGAGGAAAGCGCCTCCAAACATCTGCGATTCAGGGGTTGTTGTCAGCGTATGATGAATGAAACGTCTGAAAGGAAATGTGCAGTCATTGTTAGAAGTGACACGGACAGATTTCTGAATAATACGCCCACAATTTCTAGACTCTTTCCCAAACCCAGGAGCTGTTAGATTATTGCTGTGACTTAAAGATATTCATAGAGTTTGGCCTCTGTAACCTCATCATCTTATCAGCCTTATCAAACAAAAAGTCACTAGATGAGTCTCAGTTTTCAAAAAGTGTTTGTTGCCGTTTGAAATTCAATTATGCAAAAACAAAGATATGCAAAGATGACAGAGAAATCTGAAGAGAGACAATTAACAACAACTCAGAAACAAATAATGATCTAAACAGCACAAAGAGGATACACCTCAAAGGGATCAAAACTACCACAGAGAAGAAAAACAGCCCAAATCAATCACAGGTTGACATGAAATAACTAGAAAGAGACAAAACTTCAGAAATAACACAAAGACTGATACAGATAAGTACTAGGAAACGTTAAACAAGCACAAAGTTGACTGCAGAGCTTGTTGCTGCTTGTCTTTGCCCAGCAGGCCGTGTACTTAACTCCTTCTCTGGGATGTTGAGAGGTCAGCTGAAGTGCAGTACCTTGACAGAAACGCGCTGCCTTGCCCAAGGGCAGCTTGAAAGGCTTTAAAACAAGCTGTACAGTCATCAGCTCACATCTCAGTAAACAGGATTAGAGTGAAGGATTACAAGAAGTGAGGAGCAAATGGATTCATACTTATTTAAAGACGTGTTGCACTCTGAGGACACATTTGGTGATTCAAGTTTCACAAGCAGTGGTAGAGTTGCTTCAAAATGATGACGAAATAAAGTAAATGTGACTTTTCTCATTTGACCTCAAACGATCCTCTATTTTTTCTTTTTTTTGAGGCCAAGTGACAAGAAGAAGATTTATACAGAGGGTCGAGGGGAGGAAGAGATAATGTTTAAAATTCATTCAATTCAAGCGAATGTGATTGCATCTGGTTAAATTGCATTGCCTGAGATTGAATCAAACTTTGTGGAGTTACACCGCGCCAAAATTAATAAAATGTAATCGAATCCTGTCGAGATGGAATCAAATTAGGCCGGAGTGACGTGATGGGAAGAGGCAGCTGCTGCATGTTTCCGTGTGCGCTCCTGTGGGTTTCGGCTACTGTTTTACATCCGATTGGTTCTCGCCAAGCCGCTCACCCTTTGGCTCCTGCTTTTATGTGTCCTGCCAGTCTAAATACCAGTCTAACTAGCGGGCTAATAGGCAGAGCCAGGATGCCAGGGCCACAACAGAATCAGTGGGCACGCTGGCGGACTGACAGATGGATGGATAGTAGCGGGAGGATGGTCTCCTCTCCTCTACTGTTACTCATTTTCTGTAGCTTAAGCACGGCGCGAACACACTCACACACTTCACAGCCGGCTCCTCCAAAAGCTCATCCCCTCACGGGATGCTGCCGTGTTGGTCTGGGGCTTACTTTTGGGTTTGGGCACCGGGAGGCATGATTAAATGAAGAACAGAGGCATCAGAGAAATGGCAGGAAAGCTTCAGATGCACTCCAGTTGGGCGGTACGGTTTCCACTGACCCACTTAGGCTGGATTTTATGACTACCTAGGCTTGCCTGACATCAACCACAAATGAAACACAAAGTTTCTTTGATGTATAGTTACTCATTCTTGTGTAAAAACAGCTTTTACCTCAACAAACTCAACCCTTCATTCATTTCTTTAATTATCCCACTGTACGCTCTGACAGAAACACGTTTATATCTCACTTTGTCTAATTTTATAGCACCTATCTCACCTTTTCCCTCACTGTTTCTGACTTTGCACCTGAAAGCACATTTTCCCAAGCTGTCAGTCACTCATGTTGTCTCCGGAAACACCTCCTTCGGGGGGATGTTGACAAGAACATGTACTTGAGGTGTTGATGATGGTGTATCACATTTCCCAGCATGAAGAGAATATCTGCTGCTTTTGCTTTTTCACATCCTTACCACTCGAGCCAGTAAAGAGTTTTGTGCTCTGCTTGAAACATTGTCCTGGAGTGTGTCTTTGGAAACAGAAGTATGTGGTAAAGAAGGCCAGAGAGCTGTGCTTATATGGACTGATAAATTAGGCTGAGCAGTGAATTGGTGCAGACATCCCTCCTGAAAGAGACTTCACGGCAGATGCACCCACAAAAATAATAAAACCTCTTTATGAGTGCTCATTAAAGGAGCTTTTTTTGTGGGGGCAGACTGATGCACTGCAGCAGGTGAAGTACAGTGGATGGTTGCCAACGCGCTGACAGATGAAATTTGGCCTCAGAAAGCAGAGAGACGGACATAGACGGATGACAGGACGGGGTGGCTGGATGACAGATTTACAGACGGCTGAATGTGCTAACGTTGAGACGCAGATAGAACCATAATGAAGAGGAGCTCTTTATTGACAGCCAACCAACAACATTTTTCAACTTCTTCCTGCTGGACGTGGGCCTCGCGTCGATGGAGGATTAGTTAGTGCTATCCCACAGAGGCAGCTGAATGTCTGTGCGGTCCATCACAGTGATTAAGAAAGGGACTAATGCTAATTGTTGCCAGACTGGCTGGCAGACGCTAATGAGAGAGTCGTGCAGGATTTGGAATCACCTATCAGGGGAATGAGGAGAGCCAGGTAGACTTATTTTCTCTGAGTTTCACTGAAGAGTCTCTTTAGTGACAGTTTCATCCCTGTATAGAGAGGCTGTCTCAACACTGTCAAGTACCAAAAACTGGCAGTGAATGGCAGGAGTCATTATAAAATCTTGACTTAGAAAGAAAACTTTGGTATGATATTCCAACTTTTATTTCTGAATTACCAAATTGAAAACTTGGCTTCGAAAAAGTTAAAACTTCTGCTTCCAAAGTCGAACTGAAAGTTGTGATCCAGCATCCATCAGATTGTAAATGGCTACCACATTTTCCTTTCAGCGTCCCCAGTGCATCGAAGAGCCTGAACGTCCTGTTCTGCTTATGCAAATGTGCCGTTGCTCCCTCAGGCTTCACTTCTAAACGATAAGCAACCAGCTCTGAGATTGACTTATGATTGAAGGTGACGTGAAATAAGTGAATACACACTCAGGATGATAAAGGTCCCCGCCTGCTCTCCGTAAATGTAGATGTGATTACAAAGTCAGCAGGTTTTACCCCAAGGCCACCAGCGCTAACTTGTTTAGCGCTTAAATCAGGCAGAAGAGCACTGATTGAACCTGAAAAGCATTCTGTTGTACTAAAATAAAGGTTTTGAACCTGTCTCTCTGCTGCCTGGCATCAGACGCCGTGTATTCTTCTCCTCTGCTGGCCTTGCTATCTGAGTTTCCCTTTGGGCTCACAGGATTAAATTATCCTCCGCTGTATTGTGCTGTAGTATATCCATCATATTTCCCTCTTCTATTCATTCATCCATCCATCCATTCAGACGGTGGGGCCTTGGCTTGTCACTGCCGCTGGTTAATTAGCCCAAATTGTGATTGATGGACTCCCCCGTGAATAGCTTGTGGTCCTGTTGCTGACCCGCCCAAGGAGATCAACCTACCTGCCAATCAAACGTCACAGAGTCTCATGAACAGTGGCAGGGACAGAGTGTGTAGAGACATCCTGGTCCCACCCCCTCGGTCAGCTGACTTCCCAGAACGAGGTACCGTTAGGTAGTCCAGTCGTGGAGAAGTGGTCCTTCTTGGAAAAGACAAAGAGGCGATCGTGTACAGGGATCAATCTTCTCAGATTTCCTGCCTGGTGGCTGATATGGTTGTTTGTGTGGAGGCAGTTCTTGACGGGGAATAGATGAGAGGGAAAGACGAGGAGGAGGAAGGACACTTGAGATGTGGTCCGGGTACGACAGAGTAGCTCAAAGCCAGGCCAAACCAGTTCTGCTTTCCTGATTGCCTCTCCATGCCAGACAATCTTCAAACAGAATCTGGTAATGCAATGTGGGCCAGCTTATTTTTGTTCCTATCTGTTCCAGCATGACTCTTCCTTTCCACTTTTCCCCCTCTTTCATTTCTTCCTCTTTTCATGTGCTCGCTGTGTTTCGTGGTCCTCCCACACTAGTCTCATCACCAGCGTCTGTGGGGGGAAGATATCCTCTTCTCCCCTACGTGGGAAGCCTTTCAAGCAGGGCCCATGCTTAATAGTATTTGCTCGGGAAGCTAATGATGTTTGTTGTTCTTGAGCTCAATATAGTTATTACCACCTATGGATTTTATGTTTCTTGACTCACTTCTGGGCTCAAGAAGTTTCAACTATGGATGTTCCAAGGTTGTTCTGTCAAGCGTGTTATTATCTCTCAAAAGCCTAATGATCGTTCTGCACGCGCCCTGTGAGGAAATGGTAGGCGTGTTTTTAATTACTCTGAACATAGATGCAGCTTCCCATCAGGCCTCACCCAAAGTGAGGACTCTGGGGTTTTTATTCCCCACCCATCAATGGAAGAGTTCCCAAGGACGTTTGCCTTCATGGGAATTCACAAAATCCATCCTGGTGATTTCAAAACCTGTTTACTGACGAGCCAGGTGAAATCAGCTCTGTGTGCTGTCACTTCTTGTTCCCACATGAAGCTATTTCTGAAACTTTACTGTTCCTCTCACAGTTGGTGGAAGCACTGTTTGTGCCCAGAAACCTGATATTGCTCATCTTCACTGCTAATTTCCACTAATTGGACAGCAGTCGTGTTGTATTTTCTGCACATTGGAGAAGAAAAAGAGTGTTGCTTGAGCAAACCAACAAGGAAGATTAGTGGGACGAGTGCCAGTGTTGTGAGTCCTTTCATGTCCGTGCATACGCTCCAGGATGTGAGTCATGAGAGAGTCTTGTGATCACATGGACTCACACATACTTTTATATTTAGCTGGTTGTTATGGCCTGGTTGTAAGGAACACGATGAAAGAGAAGACATGTGATGTGACATATGCTTCAAGAACTTAACATCCTGCTTCATTCAATTCCTGGTGATGAAGTTAGAAGTTATCGTCTAGTGTTGGCGTCTCTAAACCGACATGCTTGAATTCCTTGATATTGTCCTCAAACTTGAACACAACAACACAGATTAGATTCCCCAGCAAGCCATTTTGTAAGAACAGAGTGTATTCCAGGCTAGCTAAACCCCGTTTATTGCTCCAAGAAAGCAGAATTACTTTTATTTCACGCTGCTTTTCATCCATCCTGTTGAGTCTGGAGTAGGCGACCACAGAAATGATAGATCGTCTCAGCACTCGGGGCGAAAGCAGCCGCAGCGGACGTGGAGAAACATTACAATGCGGCTCCTCAGTCAATAAGCAACAAGAAGCTTTGCTGGGAGCTGCTGCAAAAAAAATCAGAGAAAGGGAGGGGGGGTGCTGTACCGGCTCTGGCAGCTCTCTCCCCAAGGAGGCGGCCTGAGCCACAAATTAATAGAGCGCTCCCACATGATCGGCGAGTTTCATTTGGAACCGTCACGCTACATAAAGCCCCACAGAAATGAGGAGTTTGCTGAGGTCCCCCTCCACTTTCCCAAGAGTCCCCAAATAACCTGTGTGATTGTAACATTCGCCCCCCGGTCCCCCACCTGTGCGCCTCCCTCCTTGAACGTCCTGAGCAGGGTTTTGCTCCTGCTCATCCTGCTTCAATTACCAAACCTATTGTTCCCGTTTTCCCTCTCAAAGTGTGTCACATAAATCCTGCTCCCCCTTTAGGTTTCAAGCTCTAATAAACATGAGTATCCTTAAAGTTCTTTCAGCAAAGTGATGATTGTTTTTGAGCAAAAAGTTCCACAAAATGTGACTCTAATCTCAGTGCCCTGATTTATTGGCTTACAGCACGTCTTAACATTTCTGCTTCTTTTCCCCTCTTGCACATGAAATCTCAGACGCTCATTTGACAACAGCATGAAATTCTTAGTGACAAATGTGGAGAGTGGTGCGCCCCTGAGGCCTGCTTTACTCTTATCATTATCTTTGCAATGCCTGAGATTAGACACAGCAACCAACTCTCTCACAGCAGCGAGCCTGCGAGCGAGGATTAACACAATGACTAATCACTCAACTCACCGGACACAAAACATACACGGCTGATTCATAATTTCTCACAAAGTCTACTTATTAAAAATTGGCGTGGAATATTCGCTCATGGCATCACATCGTATACAAATGATATATTGAGAGAAAATTACCAAATCGTCTTTTTGTGTCAATTAAACAATTTCTACAATAGTGTTGCTGGGAAAGGTTCCTGTGTGAGGTTGTTCTACGCTGGATGACGATTAGGGGAACCATGTTAGAGACATGTTTTTGAAGTCTTATCTGTGTCTCTCTGTGACTCACTAAGCGCTTTTCTCGTGTCTTAATGGTGGAAACTTTCCACTGATTCTCGTCCACATGTGCGAACAAATGAGTCTAAACTCGGCTGAACTCGTGTCCCCGAGTGCCACCAAAGCTGATGAAATCTTCCCAACAGTGACATGAAAAGAAAAAGAAAACAATTCAACACTTTGAAGTTTCTTCTGTGTTGTTTGCCAGAGATACAGTACGGCGTAGCAATTTTCCCCAACACCGTAGGCTGGCCCTATTGATCCAATGTCTCAGAGTGTTGCAAACAATTTTGCGTTTCTCTTTTCTCTTTCTCTTTGTTCCCTCTCCTTCCAAGAAGGAGAATCTGTTAGCTTTCTGAATACTGATCACAGCTCTGTGCTCCTTGCACCCGAGGTGTCGTGGAGTCCCCAGAAAAGAAGAAGGATTGTCGAGCAGCAATTATAACTGGAGTCTAAATAGAGAACATAAAAACAGGGATTTGTTTTGGGTCTTTTGAGTTTTTGCTAGAGGAGGATCTTCTTTCTAAGTTGCCTAAAAGAGGCCGGTTCACGCTGTGCTGCTTTACCTGCTCAGCCTCTGCTCTCCGCTCTCTTGTAGAGCCTGAGAAAACAGGAAACAGAAAGTGGCTTACAGTATCCTTGGGTGCACCGCCACCTCCCAAACAAAACCATTAGTTATGTGTAGAGGTTGCAGTGTTTGCTGTGATGGAGCGTGCGGGGGCTTCAGGTGACGCATGGCCCAGGCTTTGGCGGATCCTGTGTCACTCCAAGGTTGTTTAATGGGAGTCTTTTTTCCCGTTATAGATTTGTGTGACGTGACTGTGAAGCTTCAGCACCTGCAGCTCAGCGACAGCAGCTCCTTTGTGTTCGTGTGTGTGTGTCTGTGTGTGTCTATGTGTAGAGGATACAAGCTGATTCAATGCTCATACGTCATGCTGCTGTGAAATCTGGCCCCATATGTGTGTAAATCAAATCAGATTCTTGCAAAGAGCTGCTAAAGTGGAAAATGAGTTATAAGGGGGATGGATTGTGTGTTTGCGGGTGCATTTATTTCAGGGTTTTGCTTACTCTTTGATTTCTGCTGTTTTGGGTTCTGCCCCCTTTCTAGCTCAAGGCTCAGAGCGTTGAGTGAAGATGCAGCGCCCGTATCTGGCTGCATCAGCAAACTTTATGCAAATTGTGCACACAAGCACACAGAGATACACACACACACACACACGCACACACATTTAGGATGTTCCTAGAATCCCTGAGTGCCTGCGAGTTGGCTTGAAATCTTAAGATAATTGCAGAAGTTTAATGTTCAACCATGTGAGGTGTGTCCTCCCCCATACGACGAGGAAATCAGATAAGTGGGGGAGAAAATTCAAGCGTGGAATCAAAACCAGGACCTCCCAGCTCGCCCCATGATTAGAGTCCAATCATAATCTCTCTTGGCGGGATCCCTACTTGAGCGAACGATCATGAGAAGGCCCAATAGTCCATCAGCGGCTCAGAGGGAGGGAGATGCACTCACTGTGCCCCACGCTCAACATGCTCAGCCATCTGCGGCGCCTCCGAGCTGCAGAACTCCCGCAGCTTTTTTTGGAACAAGTCGTAGAAAAGCTGCGAGGGATAGAAATTGAAAAACGAGTGCCAAGTGAGGTCAGCAGAACGCTTACCACCGAGCTGGATGCAACATGTAAATGTCTGCATAAATAAAATCAGCACATGTCTCCCTGCTCGTTTCTGCAGAGCGAAGTAAGAATCAATTAGAGGATTTCAGGATCCCAGAGTAATCCTGGATGCTATGAAGCAGTCAGCGAGTGATTTGATATGCTGATTATCTGACAGCATGTGCAGAAAGGGAGGTGTGAGCTACAGATCGGCATGAACCTCCACAAAGCTGCTTGACATCTTAGCAGCAGGAGAAATCAGCTGCTCCTGCCTCTGCAGGAGCTGTAAGTCGCTTTGAATTTCACCCTCGCCTTGCTCTTGACACCTATCTTGTAATGCTATTTCACCCGCCGCTGTTTGTTGAAGACACAGTCTGCATGCCATGATATCCAACCTTCACCTCCTGAAGCTCACATCAAACCCAGCTTCTCTCCGCTCGGCCTCATGAGGATCCATCAAATTGGAAGTTTGTGTCTGGCAGGGCTGCAGAAAGCCAGGAAGAAAAGGGGTCGGGTGTATCCTGGAGAAAATCTGATTTCTTCTCTCCACCGGCAGTGATTCATGTGCTGCGGCCGCAGGAATCGACTCTGCGCTGTTCGGTCGAGTGTGTTTGTTCCTAAACAAACACATATTTGCTCATTTTACGCAAGTGAGAGTCATGCCCTGGCGCCAATGTGTGAGGCAGACAGAGTGGCTATTGTTTGCTGTGCAGGGCCAGTGATGCTATCAGTGCTAATCAACTGACTGGGTTATTGTGCTGCGAGCTGCTGGAGGAGACAGACTGCTGCAGGCGGTTGGAGGGCTCAGGGTGTGTGACAGCCTGCACATGTGTGTATCAGGTGTTTTTAGGGCTGTTTCATTTCATAAGGGAGGAGAAAGTGATCGCATGATGACCTTGTTAGCATCAAAGCGGCTCGAACACCAGGCCTGAGGCGTTTACTGGATAAATGTGATGTTGATGGCATGACTACTGGTTTGTTTGTTGCTTGTTTTGTTTGAGAAATCATCGATTGACTTGCGTATGCTCAGAACAAAAACAGATTCTCCTCTGACTCTCTATCCAATTTTCTGCTCTTGTCACCGTCCTTTCTGACAGCAAAGCCATAAAGAATGAATGTGGGTGAAAATAATCAATCATGAAATTAATGCAAAGAAAGTATAGCAGTCATCACTCTGGGCGTCATGGGCTCATGATCGTCTGTTTCCATATTTTATGGTCACATAATGGACACGCTGAAGCCGTACGGCTCGACTTCATCAAATACTCATTTATTGCTCTCATGCTTACGCCACATTACACAAGCGTGCATGCGTGTATGTGCTGATGTATTCATGCACACATTGACCGCCTCTCATCCACATGGTGCCACCGTTTAGTCCATCCTCGTGTTCATTTCCTCGCGCAGTCATGTAAGAAAGATGTAAACAATAAATGAGGCGGCTGAGGAAAATCGATGGTGAGGGTACGCGTACGTGTCGGGGAGCGGAAAGCATTAATGAATTCTCTGCTGCTCATTAAAATCACCTTAGAGTTGACATTGTGTTTTACCCATATCCCTCATGGAGGTCATCATTGGGATTATTTGGCATTTTATTCTCTCATTACTGAGCCCAAATGAAAATAAACTACAGGGCTTCTTTGCATATATGTGAAATATATAAAATCTATTAGTGTAATATAACATTATATGAATGTTTAAAGAGTTTAATTTGTCTGGGCTTTATGTGACTGTGTGTAAGTATAACAGTGTGTGTCCTCCAGCCCCCAAACTGCTTGTACAGTGTTTTAGTGTGTATTAAAGCCTTGTGTCTGATGGCTCTATTGGAGACTCTGTGCGTGTGTGTATACATGCCCGTGCGTGTGCATAGACCCATGTGAACAAGTGATTTATGGGCTGTTTTTAATCAGGCGCTAGAAAATGTTATTAGACAGCCTTCTCGCGCTCCCTCCGCCTGCAAATGAGCCGGCCCCCGCTGCACCCTGGGATAGCCTCCTGTAATTAGTTCTGGGAACTCACCTGTTACCGAGCGAGGGCCGAGGGAGAGGCAGGGAAGAGACGAGTAACAAGCTGACAGATAAACAAACAGAGAGGAGAGAGTGAGGAGAAGGTGAGAGAGGTTGAGGGTGAAGAAAAGGACTAAAGTGGAAAAGAGAGGGTGCTGTGTGTGTGTGTTATGAAAAGAAACTGACCTCAGCACAACAACACCTCCTGGTTTTACAGCCTGCTAACAAGCTAGCCACAGTCTGTTTGTTTTGCTCCCAGTATAAATTAGTATTGAGCTTGCTTTCCAAAAACTCTTGACTAAAAGGAGGAAAAATTGCACTTCCTGTTCCACAACCCAAAAAACACAAACATATTTTCCCCGTCTTGAACTCAGCATGACTCTCTGCCAAACAAATCATGTGACCTGTCTGCTTTTGGGCGCATCACTGAGTCCTGATGAACTGACTGGAGCTGCTGGCCACAGGCTCTCCAGTGAGCACCAGCTTGACAGCCAATCAAAACACTGCCTTGTCACTCCTGGTCACACACACACATGAATACACACACACACACACATACACAACTCATATGCAGCGTCAACTGTCAGCAAATATTGTGTCCATGTAATTTAAATCTTCACATATGCAGACACACGCCGTGCACTTTCCTGCTGCTCCTGACAGCCCAGTAAAAACATAATGAAATATTCAGGAAGTCTCACCGTGCTCTGGATTCTTCCTTTCTCAGCTTTTCTTGTTAGTTTGTGTTTGTTTGTTCCAAAGACGAAGAGAACACAGCGTGTGTGCATGCTGGCATCACTTCTATCAGACATTCCTACCTTATAGAGGAATCTGCTGCAGACATGTGTTTGTATGTGCAGCAGTGAGGAGCGAGTGTGTTTGATTTTGCTCTGTGTCGTCTCTCCTTTTCTTGCAGTCTCTGCTTTGTGTAAAGGGGTGTGAGCCAGCCAAGCCTTTTGTTTGTGTGTTGCCTGGTGCTTACATCAACTATGTTTCTCTCCTTAATAACGTCGCCGAGCAAACACAGCCAGAACCAGGCTTTTCTGTTTTGGAGTCCAGAGCAAATATCAGGCGCATTTATTTTCTTTCACTTAAATCAAAAGGCAGCTACGGATACAGGTGACCTTTTTTTCTGAGCTGATATGCTACAGGCTTTTTACAAAGTGAGCTTGAGCTTTTGAAAGCTCTTTCCCTGCATGTTCAGAGTCATCCATCAGCATAGTCCACATTTTCCAGATGATTTGGAGAATTTCACTGATTGTGCCCCAGTGAGGTTTGTATTACGTTGAGCTCTCTTCGTTTTGAAAATGACACCTCTCACCCTGAGCTGTCTGTGCAGAAGGTTTTCTATGCAGAGCCGTATCCTAATGATTACTCCTTCACAGTTCAGTATCCTCCCACTTAACTCAAAACTTTTCTCTGTCTGACTCAGACAGTTGCCACTGGGGAGTCTGTCTGATGATTAACAGAGCATATCTCCATTGTAGCATCTCTGCACAGACGAGGGAGCCACTTCACTGCTGCGAGAAGAAAAGCTTTTTGTTCAGTGATTATGGTAAAGGTCCTTTGTGGAGTCAAAGACGGGACTTTTGTTTATTGCATGTACGTGAGAGGAAGTGGTAAGGTGTTGGGGGTTGGTTAAAGAGATCACTATCTCTTCACCAAGCATGGAGAAGAGTTGGAAAGAAGAAGAATCGGCCCGTCTGGCTCTGGCTAGAGGTGACAAAATCTGCCCACTGGCTCCTCCAAAGCTTATGTTAATATCTCCTTTGTTCAATCCGCTCAAAGTGTGCTAGAACGTCACAGTCTGGTTTAACGGGAAGGCTACGTGCCAGGTTGCTTTTGGTTTTGGGCTGAGACCAGTCACTTCCTGGAACTCATCTGGTTGCCTGGCTACTTGTCCCTGCCAAGAAATATTTTGGCAAACAACCTGTTCTAGTAAATAAAAGAGCAACAATCAGAAGTTGGGCGATGAATCCGCTTTAGAGACTGCACCTGAGTTTCTTTCCTGCACATTTGGTGTTTATTACCCAGCCTGTATAGAGTGTGTCACGCATGGATGGAAGTGATTGATGTAGCTTGAAACCTTCAGGGATGAGGAGATTTTTCACTTAGTCAAACAGGAATATTGACGCTTTTTTTTTTCTTTGTGTGCATGCTAACAGCTTCATTACATATACTCCAGACCAATAGCATTGACTGGTTGATTGTAAAACCATCTTATGGAGCAGATGCTCATGTCCATCAGTGTAAACTGCCTAAGCATGACATTCTGGTACACTCCTGTAATCAGCAGGATCATGAAGCATCCTAAAAAAAAGTTGTTTATGGCAGGCACCCAACTCCTGCTGTGCTTTGAAAACCAGTTTCCATTTTCTGAGACTCACAAGCCAACAAAGGTGCAGGAAAAGTGTCAAAGGATGCTCTCTACAGAGCTCTCTGCTCAGCTAATTCAAAGACTGTTTTTATCCAAACACTCCACCCGAGCAGACGCTCATTTTCTCCTGATGTAAATAATGCAATGTAAAGAGAAAATGAACGGTTTCACTCTTTCTGTGTTTGAAGTAGAGATGCCTTTTGTTCCTTGTTGACATTAACCTTCTTCGCAGACATGTCCGACTGGAGGACGAAGAGCAGGCGTTTATTTTTCTGAGGAGCGTTATTTATCATGAGATGTTTGTGAAATGAGAACATTTATTTACTTCAAGAGGAACAGTTCAGAGCTAATAAAGCTCAAGGAAGCATAAAGAGGGAGTTGAAACTTTAAGTGATATGCTGATTCATTTTTAGGTGGGCATAGAGAGGCAGTCGTCTGTGTTTCTTACACTTCTATAGAGTGATATAAGATAATCTGAAATAATGTGATCTGTAGAAGTTAATGAAATCATCTTTATGAATTATAGCCAGAGCACTGTTTTTCTATTTTTGCAACTTTAACTCACATTTTTCTATTTCGCTCTCATTTTAGTGGCAGGCGTTTAATTGCTTTTGCCCCTAATGACTGTTGTTTTTCACGCCCGACTTATTTCTCAGCTCATTGGTATTTGGCTGTCGGGGAAGCAGCGGGGGCTCTCTCCATGCACCGTTGTCACGTGAAAATCATGAAAGCGTGTGTGACGTACATGTTTTGCTTCAGTTTGGGGGATTACGTGGGCCCCGAGAAGAGACCGAGAAAATATCTTAAAGCCTTTCCAAACCCGGTCCCCGTTTTTATAAAAGGCAAACAAGGAGAAGAAGAAACCGTCCGTCTATAAAGAGGACGGATTTAAATTCCTTAAAAGTTTCCATTTTTGAAGACGCCGTGCTTTTATCAGTGTTACCTTTTGCTAATGCTTACCTGGAGCAAACCACTGGGTAAGAGTGCCAGGGTGGAGGAGCAACACATCCATGAAATGGGATTACACTGATCTGCTGTATAAATGGTAACTGTGATCATCTGCAGCTCTGTAAAAATAGCTCAGAAATCACACAAGGAGGCGAAAAAATAATAACAGTGGGATTAGAGATTGTAACGTCCCAGCAACAATTAGAGACTGGATTCTGCATCCTGTATGACAGATTGATTCAAACCCCACGTCTGCAGCTCCTTCACCGTCCATTAGTGCTCACGATGCAGCGTCTGTGACCCCGCCGCTGCTACCGCCGCCGCCCCTCCTCAAAGACAGAGTGATGGCCGAACACGGTCCCTCCATCCCGAACACATGTCGAGAAGCGTTCATTAGTCCCGCCGTTCTGAGAGGTTCATAAATCACAGCCATCTGGAACTCTCAGTGCTGCAAAACTCCAGGCTCGCTCAACAACTCCTCTTTCCTCCCTTCCTGTGCCCGTGGCAAACAGCCAATCAGATAGCAGATCCCTTTGCTGAGCAACACAACACGCAACTTTTGCAATAACTTGATAGCAGAGTTACACTGGGGTGTTGTAGTGTCACACTGACTCCCACAGAAAAGAAACTTAACAGAAACTCAATATGGACTCTATTTTTGAGTTGCTTTCACTAAGTCGTGTCTATGTGTGTGTGTGTGTGTGTGTGTGTGTGTGTGTGTGTGTAGTTTTCAGGAGTTTGTTGTTGTATAACTCTGGCTTTACACAATCTTAACAGTCAAATCTTTCCCATTTTGTCCTCTGTTTAATTTCCACTCTCTTGTTTGTTCAGTGGATCAGCTGATAATGTGACAAACAAACATTAACACAGCAAGATGCAGCTCTGATAAACAACATCCAGCAACTCGCATCCATCCGAGTGTGTGGAAGAGTGTGTGAACATTTAATAACTGCTCTCTGTTTGCTTAATGATAAGCTGAAACATGCAAAGCACATTACAAACACCAGAACCGTGTCTCTCTCCTCCCCCCTGCATATAAACTATTTCCTGCTCAGTGTGAGCTTCAGGTGTGGGGCTGAATGTGTATGTCCTCACACACACGTAAGCTGTGTATCTTATATGGATCCAAAAGAAAACAAATTGAATGACATTTTCGATGATGCGTCTTCCTGCGTCATCGTCTCAGTAGAAACACCTGCCTCATGCTGCGTGCTGGCGGTGGACAGACCCATCAGATTGTGCGTCCATGTGTTCTTCTGTATCGTCGAAGATAAAATATCTGCTTCTTAGAGTCCGCTCAGGGTGGTGGAGCAGCACAGGCTGTCGATTCAGACTCCTGCTCTCTCTGGAGTACATGTGTGCAAACATTTCTCACTGATATTGCTTTGCCAGCTGCTCTGTTACACTTGCCCTTTTGGGGAGAGCTTGCCAGAAAAGCTGCATCTTTGAATATATAAATCTGTCCACATATATTGGAAGTTACTGTACTTTAGCCGACTGAAGTCCCCTGCATGCCTGAGGTAGACTTCTGGAGGCATTTTGCAGCAGATCACGAGTGGATTTATCTATCACAGTGAGCAAACTTCTGCAGTTTCCTTTCTGTTGCACGCCTCGGCGGGTTAATGTCAGTGCAACTTTGTAAAAGAAAGAAAGGAGCAGAAGCAGCAAGACAAAAAAAAAAAAGAAAGAGAGAGACATTTTCAGCCACAAACAAATCCTCTCTCCCACCATCCTCCTCTCTGGGGAAATCAGCGGCGGGGGAGAGAGGAAAGATGTTGTTTTCTTTTCACTCAAGTGCTGAGCGACCCCCTTCCTCTGTCCACCTGTGCCCACCTCCACCTCCACCTCCACCTCCTCCTCCTCAGCCTCTTCCTGCTGCACCATAATAATCCATCCATCTGCTGTAATCAAACTTTCCTCCTCCTCCTCTCCATCACCTTCTTTCTCACACTTTCTCTCTGTTTTACCCTTTCACATCTTCCCTCCCTCAATCACAGCCTCATCTCTCTCATTATCCCCCTCCCACCTCCTCCTCCTCCTCTCCTCCTTTTGTGTTGCCGGCAGAACTCCAACAGGCGATTATTGATCAGCCTAATCGGAGGCGTTAGAATGCAATTCCATCTGTCCTCTCTGCTTCATAGCTCCGCGGCCCATTCGATAACGTTTAGACGCCGCGGATGCAGATGTGGTCAACAACGCCAACGGAGGAGGGAGAAGAGGAGGGGTGGTGCTAATGATGAGCCGCCTCCTTCACGCTCTCTGAGTCTTTGTCTTCACCACCTGTCAAAAAGCAAATCTAAGTCTCATTTTCCCTCCTCGGCTTGTTCTGTTTTTCTTTTTCCCTTTGTCTTATTTACCCATCTGAGTCAGAATATCCATCCCTGATCCCTTCCTCTGTTTTTCTCCTCTCGCTCCTTTTTCTCTACCTACAAATATTCCATGTCTGATCCTGGCTGAGGGGAATGTTTTCAACACTCGTATTGATATTCATATAATTCTCCTCCTGAAGATAAAGACTCATTGTCTCCCATCTTTTATGTGTAAACTTTAATTCCCGTTTTCTCTACATCTTGCACGCACGGAGTAAATCCAACACTGGCGTGAAAAATCGAGCCCCGGAGAAATGTTTTGTAGCAATCAGCAACTTTTTTTCACACGTATCCTTGAGCAAGACATTTAATCCTCAGATTTGCTCAGTGTCCAACAAGATTAAGCGTGTTTCGGGTTGCTCGCAGGTACAAAAAGATGTTCTTTTGGGAATCTGGGAGCTGACCAGCACAGTCACAATCATCTGTAACACTTCGTCAGTCACAGAGCTGCAGAAACAATCCAAACTCTCATTCTGAGGTCGATGTTTCTTATGATTTTGCGATAAAGTACTCAAATTTCCAGAGTTTACCTCTGCCTGCTTCTCTGTCTCCATTTCATATTTGGATGTGTTTTAGTTTGACAACTCCCCTGCAACAGATGTGCTCTGACTACAGTCGCAGATGTGTTGCATGTATAGTAGAGGAAACAATACAACAGGAGCAGGAGAGGTGAGGCTTTCCAGCTGCATTGTGCTTCTGGATTTTACAGATTTTACAAAGAGAGGGTATAAACAGAATCAGTTCTTAGTGAAAATGTGGTGAGTTTGAGGTTTATTTATCCTGCTCTGTCTGCCTTCACTGACAGTTCAACTGATTCAAAGCAATGATGAGTTCACGTTCATGTCTGATCTGTGTGATGGCATTAATGAGCTGATGGCTGCACTTTCTGCTCTGTGCCTCACAATCAAGTTAAGTAGAGTAAATGAATAGCAAAACACATTTAACACATTTCAGTGTTTTCATAACTGCTTTCATAACAGAGGGTCATTGGACTGAAAATCCATACCATCATGTAATACGCTGACGTTACTGCCCAACACTAGAATGATGAAACTCCCAGTGTGTTCTTAGAAAGTGCTTGTTTCATCACTGGAGCTCTGATTTCTCCAAAGATCCCTGGAAAGCCTCTGAAGTGCTCCTCCTCAGGGCTGGGGGGGGTGGGCAGGAGGTGCAGAGAACAGGTGTGTCAGCTCACGACGAGCCTCACTTTGAGACTAATTCGTGTGTACGCGTCTGAGAAGGCCCTGTCTGCTTGCATCAAAGCACACACAGCCTCTTGTTGTCTCACCGCCTCCGGTGATTAGTCCAGCTCACTCACTTTCAACTTATTTTACCCCAGCGGGCTCTGTATGTTGCATTAGACTGCTGACGAACGCTGATCGTGACACATGTATTTTAGGTTCATGGATGTTGACGATTTTCCTTTTATCTCACTTGTTAATTAAAACTTCAAGCTGTGATTGGAGCAGATTATTTTAAAATCAAGACAAAGACCTTTTTCTTACAAAGTGGCAGCATGTGACACAAATTAGCTTCTTTAAAACTCCGTCTTGATCTCTCCTTTTGTTTTAAGGCTGTGCCTCTCTGGTTTCCCACCCCTCTGTCTTCACCTTATATCCCCATGTTTTGGCAGCAGTGCAGCAGCCCGTCCTTGAACCCGTCGCTTCCTTGAATCATTTGAACTCCTTTCACAATTCGCTCCACCTGAAGAAATCCACTCACTCCCTCTCGTTCCTGCGAGGGGCGAAAAAAAACCCTCGTCTTCTGGGAATCTGGACAGCACTCTCATCCCTCGTTACAGTTTAACCCCTCCTTCACACTCCCAGTGTAAAACACACTGACATGTTACTGCTACTGTCAGTGGCCACTCGGTCACTCCCCCGACCAGAGTGGGGGTTCACTTTCCTGCTCAAGGGCACCTCCACTGAGGATGTTAAAGAAGCGGAAAGCCTTTCTCACTCAATTTTCCCAGCTGGTTTGCGGCTGAGAAAAAGGCGACCTTGCAGTAACATGCTCACCGCTGAACCCTGCAGGCCACCGTCCCTACTGTAACTCTGTCCACGGACTGTGACGACAAGGTTCACAGGAAGGACGGGGCTCTGATCTCGTCTCTGCTACCATGATTATACAGGATGAAGATGAAATCTTACAGTGTGTTGCATGATAACTCTGACCTTGGCATAAATAGTTAGTCGTCATTGTTGCCATGGAAAAATCTGATTGGAATAAAAAAAAAATGTTCTTATCAATTGGAGCTTTAAAATATTTATTGTAATATCTAAGTGCTGTTGTCTGGCTTGCAGAAAAGTCTGTATTTGTTGGTCAAAGTTATCTTCTTGACCTCTTCCCAGCTTAAACCGTCAGGCTTGTTTTCCCATGACCTTCTCCTCTGCTCCCAGCGTCTATGACTCCATGAGGATCACTGCTCAACGATGAAAAACCATGGGTCAGTTGACCTTTATGACCATATTGTCATGGGGACGGTTTTCTTCGTATTTTTGGTCAAATGATTCAGGTCATTTCGGGAAATGATCACAGACTTCCAGACTTACTTCAGTGGATAACATACAATAAAACAATACACCGACGTCACCTGTGTAATTTTGACTTAAGCTTCTTGTGTTTGTGATTTTCATGACAGACAACCTTCCTCAAACTGAGTCGGAGGATGTGATACAAAGGATATTTTCCTCTCCACTTCCTCTCACCTCTCGAGCAACTTCTCCTCTGTGTTTGTTATGTCTCTATCTTTGATCCGTCTCCCTGTCGTTCCACCCCCGGAGGCTCCCCCCTCGGGGCGCCTGCAGGTTGGAGATCACATATCCTCCGCCCAGCTGGCCCCCCGTCCGCCCTGGGCCAGGCTGGAGGGGGAGCTGTCCGGCTGCCAGTGCTGGACTCCACCAGCACCTCTGCCTCTCACTGTGGCGCTGTCCGTGGTGCTGAAACCAGGCTTCTTACCTCTGGCTGTCAGAGAAGGTGGCAGATGGAGGACGGGGGCGGAGGTTCTGCTGCTATTTTCATGTAACTCTGCAGATGACATGAGCAACACTCTCTCCTGTGTTTTTTTCTCTTCTGGCATGCGTCTCTCTCATCAAACAACAGAGGCGAGCTGCACAGTAGGGGAAAGAAAGTCAGAGGAAAAGGCTTAAAGATTTGACAGGAATGTGTGACTCTGACAGGAATACAGCATTTCAAGGCAGGCAGGTGAAACGAGCAGAAAAAAAAGCCTCCTGCTGGTTGTCTGTGCCTGAACACAGCGACTCAGAGACTCAATGACACATGCAGCACCTGAGCAACCTCTCTCACGGCGAGAGCACGTCCATTTGTGTCCTGAGCCGAGTCTGTGTGAGGAGAGAGGAATGGAAAGTGTTTATCCATGGAATAGAGAGTAGCGTGTGAAAAGCCAAACAAAAAAGGTGAATCACAGTGGTGCTCGGCCTCTTGCTGTCATATCTGATGTGTGGAGTGAGAAGTTTCGACCTTGTGACTCTGTCAGAGAAAGAGCTTTTACCTCCTCTGAGCTCTGAATGATGCTTAGTGGAAGCAGAAATCTCCAGCACCTGCTAATGAATCAAGAAGCGTGAAACACTTCTACTGCTTTTCTCAACATGAATAACTCTATGGAGGGACGTAATTTGTCCTAATTTGTCCAGGATACGGTTGTAGGCACACTGATTCTCTTTAGCAGTGGGAACCAAAGCAGCTGTAGTGGATGAAACAACTTCTAATGAATCAAAATGACTCCTTAAAGCTACAGTTTTCACAAACCACGCCTGTCCTAGTCCAGTTGTCTTTATTTCATGCATGCCAGCAGACAGAAAGGACAATTAACCCCCCACTGACTTTGATTCACTCACACTTCACTTTTTTTAACGTAAGGCCACTTCTGTCGTGTCGTTTTGCTACAATGGCGTCAGCAAAACATCCTTCCTACATGTTTCCCGTCTTCAAGGAAACAGTCAGAGCTGTGTAATCGGCTGAGCCGCGTTTGATACGACTCGTCGCTCTGCCAAAATCAAAAGTTGCTGTGATTAGCATAATCGTGCAAATCTGACAAGATGTTTAATCAAGATCAAACAGAGGAGAGATTAGTGTTTTCTTTCAGATGCGAGTCTTTTTGCACTTTATGTGTGGATGCCGAGGTAATCCATGAAAATCGCTGCTGCCAGGCTGTGAAACGCCGCACATGCAAACTCCTCAAAACTGCACGTGCTCCAGTTTCCAAACCAGCCTTCTTAAAGAAAAGTAAAATTACTTTGAGAGTGAATTAGCAAAGAGAAGACTAAAGGAGAGTTGGCTTCATTAATATTAAAGTTGTTGTTTGAATGTTTAATTAAAGGGCTCACTGGTTTCTAAGCTCGTAACTTCCAAATAGGATCTGGCAACGGAGTCCAGCGGCGCTCGCACAAAGCCCGTTTTATGTTGTTCAGTTCGACTTTACACGCTGGCAGTAAATGTCACAGACAAGCGTGACTCTCACTTTAGCAATGACACGAGACCCTTTTAATCATTTTTATTTTATGAGGATTATTTCATTGGGTCTTATCATAAAGCAGCAGAGTGATGTGCAGCGTCTATTTAGAAATGACAGCCCCCTGCCTGTGTTGATTAACATGAAAGCAGCTCATAGAAGTCGCAGAAACATGCAACAAACAGACACAGCGGCTGCACAAAGGGCTTATCAATCAGTGTCATCACATTAAAGCTGGGTTTTGTGGACGTACTTTGGTCTCCGTTTTTCGAAACGAGCCACTGAAGTTGTCTTTTCGCAATTACAGCTCGCTCCTCCGCAGGAAACTTTAATTGACGTCAGGTTTTCATGTTGTAAATGTTTCCCTTCCTCATTCATTCCTTGCATGGATTCACTTCTTTCCCCTCCTCCCAGCTTCCTCAGCTTGCTGGAAAGCGTGGAGAGCAGCTACAGGAAGGTGAAGTGTCAGAGTCAAACAGGCCGCCAACCTTGGCTGGCATCAAGGGCAATTGCTCGCTCTCAGCTCAGCTTCAGCACCTGCGAGCGGTCTCCCTGGGATCACCACAACACACACTCCACCACCACCAACCCTTCAAGCCCTCCCTCGCCTCCCTCGTCTCCCTCGTCTCCCTCTCCAGCTCATCATTAGCATATGCAAAGACAGGCGTAGTTCAGGGATGCAAATGAGGCGAAGCGCAGGCATGCATATTTATTCTGCTGCTGGAGCCGATGGTGGGGTTTGAGCGCTGACCCCCGGAGCGGTGTTCAATTTTTACATTAACCCAGAGACAACCACATGTAAACATCGCCGTGAAGGCTTTTCAGCTCCGTATGTGATCCAGGACCCCTATTACTGATTCACGTTTGTGCCCCATGAGAGGTTAGTCGTGTTTGTGCGGTTGCTGGCGTCGTGGAAAGATGTTGTGGGCGAAATTGCCTGTCGCTCGTTTGACACCACTCCCTTTTGTTTGGTGAATAAAAGGCTCTGTGTGGCTGTTTCAATGAAAGCAGGCGTGTGTCTGTGTGCGGCGGCGGTGGTGGTGGCTGCTTTTACGCCAAAAGCTTCTAAAACTTGAAAATAATCCATCTTTAAGCTGAAAGTCAGTCAACGATCACCATTTTCTCATTCTCTGGTATTCCTCTCAGGGCCACCATACTTTTCATCCATTTTCTTGTTTGCTTGCTTCACTCTGAGATAAAGCAGCTGTAAGATGGAGTCACCAGCAGAACAGGAGATTGGGACACTCGTCATGCAGAGACTTGTTGGTGTTTCAGAATGTAACTGAGGACCAGAAGAAGAAAAAACAACAAAATAAACTGCACCTCGGCCTCAAATCTGAGACCCATAGTACCATTTATCTGCTCCTCCACAGAGTGCTCCATTTTCCCCGCTGTCAAGTGAGTGAGCTGCTTCTCTCAAGTGAGTTTTTCGACAGCCAGGCATTGTGCGCCACTAGCCTTGGCTGACAAAGCACGGGGCGACAGCCACCGCATCAGCACACTCCAAAGACACAAGAAGAAGAAGAAGAAGAAGAAGAAGAAGAAATAGAAGAAGACGGGGGCTGAGAGGTTTTTTGGTTTGCATGTGATTTATAAAAGTATGGAGGTACAGCTCATGCTTCCTTCTTACTATTCAATGAGTGAACTCTTTAATGGCTTCTTTGCATGTGCGAGACTAAATGATGGAGGGGGAAGATGGTGGGTGCGTCACCATGAGAGGGAGAAGGATAAAAGCAGCAGAGCAAGAAAAGAAGCAGAAGGTCGCTGCTTTGAGGAGGAAGAAAGAAAACGCAGTCACATCTCAGCAGGAGAAAGCTCCCAGGAATCTATAATGAAAAATGTCATGAACACATCATCTCTCTTCAGAGTTTCTCACCCATGTTTTGGACATGTGACTCTATTCTTGGTTTCCATCCATCAATTATTGAAACTTTTTTAAAGAAGCTTGCAGCTGCATCACTGCATGAATAATACATGGCTGGATAATTGTTCACCGTGATGGATTACCTCCTGTAATCTCCAGCATGCTCTGCAACTCTCTGCAAGTCCGGTTTCATGATGATGACACTAAGTTGGAATGGAAATCAATGGCAGCCTGTGGGGGACAAAAATCAATCCTAGAAACCTTTGATATGCTTTTGAGGATGGTCAGCAGTAAATCTGAATGAGTCATAATCAATGGAACTGTAAACCATGGTCTTATTAGATGCAACAAGAAGCATTTGTCATGTTTAATGTGTCAAAACAGCAGCGACTGTAATTTCCCACAAACACACACACACACACAAACACACACAGAGGCCTTGATGTTGTTCTGTGGCGCCGCATGTGGCCTCCTGCAGACATGTGATTGAGGTTTGCATGAAAGGGTTGATGCATTGGTTTCTCATGGAGCTCTGACAGGCCGAGGGTGCTATAAATATACAGCGTTAAATCCTTTTTCGTAACATGCAGCGGAGAGCAAACACTCTGCTATAATGAGAGATGCAGAAATTCACTCACGTTGGTGAAGATGTTTGAGATGCAGCCTCCAGTATCAGCATCATCCCTGTCCCCTGGCCTCCATTATCCATCCGTCAGAGAGAAATCACAGGCTCTAATAAATCAAACCAACAAGGTTCACACCGCCATATGGCCCCGATGGCCCCCATGATACAGTATGTAGGATATTATCACCCCCTGAGCCTCCAGTATTTGTCTGAAACAGCCCCTCAGCTGGTGAGCGAGGTGACGCATGTGAGCCTTGGGGCCAAGGTGACGCTGGCGAGGAGCCACGGCTTCACGTTTACTCGGCCAAGGTGACTTTGAGAGAGCGCGAGAGCTGATTTTCTCCTCTGCTGATGACCCAAACAGCAGTAATACTCTCCTGCTCATTAAGCTGGTTTGATTGGACCGCCTCAGGAAACGGAGGGAGAGAGTGAGTGGGGATGATCTGAGTGGGCGTTTGTCTTCGTTCGGTTGGATTTGAAGGCTTCACATTAAGTTTCTCAGCTTGTTTTTGAGCTGGTATAGTTGACCTTTGACTTGCCTGTGGGTGATATTTATTTCAAGGCGAGGATCATAAAATGGATTAAAACATCCTGAATTGTTAAAACATTAAAGGGGATGTCAAAGTAAAGGCAAACTGTTTGACTGTTGTGTTTTGAAGTCTGTTTTTTTTGGGGGGGGAGTTGAACTCAAGTTTCATCCTCAGAAGTGAAGTTAAAGACGTCAGAGTCTGAGCTGAGATGTTTTTGTTCCCCCAGATGGAGTTTATGGTCACCTTGTCCTGTGAATAAACTAAAGAAACAAAGCATAAAGTCAGCAGCTGGCAGATAAATTTGACAACCAGTCTCAGTGAAAACAGCAGCAGCAGCAGCCAGCTGTCCCTCAGCTCACAGGCCTCTCTGCCTCTGTCTTTGTCTCCTCCTCGCCCCGTCGTCCTCCTGTCTCAGCCCGTGCTGCTGCAGATGAAACGGGACAAGTGTGACTGATTCAGATACATGGAGCTGGGCTGCTCTCTCAAACCAGGCAGAACCTGCTGTCAAGTCTTTCAGCGATGGATCGGACGGAGACACATTCACCGTGAACTCCCAGTGAACCTTGCACTCCCCCCCTGACATTTTACACCACAACACACACACACACACACACACACAGAATCATTTTGTGCACTCAACCCTCTGAATAGATCACATCACCCACTTGTGCACGCTCAAACACACATTTGTCTGTTTGGCCCGATGTGCGAGCTGTAAGAGTGCTAATAGGTTCCGCTGGTTGGCTTCGTGTGCTGCGTTTGACTGTCACTTAGTGCGATCAGGAGTGACAGGGCGCCCTCCTGGCGCCCTCACCCTGCTGATGGAGGAGGTCAGAGTGGGACAGGTGTCCGTCTGTCTGCTCCGGTCAGTTACAAACCATTAGAGGATGGAAATATGATGCTGAAGGTGTGGAGAAGGATCTAGATTCCATGTGTAAGCCTGTCTTAGCAGAAGTAAACTCAGTCATCGCTGCTTTCATCAGTTCATGTCAAATGACGTGGAAGAAATCGCCTCAGTGGCCTTGATTGTTGATGATCGTTGCCAGTGATTCAATTATCAGCTGTTGTTTACTCTCTGACTGCAGAAACACTCAGCTGAAGACAGAATGGATCTTATGGGGCTTCAAGAAAATCCTCCAGAATTATTTTGAGTTTGCTTGAGAAATGCAGGAGTGGATTTATAATGAGTGGAAAAATATGTGCAGTAGCTTTTATGTGTCTCAACTAGGGCTGAATGGTAAAGAGTATTCTATATTCTTTATAAAAATGAAATTGCGCTGTCTGTGATTAAAACATTGCAGCAGGACAGATTGTGATTCAGTCTAATTTGCAGTAAATAGCCTCGCTCTGATCTCCACTTTGTATAAGAGCACCAGGAATTCCAAGTGCAAAAACTATTCAAACTTCTGAGTTGTTGAACTTTTCTTCACACAGATATTTATCAAACTTGAAGTCCAGACATGAGTGTGTCAGAGCCATATGTTCTCCTCTTTGCACATGAGATAAATCTGCACATTCACAGGACGTGTCCCTCGCCCGCCTACTTTCCTCACTCATCCTCAGGGATCCCTTTAATACTCCTCAGCGTTAATGAAGACAAATCATCCAATTTAATCGATCGATGAAGGAGTCACTGTAGTTGACGTCCCTGAGGGTGTGGGAGGGAAAAAACACACATGATGGCAACTTATATGCATGACAAACACAGCTGGAAGCCCTGCAGAAGATTTAGAGCACTTTCATAACATTTGGTGCTATCAGAGCTGTTCTCCACTTTACTTCAACTCCACGCTTGTCTTCAACCTGCTCTCTCTCTCTGTCTGGTAGTCAGGAAGAATAAGCTTCGACGTCAGATCAAAGCGAGCTCAAACTGCAGCGAGGGAGAGACAGAAGTCTGAGCCTCACCTTATTGCTTTTGTGAAGGCGTAACTTAAGCAGTTATGTGTGCATGCTTTCAGGAAGGTGCTTTAGAAAAACTTTACATAATTCTTCATCCAAAAGTTTCCACGTATCACCCAGGAATCCATAATATATAAACCGCTCGGGTTTTAAAAGAGTAAATGATGAGAGAAATCAAAGTTTCTCACCACACACGATGTTAAGATAGTCTGCAGCACAATAACCTGAGAATAAAAGTTGAGTTTCCCTTTAAAAGCATTATTTTTGTCAAAATCCAATTCCATCTCATACAGGAAAGTAAAAGATTGATTTCTTTCTCTGCCGTTTCTTTGTCATCTTCAATCTTTTCAAGCGAGAATGGAGGATGTGTTTGCTCCTGCACACCAAGTGAATCAGATATTTTTGTTATATTTGTTTTGTAATAACATATTCTCCTGCACACACACACACTCACACACATGCAATCAAACAGGGGCTGGGGAGAGAGGCTGGCGTGGTCCCACTGAGCGGCCTTGTGTGACCTCAAACAGTGTGAAATGGTTTCAGTTCAATACTGTGGTATTTACTTAAAGTTATCTCCAGTGGCAGACGGCCGTGTTTGTTTCAATGCTTGGTCTCAAGATGAAAGTCAAAAACCAGAGATTGGTATCTTTCAGGCGACGCAGGCTGTTGCTAGCAATAACTTTGTTCTCATAAATTAGTCTTGCGTTGAATTACAGTGAGTAACTCCTCATAAAAACAGCTTTCCAGTGTTTCTGAGCACTAAGTCGCTGTTGCCTTTATTGATTTATCCACTGAGACGAATGTTCAGGGCATTTGGTGCTTGGCAGGTGTTTAATTCACACACTGGTTGTACACAAATGAGATTAAATTAGACTCTAATGATTCCCGTGGGGGTGTGGTTAAAGTTTTCCTCTCCATCATTGACCTCCGGGTTATGAGCATGTGTTCGACGGGGGCCTCAGGTGTCAGTTGGCTCTGACGCCCAGCTGGTGCAGGGGGAGGGATTTTCACACCTGCCATATATGATTCACAAGCTCATGTCTGGAAATAAAGTGTCGGAGACCGTTAAATACTGGAGTTTCATTTCTCAGAGTCATGAAGATTCACATGAGTTTGAACTCTGTGAAGAAAGTAAAGTCAAACTTTTCCCCAAAACTTGTTAGTGTCTCATAAAGATAGACCGATATAATAGGCAGATTTTTGCTTTTTTTTTATATTTTCACCTGCATGATTTACTAGCAGGTATATAGGGCAACTCTGTGTTGCTAGGAGACACAACATTCGACAAGCAACTTTAAAACCGTATCAAAATATGTTTGATGAAGTGGGACAAAGGTTAAGCTGTTTCTGCTGTTTACATCATGTTCTACGTCTTTTTCTCATCTTGTTTTAGTTTTAAATAAAGTTCAATTCATGTTCCTGATTTTAAAATTTAGGCATTGTTTTGATGTAAACTGAAGGAGCCAATCCAGCCAATCCCTCGTCTCTCATTTGCACCTAAACAATTAACCTGTGATGAAATGAGTCTTTAAAACACATTTTGAGACATGCAAATTAGTTTCCAGCTCTCTGTGCATATTTTCTACCTGTGACAGTTTCACCTCATGGGCTGAACTGGAACAGAAAGTGTTGTGAATGACTGAAAATAAGTCTGGGAAAGGCTCTTTTTTTCCCCAAGATGTCTTCTTTCTTACTTAAAAATCATCTTGAGCCGTTGGAAGAAAAAAAAAAAAAAACTCCAACGACAATATGCCAGGGAAAGTGTCGAGGCGCAACCTTCAAATGCACCTGAAAATATGAGTTTCACTTAAGCCTTCAGTGCGGCTCCTTCCTTGACAGTGCTCTCGCTGCTGCCTTGAAGTGCGGCAGTCGTCTCCAAGATAAAGAGTCCTGCAGCACCTCCTAGGACTGAAAGAGAGAAAGCTCAAGGGAGACAAAACTTTCTCTTAAGTGATTTTGTAGGTTTATTCATTTCACTCTCACATGCAATCTTTGCTGCACCATGTTAGGAGCTGGGGAGGAAGATATCTGTGACCTGATGTGTGTTTGTGTTGAGGTCAATGTGGGTGGAGATGCTGGTGATAGTTCTGGAAATACTTAACTTTTTGTACTTTATTGGTCACTTGATATGAAAGAGAAAAACACACTGACGACAAATACGGCTTCTTTGTTGGGTTTCAGACGGTTGCAAACTATTTTCAGCTTCCTAAGATGTTTATTCTGTCAAACAACAGACAGAAATCAAACCTCAAGGGAATAATCTGGAAACAGAAGCTGCCTTTAGATTAGTGGTCGAACTTCTTTCAAGTGAACTTCCTCGTCTCTTAAAGAGGCGTCGAACAGATGTATCCATCGGGCGCTTTCTGCTCCACTCCACTGGGAATATTCCTCAAAAGCTCCGAATTTAAGACTCCACACTTGGCCAAATGAGTGCTTAACTCATCTTTTACAGAGCACTAACACCTCCCTCTTCCCAGACACACAGTTATTAAATATAGCCATCACAGCTGGGAGTGAAGTTGGTTTAATCCCACTTGACTTACAATGGGAAATTGGCAGCGAGCGCTGTACTGGCTGTAATGGGAATGAATGGGAAAGAGCGCTCGGCTGATTGACTTAGCATGAGAGAGGAAGTGAGTGTTTCTCTGTGAGGGATTGTTTTAGAGCGTGATGAATGAGTTACTTAAAGATGGAGGGAAGAATGAATTGTGTTTGCTTTCTACTCCAGCCCAGATTTGTAAAATACAAATTTGCCTTGCAGTTTCTCTACACGCCACGATTAGTCAGATCCAATATTTGGCAGGAGTGACTTTGACATTTGAAGGGTTTATGAACGCTTCCTTAGATTAGAGTCTCATTTCACAGCAACAAATCTGACTTCTACAACATCTAACCTGGCTTCTCTTTCCTCTTCTGGAAACTCTAAGCCTCGTGTAATGATAGAAATCTCTGTTTCATCACATCTCGATTTGCACCAGTCTCAAATCCTGAATCATTTGCACCATTTCAGCCTCAAATGGCTTCTCACATTGGGATGATTGTAACAGCACAAACCCCTCACATCCATAATCACACACTTGGCAGGCTCCAGCTGTAATTTACTTATACTGAGCCTCCTCATTTACATACAAAGATGCCTCCCTCGCGTAGCCGCTCTAATGAAATTAGCATGTAGTGTAAAGGCCCTTGGAGAAGTTTATTGCACCGCTGCAACATGTTAATACTTAATGCATCCTGTCAAGGAGCTCCATGATGGGTGTCTGTGGTGCATCAGTGCAAACGTGAGAGGACTGGAGTATTTCTGCTCCTTCTTCCTCCCTCTAGAAGTCATCACATCTATGCCAAATGTGAATTTCCTTTCAGAGTCAAACCTCAAACCTGGCTCTGTGTGACTCAAGTCCTCTCCTCCTCAGTTTGTGTCTCTTGTTTAGAATCAGCTGCCTCTCTGCCCTGGGGCAGGCTGAGTCACACCTAGCTGAGTCTTACTGTAGCTATCAAGGACACACAGCCCTCATTGTAAAAAGAGCTGAATTGCTGCTCTGTGAAACACAAATTTGACTCCGAAAGGCCACAGCTTGCCCTTGGCTGATGTTAACATTATCCTCAAATGTAAACCTGATCTCTGGGAGTGTCGAGGGAGTCTTAATAGGTGTCGGCTCGTGAGCCCGTGTGAGGGTTTGAGGATGTGTTGCTTGAAATCTGTTCTCCGGATCGATCTCTAAAACTTAAAGCCAAGCTGGAAAAATCGATCAACGGATAAAATATATTGTGGTTTCATGTTTCCTGGATTAAAAGCGTGTTAGGTGCTGAAAGAGCAGAGAGGTGCTCTGTTTATCAAAGACTTTTATTTCACTTACAGCACGGGAATACTCTTCCTATTTAAGAACCAAAAAGAACATTTTAAGGTGAGATTTAATTTTGGAGTGGTGTATGTATAACACTGAAAGTTCAATCTTCTTGCTTTGCGTTATTTAATCAACTGCGAATGCTGCTTGAAACTGATAATCAAAGAGCAAATAAATGTCTGTACTAAGAGGGAGTGAAGTGTTCACACATGTATCTACTCTTGCAAAATCAATAGTTAAATTGCTTTCAGCTGGCAAAGATACAATCTTTGAACCATAATAATATGGGGAAGCAGCTATGAAATAATGTTATAATTGTGCTCTCAGAATGGAGATAATTATTGTGAAGAATAGCCCGAATCATGAAGTAATCAAGGCGAAGATTTCCAATACAATCACACCGTCTCACATCCTCTGTTTGTCTGATTACTGTGGGATCCTTCGCCTGATTATAACCCATCTTCAGTGTTTGGGTAACACAGTATCAAACACACGCTGCATCCTGGGCCGGGGAGGTGGACAGGAGGAGAAGTGAAGACGGAGAGGGAGCAAATGTGAAATGACACGTTGACAGCGTCTCAACGAGGCCCAATCAGCGCAGCACTCCATCATATTTGAATCCGTCTGCGAGGTCTCTGCGGAGTTTCACCTGCAGCATTGTTTCTATTACGGACCCAATTATCCGCTCCCATCGATCGCTGCTCTCAGCACCTAAGTACTCAGATTGCTGCTCTGTGAGGGAACGGGCTCTTGTCTCAGGTTTCCCTTTAATACCCCCTTAGGAAGACGTCAATGTCCTCAAAAGTTTGGTTAGCGTCTGCGCTTTCTTAATACCCCCCTTTGGATGCGCTGGGGGACGTAAGCAAACACGCCAGATGGGTGAAGGATAATGTGTTCTGTGGCCCATTAGTGGTGGAAAGAGATTTGAATACCAGAACCTCTTCTGAATATTGCTCTTCATCTGACCTCCGGATTCACGGCTCAAATGAATCGAGATACCCTGTGGTGTTTCTAAAGTGATTAGTGATGGCTGGCACCCTATTACCTGGGAGTATCTGCAGGCTGCATTTCATGGTGAGGCTGCAGGCAATTTCTTTCCTACTCTTAACCTTTAAAACACTTTGAGAACTAAACAATAGGACACCTCTGAGGGAGTCTTGTTAATGTGAGCTCTGTTTGTGCTCCAAAACTCAATAATCTGAACTTCTTCCTTTGGAATCAGAAAAGCTTTTTGACACAAACATGAAACAACAAGGTCATGCAGCTGCTCACATGTGCATTTAATAAATCTGTATCTGTGTGTTTTTTTTTCCCATGTATTGATTAATTCCTCTCTTTGTAAAAGCTGGTACATCTGCAAACAAGTGAAGGTACTGTACGTAACGTGACATACATACACCATTCACAACACCAAGGCTGTTTCTTTCAAATCTATGAGACGAGGCGTAGGTGTTGACACTTTAAGGTTGCTTGCACAGTTGCAGTCTGGCCTCTTGAGAAGCTGTTAGGAGTTTACTATCAGATAATCCTGCAATTCATACAATTAATATCAGAGCTGGTGAGTGTGTTGAATGCTATCACCTCAAATTGGAGCAGATCTGTGTTGATAGGCGCCTTTTCAGACTCCTCTGTGTCTAAAAACTGGACCGCAAATGGCTGTTGTGAGCCCATTGACGAGGCACTGGTCAGAAATGATTGCAGTGATGGGAAACAAACAGGAAAATTCAACCCAATTGCCTCGGACAGAGAAGTGCTGTAAATATCAGAATCTACCGGCCTGCAGGCGACCAGGGAATAACTCCAAACTGGGTTAGAAGCTTTCCTCCACCACTGCAGGCTGATTTTAACCTCCTTTTTTCGGCCTTGTGTTATCGCCTCGGGCCGAGCGCCATCAACTCATCAAACATGACTGACAGGCGCAGAGATGAACGACAGGCATCAGAGTGGAAGTGGAGGGAATGATTGGAGGGAGTGGGTGGATGTTTCATGGACGCAGGTGTCGAGTTTCCAATGGAAACTAGCTCCTTCCTCACCTGTGTCCATCACCTTCTTCTAATACCAATAATCTATTCTGCTTTGTTGTCGTATTTTCTGCAATTATATCTTTCTCACATGCAAACCAGGGTGCCAAAGTTTTGTTTGCATGAGCAGAAACATCTGTTGGGACATGTCTGAGTTTGTTTTCATACCAGTTACAGAAATAAAGGTGTAGAAGTGACACACAGCACAAGGTTTGAAGGACTTTGTTGGGTCAATGATCTCTCTGTCACGATGTGTGAATAAGTCTCTCTCTGTCTTCATGCTGTGCTCCGTAGTTAATGTTATGCACTTGTGGCGATGTTCTGTTGCTATAGTTACCATAGCGAAGGTGGATGCATATATAACTCCTCATTTTGATGTCTCGGATTAAAATTAGTTCATAGTACAAGATATTGCTCCAATGAGTTTCAGATTAGAGCGTTAAAACCCTACTCTTCTTTGTCTAAAAGAAGTGATGAGGTGAAAAAAAGACTCTCCCTATCATCATTACTCCCCTAAAAGGCCCCTAAAGCTGGAAGAGCCGATAAATTACTCCCACATTCTCCCCACATTAGTCTCGAGCAGCGTCACTTTGACCGTTATTTCCTCAAGTGCTCATTTTAAAACAGAGATGATATAAAACCCTCCTGTCCCAGAACTGGAGCAGATTTAGCTCTCCATACATTTTTATATTTAACCGCTCCTTTACACCCAAGGTGTTACATTTTTATCCATATTTTTACTTCCAAATCTGCTCGGGCTGTCCCCACCGGCTCACACCACTTAGCTGTGACTCTATACATCATCTTTGTTCTCCCTCAGCATCTGCCAAACAGCACAACAAGGACATCAGAAGTTTATTGGCAATCATTATTCTCCCCTGCCTTGCTTTATTTTACAAGTTGGCTAATTACCACTTGTGCCAGAGCCTGTTTCTCCCAGGAGGCCCCTCTCTCTCCCTCTCCCTCCCCCTCTCTGTGCTTCTTCTCCGCCTCTCCCCTCCATCGATCACGACTTGGGGAAAAGTAAACTTTCCGAGCGCTTCTTTCTTTCTCTCCCTCCTCTCTGCGGTGATGATTCCCAGTTGTGCGGCCTGATTGCGAAAGCGCTAGCAAAGATGCTAATTTGTTCTTGACTAGTGGAGTAAAAATCATTAAGGAGTACCTCAACACCCAAGAGGGGGAGGCGAGGACAGGTGAGGGAGGAGGGTGTGTGTGAACATACTCTTATTTCTCTGAAGCTGAGGGAGCTCCAACAATAGTTTCAGATCAAAGATAGGCTAATATTTGTAAGAGGTATCACACTGTCTCTTAATTAAGATCTCTTTTGTCTTTAAAGCACCATGTCTGAACTGATAATTGCCTTTTTCTCTTTCTTTTACATGCCCCATGTGGATTTTCTACACAGGTAAGTCAACATATTGTTTTTTTTCTTACACACACACACACACATCCTCTGTCATGTTTGGTAATTGATGGTTGGTTTCTCGCCACATATGGATCCAGAGTGTTTTTGTTGTAGGGAGTGACAGATGTGTGTATCCTGTTGTGAAGGTGTAGGGACATTAAGAAACCAATTCATCACTGACAGCTGCCGTGCTACAGTAGCTGTGACCACGAGGCTGTTGATTGAATCGCATGACATTTCCACTGGATACACGTGTAGCAACGTGTTGTTGGTTTTTTTTAACATGTAATGAATTTTTATCACCTGTGAGAGGAGATTCTGAGGTTTGAATCCAGTGGAGTGACATTTCAGGGGGCGGAAATGAGCTCATGCATTTCCTATGAAGAGTTTCTTGTCATTGAGGAGCTTTAACGCTGTTGTACGACTGAATCTGTGGATGATTGTGTGCAGTGTTTCACTCACTGTTGAATCAAGTTGTTTAATACTAGCACTCTCCCTGCCTTGAAAATGCTATTTCCATATTTCAGTACAGTCTCCATATGCTGTAAGTTTAAAGTATTTATAGTGTTTCCTCTTATCAAAGCATACAGCCCACTTATGTGCTATTATACCCTTTTTTCAGCTTCCTGTGAATGCATTTGTCGGGTAATCCTATTGGTTTATGAACGCTTCATTTAGCTTAAGAAGTGCACTTTCTTTGCACACATTAAGGAGCAGTTAGTCATCAGTTCACTGCAGCCTCCTGCTCAGGAAAAGCTTATTTAGGTTTTGGACGACAGACTTGTTCATACTTGCATCAGAACTTTACCTCAAAGACAAATGACACTGATAAAAAAGAGGTTGATTTGTCATTTTTCTTAACGAGCAGTGCAGTTTTTTTCTGTTTCTTCTTTCCGTACTCTACCAGTGATTTTCCTTCAGCTGAATTTCTTCAGAAGAAAAACATATCCTATATTTTTTGCTGCACCGAGTTAATAGCAACACTCATCACTAATCACGCCACCAAAGCTCATTTAGCAATATGCTTGGATGGGCTGCAAGCTGTTCTGGAGGTATTTGTTGGGCTCCTGACATCAGGGTTCTGGGGACATGCGAGGAGAAGAAAAAGCTGTTAGATCGCTAATAAAAAGCTGGGAGGATGATAGTTTCAAGGCTTGCTGTGGACTCCTGGAGTGCATTTACTTTGAAATATCAAAAGAACATCTCAGAAAGCAGATAAATACAACGACCTCAATCAGCCAAACCATGAACTCGCTTGGAAACAAATTTTCACTTCACATAATGGCTGCATCTCTTCCACCGAGAAAAGATCGAGGTTTTCAAGTGGCATTTTTGAGTTTATGATTCAGCCCACTTTACCCACCTTTCCACGTCCGTCTTTCTGTCAAACACAGCTGCTGTAATGGCGCGGTGTAGCGTACCAGCACAGAATTTATTGTCTGTCCTGTAATTTCCTTCCCAAGAGTTAGAGAGGTTACCTTTTATCCTCAAAGATCGCTTATTACCCCTCTAAGTGCTTCTTCTTTTACTACCAAGCCTAAACTGGCTGCAGATATATTAAAAGCTTCTTTAAAGTATGGAGGGATGAGGAGGAGGAGGATGGAGGGGGGGGTCATTTGAGGAAGTAGCTCCAGCACTGGGCTCTCCTCCCTCAGAGTCTTGTCAGCGCTTTTTTCATCCCCGTTTCTCTCTCCTGAGCTTAAATCACCTCAGCTGGGCTTCTGTCATGTCTTTATAGTGTGTTAGCAGCAGCATTAAACTCAAGTGTTCTCTCGTAAAGGGCGCTGATTGCACGTTTGATACTCATGTTGAAGGAGGATGTGGAAGAGGAGAGCTGGGTTAGCTGGCACTCCTCTCTGCAATTTCCTCATCCAGATTATAGATCAAACCACCATTGTTCCATCGTTGCACTTTGTCTGTCATCTCTTCGATATGATAGGTAGGAACTGCAGGCTCTGGCTGTTAGTTAAAGCATGATTGCAATGCAGGGGAAAATAATTGCAATAAGATTATTTTTCCAATTTGTTCAGCCCCAGTTCTGACACAGCTAACATCATTTCCAAAGAAGCGTGAGAACATTTTTCTGAATCATAACCTTCACTGCTGGATTTCCTGGCTAACTTCACCCAGAGATGTGCGTGCTGTTTGTCTCCTGTTGAACAATTAAAGTACTGTCTGTCTTAATTCAGCTGATACCCCCACTGAGCCACAGCTCATCCTTCAAGGTCTGTAAACAATTAAATATGTTGCATCTTAAAAGGCATCTCAGGGATACTTAGTTATAAGTTCTGAAAGGTCACCGTCAGTGTTTTTTCAATCCTGCTGGATGCTGCTTTTAGAAATAGCACAGAGGAATGAGTAAGCATGTGCAGACTGAGCTAACCAGCCATAAGAGGTCGTATTCATTTCCCTTCCGGGCAGACATGAAGCTCTGACAGTCACTAGAGTCACATTTACAGCCTCTACACAGAGCCACTGTCAGGCTACCTGTTGCAGGCTTTTGTCAATACCACCGCTCTAAAGTGTGTTTGTGTGCAGCTGAATGGGAGCCATTGTCACGCTCTTTATTGTGACCACTCAGCCCTTTCATTCAGAGTTTATGCCCAGCCGCATTTCTCCAGCAGAAAATCCCACTAAACTTCTGCACAGGCATTGTCTGCTTGTAAAGTAAACGCTTCTGAGCGGACACACAAGCTTCAAGATCACCTCTGCAAAAAAAAAAACAGGAAGCCATGCGCCATTTTCTGCGTCTGTATTGATTGAGCTCTCAGCTGGAGTGTCGTCCTCTCCTCCCGAGCTTCACGGTCTCGGAGACAGGGGAAGGTCAGTCCCTGACTTCGCCCGGCACATTTCAGGGGAAGGATGATTTGAGGGATGTTTCTGCAGCAAAACAAGGGAGACGGATCGAACGGAGCAATTTCTGACAGCTCCCCTCCTGGAACGTTAAAAGAAAAGAAAATCAACCTGTGAAATGGACAGAGGGTTGGTGTGGAAGCAGAGATGTGTGTGGGGCCTGGAAGGATATAATGAAGGGCACATTTCAGCGGAGAGGGTTGTGGAAATTGGCTGGCCCTTTGGGGTCTGTGACATTTCTTTGAAAATGCTTTGAGCAGCAAATTCAAGCTGCGGCTGTGACTCACTTTGTTGGCATGCTTTTCAGTCGACATTACGTCTTAAAAGAATAACTAAACGCCTGAATGAAGACACCTTTACCTTGAATTGAATCAGAACTATTTCTTTTCACTCACAGGGAATGAATCAGAGACAGTCATGCAAAACTTTAACCTCTTTAAACTCGAAACATAACCGCTTCTCAATCACTTCTGTCTAATCTTTGACATTTGACAGAGCTCACTGAAGCTCTTCACAGCCTGAGCTGACACCAGGCTGATGCAGAGATCTTATTATATATTTTGATGCTTGGGGCCACAGGCTAAGCTGCCATCTTTGACAGGTTGAGAGAAGGAAGATGTTGCTTCACAGTTTGAAAAGATTATTGTTTAGATTCAGATGAAAACTTGAATGTGGTGTTGTCTCAGGTGGGCAGCATTTTCATTAACAGAGAAAACCCAGAGTGACCTGAGGCTGAGGCCGAACAGGCACCTTTCTGTCTCGCCCCCCGTCTCGGAGCGAGGGGCTTTCCTCCAGGAGAGCTTTAACTGCTAGTTTGAATTGGTCATTTGTTATATTGACGCGGCACTGAAGGCTCCTCATTGATTTCCCATCGATGCGTAGGTGAGCAGTAGATAAGCCGGCAGACGGGAGGAGATAAGCGCCTGTCGTTTTCCCTGACAGCAACAGACGCCCGGAAGGACGGCGCAAAGTCACGTCTCCCAAAGTCACCCCCTGAGAGCACACTAACCCCCCCTGAACGCACCACGAACACACTCTGGAACAAAAGTACTCAACATCTTTGTATCCGCTCCAACCTCTTGCCACTGAGCACTGCAAGGCTGCTATATTGAATTAGCTATCGTCTCTGTCACATTAAAAGTCCTCTTTCTGACAGCGGCGTATCAATCAACTGATTCATCCTTATTAGATTAAACTATGTGGGTGTCACGTCGTTAATGTGAAAAATGGGACGTTGGCGCGAGAGGATGGAAAATCTATTTCAACAAAGGGCCAAGAGTCAGAGGAAGAACGTCAAACGTTACTAATGGTAATGTTTGGAGTGTGAACTAAGGGCATTAATATTGATTGATTGATACCTCTCTACGTCTCCATACAAAGAAATTTGGGGGGGTGGGGATTTTTGACGGGCCAAACAAAGATTGATGTGACAAACTTTGACATTTTGTTGAGTGTTTTTCTCCTCTCAAATGGTATTACATCATGGCAGAAGTGAAAAGTTAATCCATTTGGAGCCAGACTCTAATGTGAAAACTGAACCTCAGGAACATTTATCTTTAATCATCGTCGAACATGAGAGATGTGACTGGATTTCAGGTGCAGAAACAGGATTAGAAGGCTGTATATGAAGGTCAAAGTCCTTAAACATAAGTCATACATCCACCCTGCATAAAAGAGGCTTTTGTTTGTTTACATCATGTTCGTAGTGTTCTGGGGCCAAATTCAGCTCGTCACCGTGCAGTGTTTAAACCGTACTCCCCCTGAACCTCGTGGGTTTTGAAACATCTGTCGAGCGTGTTGACTGCACTTTTCCACGGGCTACTTTCTGTTTTGAGTGGGCACTTAGGTTGGCTGCCTTGAGGCTGGAGTCAGGTTGAGAAACTCTCATGAGTAGTAAACACCTCACATTACATGAAAGTCTTGAACATGGATGCTCGCAGGCTTTTGCACTGCAAAATATCAAATGTACGCAGTTTGTGTGGCAGCCTCAGGAAGAGAAATCAACATATTTACCAGCAAATAAAAACCAGAAACCTGTTTTAAATGAGAGTGAAATCAAAGCAGAGAGATGAT
Organism: Thalassoma bifasciatum; assembly: GCA_008086565.1. Lineage (NCBI taxonomy): Eukaryota > Metazoa > Chordata > Actinopteri > Labriformes > Labridae > Thalassoma > Thalassoma bifasciatum. Next base: position 224,581 of record RPOG01000328.1, read on the forward strand.
TACATTTTAATATTCCTCCTCTAAGCAGCTGACCTATGTTTCACGCTCAGAAACATATTACGTATTACTGTGGAGAGAAATGTACATTTTTGACTAAACAGTGTGATCAGGCTTTATTTTCTGACAAAAATAGCACAACAGCCCACAAAGACATCTTCTCAGATTTAGCACGGCTGCCTTTCAGAACAAAGCAGCCGACATGTTTCAGTCAGAGGAGCTTTTTCATGCCTGAATCACATTAGACAGGCTTTTAGGATGAACAAGGAGACGGCCTTCATACAACGTCTATAAAAGATGGTGAATAATACATGTACAGTGTTCGCCAGTCAGTGGCTATCTCATGATGACGCCACAGCTCCTCTCTTCTTCTCCGATCGATAGAAGAATCCACAGTTTCTCTCTGACGATGATTATGTTCTTCTCCTTCGTTCGCCGTCAGGCTCAAAGACGGACGAGCTTGGTTGGAAGCAGACTGAGACTTGATAAGCCGGTGTCGGAAGCTCTTCTGTCACTCTCTCCCGTGGCTGGGGCACCGCCTGCGGTGGGTGTCCCTGTGTCTCATTTCCCCCCTCCTGGGAGAAGTGAGCAATGTTCGCAATGTTGCCTGGGCCTGTGGTGGAGCAAAGGAAGAGGGAATCAGAAGGTGGTGATTAGAGGAATGGCAGGATGGGGGAGAGAAAATGGGACGAGGGTTTGGAAACAGGAAGAAGAACTAAAGCGGTTCCTCTGTGGCTTTTTTTTTTCTCCATTTTTTTCTCTTACTGTATCGTCCAAGCGACTGCTCCCTCAGGGCGACTTTGAAAGAAGTGATCTGCTTCTTTTCTGCCTTTGTTCCAGACGCTCATGCTGTCGCTTTGAACCTCAGGGGAACACGACACATGGGAGAGTAAAGCTTTGCCATCATGTGTTTTCTGAATCCTGGAAGAATACACGTCAAGTACCAAGATCTTGTATTTTGGACTAAATAAATCTGCTTTTGAATTTGTATTCTTGTTCCTATCCTTAATCAACTCTGCAGGTTCATAATTGCTGAATATTTTGTGTCAGCTGAATTATTCTTCAAGTTTAAGTGTTGCAAAAAGCCGTGAAGTTTTGCTCTAAAAGGAGAAAATTTGAGGAAGTATTGTTCACACATTGTCAACAAATTTGCAGCTCAGCGGTGTAACAGCTGTTTGTGTGCAAACTGAGGCTCTGTTAGCTACAGTGATGCTGCTTCTAGTGCTGCAAAGAGGTGTTAGCTTTGACACAAGGAGACATTTGGAAAAAAGTGACATAACTTTAACTGTCAACAGCTGGATGATGAGGTTTGATATAAAGAGGATAAATCACAGCTTTATTGGTAAAATCATGGTCCTTTTTTAAGTTTCTAAGCACTTTCCAGCTTTCAAAGTCTCATTTTTGGACATGATAGATTATGTTTACGTGTCCTGAGTAGTAGTAACACTAATACCTTTGGGTGTTTTGTGACTTTACTCCAACAAGAAGAGCAGTCAGAGTATATTTCCCTGATTAGCATTCTCTCTCACTTCTCTTTTTTTGAGCCATCTATTCCTCTATTTCTCTTTGCCAATTTCCTCTCCTGAGTCTCCTCTCCAGGCAGTCACAGGCTGACCAGGGTGGCGAGCATAACCGTGTTGCTCATTCGCATCACATCGCACATCTTCAGGGTATTCAAGTGGAAACCGCTCACACAATCGCCTCGAACTGCAATCTGTCACCATGGAAAGTTGCCTCAGTGTGGCTTTAAATCCTTGTTTGATAGATAATAATTACAGACAGGCTCCTGTACATCAGCGGGTACATCACAGCAGTGGCCTGCGTGGCTCGCAGCAAAATCAAGGACTCCTGCAGAGGCTACAAATGTAGAAATTTGGTGTCTGCTTCCCACACCGCTTTGCTGAAAAGGGAATGAAGGGCAGGTGTCCAGGTGGTAGAAACATAGTCACACTCTTGGCAGTCAATGGCGGAGGGTTATTGATGACTCTTTGTGGCAGCAGTGATGGGTTCGCCTTGAGATCCAGCGCTGCGACTGCCAGGGCTGAAGCACAGAGTGAGCCATAAAGTGTGCTTAGTTTAAAGCAGAGAAAACACACCTACATACTTTATTTACACACAGATAACAAGAGGCTTCATCGTGTTTGTCTGCAGGACTTTCACATGGCAGCCATTTTTATCTGAGATTACACTTTCAGAAAGAAGCTGCATCCTCCACCTTAAAACCCATCTTTATGTTTTCTTACTTCATGCTAACTCCCCACGGTGAAGCCCATTACTGTTCCTGCACTTCATGATTTGTAGCACAGTTCCTGTAACCAGCTCTACCGCTGTAATCGTGCAGCCTGAGCCTCCAATTAGCATAGGCTTCCATATGTATGGAGGAAATCTCCATATATTAAAGCCAACGCCAGGAGAGGCCGGGGCACGGGGAGCTAATATGTATTATTAGCAAGGCTGGTGGGAGGGAGGTGCCAGGGTGGGAGCTGGTGAAAGATGCGGTTTGGAATCTGTTTCCTGTCAAATGAATCTTGGCCTCGGGTGACCTAATTAGGCCGGTAATAAATCAAAGCGCCCCACAGGCTCCACATTCTGTTGGTGTGAGATATGTCAGTGACCCTCAGGGGAGGCCAGGCCAACCTTCATCGCTTCTCTGAATCAAGGTTAGACTGAAAATCAAGGACGCTCAGCAAACTCTCCCAGTTTATGACTGACAGTTAGTTAAACTCAGTCTGGTTATGATTTAGTTCGGAGCCTCTGAGCTGAGAAGATTACTCATATATATTTGTGTCGTTGTAACCACACAGAGCTGAATGGAAACTCGTGCTGGAGTTTTCTGCGAGCTGGAAAACGTGTGATAAGAGCTATCAGCACATTTAAAGTGAATCAATGTTCTTTTATTATCACTGAGTCAGGAAGCTGTGTATAGCAGGAAACGTGTTGTTCTTTGTGACAATCCCACGATGAATGAATTATCATCCAATCTTGTTGTTTGTCTTAGCTCAGCAGAGGGATTGAACGTAATAAGGATTACTCTTATGCAAGCCAAATTTCAGAACGAGTCAGGATGCTGAGTTAAATGTTTTATAGCACAGGAAACCTCAAGCTTTGTTCCATATGAGTTGGGATGTTTTTGGTTGAAGGATAACAAGAAACACTGCAAAAAATATGAAATCTAAGCAAATGTTTATTTTATTTTACTAGAAAATGTCGTTTTAGACTCAATATGAGCCACATTTACCAGACTAGTCCAGACACATGCACTATTTCAAGATATTTAAAGGCAAAAATATTTCCTGAATTGCCTGTAATGAGTAAAAAAATCTGCCAATGGGGTAAGAAAAATTTGCTATTCAAGTTTATTGAAATTAGAATAATGACATAACACAAAAAATCTTTTTCGTACTTCTTCCTTAATCTTAAAAATAAGACAAACACTTGCTTAGATTTCTGTCAACTTTAAAACTCAGCAAAGAATTGGGCAGATAAAGTGGATAAAATGTGTGTCACACAGGTATGATGTATCTGTGAATCTGATTTTGGGTCTGATCCAAGTGGCATGTTCTCCATACACCACATGAAAGTCTCAATATCTTCAGGGAGTCTCTCTCCTCGGTTTTCCAAGAGACGACACGTTGTGCTGCATTCCCAACATCACCCTGCTCCTGATTCCTCCGGAGCTTGGTTGCTAAAGTTATAAATATGTCAACTTTCCTTTTCAAAAGAGAGCTTACAGTGTTTCAAACAGGTTACCAGTGGGCTTATGGCAGCCTCTGATGCATTCAATATCTGTGCTCTGCTTCAAGCTGGAGACAGATACCCAGCAGGCACTGGGGCTTATATGAATGTGATACACTGGAGGTGACTATAAGGAGTGTTTCTCTCTGAAATGTTCTCTCCATGCTTGTCAGGTTGCAAAACCAGCGATGCACCCCGTCTGAATCTTAAAAACAACATTTTTTTTGTGCTTTTACAACTTCTGTGTGGAACTTTTACAGAAGTTTCAACACATGCTGCTCCACAATGGCCTGATATTGATGTCCTACATCGCAGCAAGGCAGTGCAGAAAATATACAGAGCATGGCTCACTGTGCTGGGACATCAAACTAATACACCTCCTACAGCAGCAGCCCCCAAGTCCAAGCCCATTATTGACCAAAGCTTCACCTGTCTAAATGCAAACACCCATCACACACACACACTGTAACACACTCCTGTATGGAAACTATATCGCTGCGAGGCTGTCAGTGTCGATGGCCGGGCGGCGAGCTGACAGGTGTGACAGGCCTCGCACCGGGAGGAGAGAGGAGAAGGAGAAAGAGAAGCCTAATAACCCTGATGGGCCAATACCTCAGCCCTAAGCCCTCTGGGAAATGTCCAGCTGCTGGTGGTATTGGTGGAAAGATGGAGCTGACAGGCCTTAAAGAAGAACGCCATGTCTTTCTCTCTCTCAATCTTCCGCCTCTTTTTCTCCACCTGCAGTTTTATCCTTGGTGTACGAGACGCTGAAGTCATTTTCTCGTACAGTAGAAAATGGGCGCTTTAGTGGTGAAAATGCTGTTAGTACACAACAAAAGATGCACATGTTCATGACGACTTTGTCCCTTCTCCCTTTGAGAGAAGCTCTAACATGAGTTCAAGATTCAACATCAAGGATTTTTCCTTTTATTCAAACTGAGCGAAAAAGAAATTCTCTCTTTGACTCGAAGAAAACATTTCATTATTAGAGTAAGTGAAAATGTTGAACCAACAACAAGTCGCCTCAAATCCCTGAAATATAAATGAACCCATCAAAGGAGCGGCAAACAAAAGAGAAAACCAAATTGGACGACTTGCAAAGCAAACTGTATAATAAGAGTGATTAAGAAAGAGTTTTGTTCAATGAGCAAAACTTAGGGACAGAATAAAAGTGGCTGGTAAACCACTGAACTGTCTGGTTTTCAATAATACACACTTTTGATGCAAAGCAAAACTTTGTCCAAGCAGTTGTAGGAGTGTGTTTGTGTGAGAAAACTCACAGATCAGGAGAAACTCCCCCTCAGGTTGTATTTGGGTTTGAATTGAGTTTGTCACACAAATTTCAGGCGACTTCCCTCCACTCATGCCGAGTTTGCCCCTACAGCGAAGTGCAGCATCAGTACAGCAGTGTCAGTGAGTTCAACTCTTCTGTCAATAAGAATATGAGCACAACTTATGAAAGAAAACGTCTGAATAATTCATGCTCTGCAGATGCATGAAATGGTGCGAATCTCCTCTGAATGTATGTAAATGCACATGTGCAATTTCAATACGCGGAGGAGAGTGACACTACGGACGTACAGTGCTGTCCTCCACTCTTGTTTTCCCCACAAACAATCCCGTTTCAGCGAGACAAGCACCCCAAGGTCGCGCGCTGAAAATGGGCCGCTGCAACCTTCGATATCCTTCAACAAGCGAGGAAACAGAGAGCGGCTGATAGAGTCGGTAAATAGAGAGAGGGTGAAGTTATGACAGGAGGCTTCACTTTTTGTGCAGCTGGATCAAAATATTTCCACCCTGCAGGATGAGTTTGTTAATATTTGACTTTTAAAACAGAAAAGAGCGACCTGACGCTTCCTTTTTGGCTGCAGAGTCGACTCCTTAAGGGAAGGAAAAGTGACACTGATAATTCAGCTTCATTTCTCACACTCAGCTGGATTTTTGTTGCATTTGTTGAATATTCAACTCTGTCCTGAAGATATATTTATCAACATCACCCGACATCACCTCCCTCCTGTTGCTAAGCCCCTCCCCTGCAGCTTTGACTGACGGCTCCTGGTGGCAGACCCCCCGGGCAGCGAGTCTTAAACACAGCGCTCGGAGCCACATAGTCCCTGAGCTCAGGGCTGCTGCCAGATGCTGCGTTGATGCCTCACATCAGGGTGCCCCGCACACACACACACACACACACACACACACACACACACACACACACACGTAACTGGAGGACCTGGATGTATCTCATGCATTCGTCCTCTGCTGGTGTGCACGAGGTCAGGGTTTATGCACAAGTGTTTGAGCAAAGGATCAGAGTCTGCACGGCCAAGGCTTCACATGGTGTTTACTTTTAATTATGTTGTTTTTCTCACCCGATGAATGGGACTCTCTATTAATTATAAACAGGAAATGTACCGTGGGTTTTCACAGCCGCTGAGATATGGCTTTTGTGAGTCACAGCGTTTTTCTTGTATTGACTTAGAGCAGATAAACGAGGTATGTTTTGGTTGGCATTCAGTGGCTGTCAATGGCTCGTGTTTAATGTCTGCTATTACGAATGATTAGCTTTGGATTAGCTGCAGCTTTTTTCTCGTCTGCCCGCTTTGTTTTCCCCTGTCCCTTTCAAAATCCAAGTCGTTTGGAGAAGCAGCTCTTTAGAATTGAGTCCTAATCAAAAGCAGGGAGGCATAAAAAAGCTGCGGGGCTGGACTATTGTGGCTGTCGCTGCGTCTCGACGTTGATGCTTGGACATGTTGGCAAACACTGAGCGACTTGAGTCTGCTGGATATAAAGCCAGCTGTCGATATGGTCATTGTTTGTGTGTTTGTCAAAATCTGGATAATGATAGTTGTATCCACTCATGGCACTGTGGGTGTTCTAGTGTTATAATTTTTTTAATTAAAGAGTGAATCAATACTGAATCACACTGGGGAGAAAATTGCTGCTCTCCGTCAGCTAAAATATAAGATGCACTTCAGGCCAATCAGTGATATTAAATCAGATGTTTTTCATCTGCTTTCAACACACATGGGATGTTAATTAGAGCGCCGTGCACGCACGTCAACACCCAGCACATGCACGCAAATATAAATGAAATATAAATCTATCACGCTCATCTAAAAGCGATTTATAAATCGCAATTAATTTGATAGTTGGTTCACGTACACAAGCCTCGTACTCTGCCCCATTAAGTCCTACAATTAACAATAAATGGTTAATGAAATGGCTATTGTGAGGAATGCTGTGCATATAAATCAGCCTGTTATCGATGGAGGAAATGGTGAGGTTTAGAGCAAGAAATGCAATTACACTGGATTTAAATACATGCTGGAAGCTTATAGTTTCTCCCGCATAAAGATCTAATTGATGGATGATTTATTGGTTTTGACGTGAAACATCTACGCTTAAAGCTCCCGTGAGGAGAGATCAAGGAGCTTTAAATATTTCCTATTCAACTCTGAAATGGATAAAAGCTCATACTGTTCTGATGTGAATCATTGTGAAAATTACAGCCATAAAGAGCCTGAGCAATCAAACATGAGTGAAGTTCACACAAGCGTCATGTGACCCCTCTGTGAGGAGTCTTCACCTCTCATACGCTTGAATCCCACAGGGTGCCAATTAACTCACAAACATCTGATTAGATTTAGTTTCCTTCTTGTTTTTGCATCAGTTCATTTATCTTAGCTTTGTTAGCCACACAAAAGCTAAAGGCATAAATCCATAGCTCTGTGTAGCTACATGCAATTTGCACGACATGATCCCCTCAGGTATACTTTGATAAGTTGTTTTCCATTGTGGGAGAGATTAGAAGCTATTATTGTAAGAAAAGTGTGGTAATTGATACAGCAGTGCTTGTTAGATAAACAATAAGTTGAATTGCTTTTGGCTTGTTGCGAGGGATGGCCAATTTAACTCACGATACAAATCAAAGTAAAGTAATTGGGAATTTCATCACCTGTAATGAAGCGGGGGATGATGTGGTAAGCTGCATCAAGGAGAGGCTTTTTCTTTTATTTCAAAGTGCAGCGTGTATTTAAAAAGTGTCTTGAAGTAAATAACTGCAGATTAATCAGAGAGAAATCTTACTCCCCGCCTCTGAGGATTAAAACTTTTTCAAAACAGATGCCAAATGTTTAGCTTGTGTGAGCGTGAGACTCCAAAGTGTTGTGACTTTTTAGTGAAAATAAGCCTGTCAAGTGTTCGCTCTCTCTGCCTTCATCCCCCGTCGTGTGGAGTCAACAGCCGAGGCGCTATCATCATCAGGTAATCATCTCCACACTCCACTGCGCTCCCAAAGACGGAGCAGAACACCTTTTTCCTGCTGGCGTTAAGGCCACCGGGCTGACCGACACGCCGCCGTGTAAACACACACTTCTCTGTGTCGCGGAAGGACGCCGCACGCTCAGCGGGAGGATCCAATTACCTGAGCCTGGATTGGAAGTGAGGGGAAACGCTTGCAGTGGTTAGCACACACATCAGTACCCAGGAGACAGACAGACGCTCACTATTTCCCCAGCTCACACACACACACACACATACATGTAGAGCTCAAGCTTATTTATGCACTTGCTCAGTGAACCTGTTAGTCCCTGCTGCTCCTCAGTGCGTGGATTTGTGTGTGTGTGTGACTGGCAGGGAGTTTCTCGGTTATATTTGAATGTCACAATCCGATGCATGTGTCGCCCTGAAGAAATTGACAGAAAAATAAACTGGGGCACATTTTTCTTACGCTCTCTTATCAGGACCTACAAATGCTGGCTTCAAATCCAGGAAGCATTCACAAACATTTCTCTGGCATGAGCGCGGCGTCGGCCAATTAGCATGTTTCCTTTCATCTGATCTGACAGCTCTTGATGCCCTGAATAAGGTTCTCAGCTCTGCCTCCTTGGGATGAACTGGATGGCCGATCATAAAGCAGAGGCTGAATCCTCGGCGTTTGTCAGTGGAAATGATCTGCTTGACTGATGAAAAGAACAACTCAATGTGTGGTTTGCAAAAGAAATCGGCCTTTGTGTTGTGCTTTTTCACACAGACGGAGAGATGGTTTCCAAAAAATAGGAGAATTCTGAGGAGTTCAAGAAGAAAAAGACGATGTAAGGACTAAATGATGTGGTTTTAATATTGAAGTAGATTTTGGAATGTGAGTCACCGTGCGCTATGTTTTATTCTGACACAGGAAAAAATGTTCTAATGCATAATGTAAGTGCGATAAATTCTCAACTAAAAGCCAGTGTTAAATAAAGCTGACTGTAATGACTCACATGCTAATTCAACATAATGTTATATACATATCCTCAGCAGTTATTCACTCATTCTCAGTCGGCCGCCCGGAAAATTCTGTCCAGCACTGCAAAGTTATTCTTAATGAAGTTTTAAACTTCTGCATTTTAAATCAGAAGTCAGCCAGTGAAAGGGAATCATTGGCAGATTAGCATGTAACTAATCTCAGGTTATGGGGGTCCCTGTCTCTGCACTGGCGTCATTTCTCGCAAGAGGAAAAGTTTGATTTTGGCATTGATGGGGACATTGATCCCAAGAGCCATTGTGCAGTCAGAGTCTGCGGGATAGAGACCAAAGAGAATCTGAGTGGAACTGAGTTACAAAAATAGCAAAAAAGTTTGTTTTTTTTCTTCTGAGAGTCTAATCACTTCTTATCTTTCTCTCTCAAAGTATCTCACTATTCTTGAAGAAGCCACACATGAATGGCAACTGTCAATCATCATGAAATGTGACTTGAAACCCCAGTTTTCAACGTCTAATAAGTGATGAAAAACCAACTTCTCAGAAAAAAACACAATACAGCCAAATAATATCTTCATATCAGGCAGCATAGGACCTATGCTGCAGCCAGTCACTAGGGGGAGCAGTTTTTGTGGAGACCCCACTTTGACCTAAGTGTCACGGTGTTAATGATTTTTACTGTCATTGGTGTAAACACGTCCATATGGTCAGTTTGTATTTCTACGCCCTTGATTCCGCTACATTAGAAGTTGCTGTTTAGTTTGTGGAACAAAAGATGTTTCAGACTTGAGAATTAAAAACTCTGGCTTTGATTTTTTTTCGCTGCTGTAGGAGTTAAATTTTGAGGCATCTGTTGTGCAGTGCTAATTATGATTGGGAGTAAGTGCTTTGTGTTTGTATGTTTGTACACTTTGTTATAATTATGATGCAACACTCTTGTAATGCAAGAACATGAAGTACTCTCACATAACTCTCCTCTGTTCTCGACTTTTTCGGATAAAGAAACACACCGCAGGGTTTTCTGACCACACTCTGTGTGTTCATCTGTGGCGGTGACGCTGGGTGCACCGGGGTTATAAAGCCTCTCCTCCCTCAGGGACGGTCTTCACTGGCCCTTGTCCCCACCAGCCCAATTAGGAGCATGATTCAAGAGCGCTTGTACGTGTCATCATACTGTCATTTACCCAGCTGCCCCGTCTGTGGTCACACAGGTTAAAGCATTCACTCCATCAGCTGCAGACAGAGGAGCTCACACACAGCCTCTTTGACCCTCTGGTGATTATGTAGATGATGTGTGTATGCGCTATATGTGTGTGCGCGGGTTCCCCTCCATTTCACTAATTGCTCAGAATAGTAGATAAGACTGTAATTACAACTCTCGTCACAGAAAAGAGCTCATGGTGTCGGTCTTCCTCTCCTCGGCTGCTGTATTTTGCCGCTGATGGCTCTCTTTTCAGTCCTCTGCCATGGTATAGAAGCCAAAACATCCGCTCTGTTTTTCTCCGACTAATGCATGAGAATTACTTTCTCTTTGTCTCAGGAAATGTGTTTCTTTCACTGCTCTCAATTCAGCTGATTGAGACGCGGTATGCGGTGAGCGCGGTGATCAAATGAGACATTAAACTGTGAGGAGCATGGGGAGAAAATAGCCTCTCATATCCATAAATGCATTATAAGGTTACGCGAAGGAAGTGATTGGCTCATTTTCAAGTCAAGTCAAGATAATAAATGAGAAAAGTGTAAGAACAACATGGTTATTATATTCAAGAGCAGCAGATTTATTCATTCATTCCTTCACTGTGGTGGTGACATCTGACTCTGGCTGAGCTCCACCTGAGTTTAAATGGATGCTTAGAGTCTCTAGACAATTGTTGGGATATTTGAGTCCACTTTCCTCAGACATGAATAATTAAAATGGCTGGAAAATGGAAAAATTGCTCTCTGATTGGGATCACAGCTTTGCATATGGAGTGCTGAAGTTAGAATTTGGGATGTTTTGAAGCAAGTTGTTAAACTTGAAGTGTTAATTCAAACAAATCTAAAGGTGAAGGCAGAAATCTCAGAATGGAGCACAAGGTTTTTTTTTATATTTAGTGTGTTTTCAGCTTTCTTAGTTCGAACTCATGTTTTTAACAGAAGGTCTTTCTTTTCGTCAATGTTTGCAACGTTTTACTCCACAAAGAAGCCACTTGTAATCTTTTCAAATTAGCCCTCTAACCTTGGAGGTAAATTTTCTTTTACTGTTACCTGAATGACGGTTTGCTATCATAAGAAATCTGCCTTTATTAATGAGAAAAGCCTTGTGAATATGGCAAAAGTTGATGCTGTGTTTCTATGAGAACTGTAGGAGCTGTCCTTGGTGCTGAACTCTCAGCTACAACATACACTACACTGACGTTATGGGTGTTGTGACTCCATGATAACGGCTCCATACCAGTGGTGTTTATGCAGAATATACACTTTATATAACCCTGCTTCTTATTTCTATCACACTGTTACTCAACCCTTTGTGTACACTTGACAACATGTCAAATCCCTGAGCAGGGAATCTGTCCTGGAAATGGATATCAGCTGAGTGTAATCCATGTTTGGGTGAGACTCAAGGATGCTTCTCAGGAGGAAAGAGATACACATCCCACTTTCCCCCTCCCCTATTACTGTCACATCCAATCTGTTCATCTGCTCTGCTCCCATATAGCAAAGGCGCCTGCTTTATTCTTCAGCCGGTCAGTTACAGAAATGTCCCATAATTCCCATATCAATCAGCAGTCTTTGTCTTTCTCTGGCACAGGATTAAAACAAAGAACGTAGAATGGAGCTTTTGTGTGTTTGAGTGCCCACTTAAATGATAGTGACAGATAAAAGCAGCTTAAGAAACAGTTTTTTGAGAGGAAACAGCAGGGCGAGGGCTGGAAGGTACCCGCCCGCAGCGAAGGAGCAGTTTGTCGTGAGCACGAGCAGCATGAGACCACGTTCCCCCACATTGTTTTTCTCCACTTGTTTCTGAAAAACACCACTTGTCAGTAGAAGGAGCTGGATTTCCATACACAGTGGAGGCTCCCATGTGTATATTTTAGGAGATGACCATGAGAGTAAGACAGACTTAGACAGGAAGAAGAGGCCGGGATAATCCATCAGTGGGAGAGCACGTCAGACAAGCGAAATGACAACGACGCCTCAGACAGATGAATCAGGCAAGTCGCAGTGAAAGGAGCGTGAAAGAGATGTTCACATTCATCCATCCATCCTCGTCAGCAGAGAACAGGGCCACCCGGCTGTCCCGCAGCCCGACGCCTGACACATTCACCTGCACTCACTGGCTCAGATCTGCCCCAGAGATACGTTTATGCACTTAAAGCGGCTGCAGCAAACACACACACACACAAACACACACACATTTCCTCTCTCACACATACACTGTCATGGGAGGAGGGGAGGTAGGCACATCTTGTTGACATTTTCATAGGCACTAGGAGTAATTTATGTAAGGTTAGCTTGCTCCCAGTGCACTGGGCCAGAACACAGTAAAAGCAAACAGAGGGAGAAAGAGAACAAATTGCTTTTTTAAATTGCCCAGACAAGGGGTGCTCTTTTTGCTCTATTAGGACAAAGTGCAAACACTGCGACAAAGCAGGGGGGCAAAACCACAGGAGTGTGACTAAATCTAATAGAAATACCGGTTGGCATCTAAACGGAACCAGCTTGATCTGGATTGGAAACGTTATAGTCTTGCCATGTGTTAACTTTTAAAAACATAAAGTTTCTTCCACTCTACACCCATAATGTCGATCCTTCTAGTGCGTTTTCCCTCCTTGTAGTACTTACATCGTTTTAATTTAAATCCCCCACTCTGTACAGTGCTCTGAACATGGATTATTTCATAAGCCTTCTTTATGCTGAGTGCCGCTCACGCCTACCTGACTGTGTTCTCGTGCGCCTGCTTCAGTCTCACTTGACCTCATGCTGTAAACATGTTGTTTCACATTTAATTAGCGGCTACAAACATATAGCTCTCTCTCTCTCTCATTAGAAGGGTTTAATTGTGAATAATTGCATCATGGTTGTGACGCTGACATGGTTTGTGTTTGCAGTTCTTGGTTCAGTGTAATTCAAAGGCCTTTGAGTTAGATTTCTGGGCTAGGTTAGCCAAAATATTTTGCAGGTTTTATCCTCCAGGAGCATGAATATCTGCATTGAATCTCCTTTTCTTATCTTGTGAACAATAGTTGAATTTTGTCTTGCTAAAGAGAGGCTAAAGTGACAAGAACAGGAGATCCTCTGGAGAGAGGAGGCAGAGAGCAGAAATGACACCAGCTGAAATATTCATGGGGACATCTCTCATGTTCACGACTCTGAACAAGAATTTCTTGCCTGCTCTGCTGGTTCTCAAGCTCTGATTTCATGCGATACAGCACACTGTTATGTAGAGGCAGCAGTCATCACATTTTCTTTAGGTACGGTGGCTTAAAATACATGTTGAGGTCATCACTTTAACGGTGGACACCGTATTCTGACGTCTCTGTGGGGCTTTGAAAAGTGTCATTAGGCCGTTAGCTCGACAGGATAATGTGAGCTGGTACAAAGCTGTCGTCACATGCCTTGAGTTTCTCCTGATCATTATTATTTCTGCTGCTTACCGAAGAACAAAGAATGAGTCAAAGTCAGAGCTGCTGTGAAAGATCAGAAACTCTCCTCTGAGGATTTTTCATTCTGAGAAATTTAACGTTGCCAACAGATGAAGCCATAAAGGAATCACACTTTGTAGAAACAGCTGGTTTCCACGTCTGTTTCCTTCTACTGGCTCCAGCACCGCTTGGCTGGTCGATAACCTTCAAAGTGGCCTGTTTCCCCCTCCCCGGGTGTCTCAGCGTCTGATACTCCCGTGGAGAGCATGAGATGCTGGCTATCTACAGAAGGCACCCCCCGGTGCGAGCGTGTCCCCTGCATGGCCCTGTTTGGACTAAACCTCCATGGACCACATGTAATCCAGCGCTGCTCGTGTGCTAGTTTAGCCTCACCAAGGACCCCCCTTGGAGGCGGAGGGACATTATAGGGGAGTAACAAGGACATCTGGTTTTTCTTTGCTTTGGGAAACGATCAGAAAGGGAGGCCAGCGTGTGAGCTGAATACAACCGGGGTAATCAGGGTGTGACGTAACAGGAAAAAGCTTCAAAAGAAATCAGAAAAGGTCTCTGAAATATCCTTGATGGGAATTTCTTGAAGTTAGCGTGCAAAGATCATCATTCCATAAAACTTTGAGACTATTTTCATCCTTACTTAATGGAGCCTGTTTTCTTGAGATGAATTTTTTACACGTGCCTTTCGAGGCAAACATGCACAGCCCCAAACGGCCCCACAGTGAGGAGCATTTGACTCACTGGTTCTGATGATCTGTTAGTAAAGCTTCGCCATGCGTGAAGCAGCAGAAGATTAGCAGTGACAGATACTCCTCACGCTGTCTCTTTCCGCCGCGGAAGACGAGCTTTCATCTCCAAAAGCATGCCAACATCCGCGCTTATGTTGGTGTTAGGCTGCCCCTGTGATCTCCTCGCGCTCAACACTCGTGTGGTGTCAAGGCTCCGTCAACACACGCTGTATTTTCCCTTGCAGTGCATTCTGGGAAGCGAGGAAAACTAGTGCTTTCGTGATTCATGTTTTCAGGTGATGAAATGTACATTTTTCAGAGAAGGACATGCGGCGAATGAAGCGTTTGCAGCGATAAGACCATGATATACTCGGGGTGAAGTTCATGAGGGCGAGTCCTCCACACATTAACTGTGATGAACTATCTCCTCTCTCTTTAACTGGAGCTCTGCTGCAGACAAAGGAGTAAAATATCACACTTCTTTCCCTCCTTCTTGTTGGGATGATTCATAGCTATCAGGCAGAGAGCCTCAGAGGCAACTTCCAAATGTTTCCTCATAAGCACGTTTAAGTTTTGGAAAGGGGGGAGGACTGCTCTGCCAGCTGTTTTGTTGCCAGTGTTTTTGAAGCATTTGTTTCAAGGTGCTTTGGTGTGAATACCTCAAATTACAGCAGAGAGTATTTTCTTTTACCTTTTATCTGTTAAACCTTTTGATGAGTTTAGAAATTCAGTGTAAAAAAGAAGCTTTCATCCAAAATAAGCTGTATTTAACAGTCAAACTCAGGAAGATAGACTTTATAAAATGATGAGAAATGTCAACTGTTAGGTTCATTGAGAGTTTTAAAACCAGTGATAGTCACCTTTCAGTGGTCTTGGTTGCTTTTTAGGTCATAAAGAAGCATCAATACTGACCCTGAAAGCAGATTAATCTCCCAACACGACCTCGAAGGAATAAAAAACTAAACATAGTTGGCCTCGGATGGTGAATATCGGTGCTGCCGTAATCATCCTTTCCTCCACCTGTCATGTTTCCAGCCCTCTTTCTGTCCTGGAACAGCGTGTACCCTTCCATCCTCAGTGGAAATATGAGGAATTGTGCCTCACTGACATCCACCCTGTATCATCGCAAAGTGCTGCAAAATTTCGTCTTCGTGTAGACTGTTAAAACCTCTGGCTGGTTCAGTTAGTCCTGAGTAGGCAGCGGCCTCCCCGTGAAATATGTCGGATTTTAATGTACGGCTCTTCAAACCTGGTGGAAGAAGTTTTAATTCAGGTGAACTTTTTCCCTTCAGATACGAACGCCTCAAAGAAAAGTATGAAATTATACCTGAGGGAAGCCATTACATCTGCAGCCACCATTTTATCTAATGCTATATACATTAAAAGGCGATTCAAGCACAGGTTTTCACGGAGGACGTGGGCAAACGTCAATCAAACACTTCTGGAAAGTGTGCATTAGAGATAATTGGTTTCCTTCATAACATTGCTCTCTATAAATATATGAAACTTTATTAATGCTAGCCAGTGACAGCTGTAATTCCACCATTCCCTCAAGTAATTATGAATCATGTCTTTTATGGTTCAGCCCCAGAACTGGGTACAGATAATGTGATAATGTGAGCTTCCTGCAGCCCGTGGAGTGAGCCGCCCAGTGCAGCCAAGGTGCCCTATTGTTTTACGGCCGTCCACAAAACAAAGACAGCACATCCCTAACTTTAATGGCAGAAACGCTCACAATGCTACTTAATCCGCACCTTGATTTACGTGCCACTCAATCATGCCTGCTCTCAAGCTAATGGTGTCCTCGTGCGCTTTATTTCATCTGGTTTAATGGGTCTCTAATTGTGTGTGTTTAATAAGAATCCAGAAACAAAAGGAACAAAGAGAAGCGGCAACAACATATACATCCAAGAGCGCCAGCATGTGTAATGGATTTCATTTTTAATAAAGTAAACACAAACGTACAGAAGTATCTACAACTAAGTATTCTGATTTTCTTGACGTGACTGTTCCTGAGTTCTTTTAACATCAGCACATAAAGCGATTGGTACAAACGTCGTCCGTCTCTAACACAAGCTTTCACTCACCGTGCCACTTTAACAAGCACATCCATACATGATGCACAAAGCCGGTGATAGACCTGCTGTAGATGTCGGAGAAGAACAAAAGAGCCCATCAAGCAGTGATTCCTGATCCTCGTAATGGAAGATTCCTTTGTCGCTGGTATTGAACGCTCTATCTCGTGCTAAAAGGAAGTTATGTCCAGATATGCAGCATAATAGCGCTTTTCTGCCTCTGTCAAATTATCTCCTGCCAGATTAGAGACATCACTGCTGCTCTTTAACAATTCACTCATGTGCTTTGAAATGGCACTAAGACGCTAAAGAACTCACCGTTATCTGTCACCTGGTTTCGTGAAATGATCCACGTCAAGGAACACTTGATTGTTGGTTTTTGCTCGGATTGATTGATCTCCTGTCCGTCAAAGCGCAGCTTCTTCTTCTATCGGACCAAATAATCAGCAGAGTATTCAAGCAATGGAGCTTTGGAGGATCTATAAATGCACTTAACGCTCCCACAAGGGACTGGTTATGAAACATGTCGAACCAACAGTGACGCAGAAAAGATATTTGTTGTTATGGTTGATGAATGTTTAAGTTAAAAGTTTAGGGGAGAAAGTGATGGAGCTACACATTTTGAAAACTCTTACACTTTTGAACCAGGCAGGCGTATAAAGTTTCAGAGCCGTGATTATGTTTTAAATATAAGATGAAATGAGGCCATTTGGAAAATGGAACAAACATGATTAGTTTTATAATCATGAAAAATAAGCCTATTTGTGTTTTCCATTTGGTTTTGATTTTATCCGTCATCTCCTGCACGTCTCCTCACAGTCATTTCTTTCAGGGCACAGACAGCAGATGTGCTGTGTCCCAATTAGTGAGGATGGGCTGTGGCTTTAATTTGAATAAAGCACAGACTCCACTACTAATATATGTACTTAACAAAGTTTTCTGAAGCTGCCTTAAACACCTAACAGCAGCACTGTTTACCGCCAGAACACGAGCAGAAAAGCGCTTGTCAATTTCCCGTAAACACTATTTCTCTCCTTTATGTTTCTGCATCACTTTCTCCTGCTCCGCTCTCTCCGACATCAAAGACGAGTCACGCAGCGGCCCGTTGAGCCGCAGAGCTGTAATCCATTGTTGTGAGTCGGGAGTAGAAGACGAATGCGTGAAACACACATGGCATTATTACACTAATATCCCCACGTCTGTTGGGGACTGTTTTCAACAGCACGCTGTTATTTATCCCCAGTGCTTAGGAGTGGGCAAAATAAACTTAATGCAACAAATACCCGTGAACAAGTCATATTTCAATGTGATGCTGCTGTGTCTTTTATTGCGCTGATGGATTGCAGCTTTTAAAGGAAGCAGCGTCTCTCCGAGGTGGTTTTGATGTGGGAACAGAATCACAGATACTTCTCTGGAATAACATATTTATGTACAGTAAGTGCGAGGAGAAATCAACCTTTCTGCTCACTGTCTTCAATCACGGAGCCGTATCAGTGAGTGAAAAATGAAATCCCATTTATTATGGAGTGAGGATAATTTAATTTAAAAGTAAAAACAGCAGCAGGAGTGCTCCTAACACCGTGTGTGCAGCGGTGGGAGAGAGACTAAAGGCATTATTAAAGCATCAAGACTTTCAGCACCTAGAATCTGCGCTTCATGGAGGCAATGAAAGCTGCTACATAGATTATCACCTCGTAATGGATGCCCCTTATGTGGCTGTCAGTCTAATTAATAACTACGCATATTATAAAGCTATAAACTCTACAGGCTGCAGATTTAAGACCAAGAGACTAAGAGTCAAATTGGTTTGGGTCACTGACTGCTCAGAAAAATACCAGTTATTTTTTTTTGTGCTGATAATTTTGGTGCATTTTACATACGAATACGAAGTTGGATTCTCAGTGCAGCTACACAAAAGCACCGCTCTAGAGTGTGTGTTTAAGGTTGCAGTTCCTTGTTAGTCCACTTGAGGCATGTCCTAAAAGTCGAAGAATAGAGCTACAAAACTGAAAAATTCTGCAGCACATATGCAGGTTGTAGGTAAAGGATTTGCAGATTTATAGAGTCAATTAGTTCAGTTAATGCACCCACTTCCATCCAGCATATGTATCTTATTAAAAAGCTATTCAGGGTCATTTGCATTGAAGCACTGTGGATCAGTTCGGATTCAGTGCCTCTTTGGAGAGCACTTCACTGATGGCAGTGATGCAGCTCAGGCCACCCACCAGTCTTCCACTCACCGCAGAGCCACTCTGTTCTTTTAGTGCCGCAGATGGAACCATCAACCTTTTGGTTACCGGTCAGCCAGCGTGTCTGGGCCGAGCCGAGCCGAGCTGCGCTGCCGCCCACACGCCCACGGGGTGATTAAGTCCTGCTGGTGCAGTTGCATTTGTATGTTAAGGGAAATTCAAAACAAGTCTGTAAAGAAGAGAGAGACAGAAAGAGGCTGAGTGGGAAGACACATTAGAGAAGGGAGAGATTTTAAAGCAGAGAGAGAGGAATGCAAAATGAAGAGAAGTGAACCTTGCTTCCCAAAGCCTCTCTTCAGTCTCCTCTCCCATGTAGAGCCCACCTCATTTGCATCCCGGCGCACGTTGCCTCCCAACAGCCTCTGGAGGACGCCTAATCAGCCACAATTGGAGAGATGGATTTTTCAAAACGCGTCTTTGATGTGAGGGTTTAACATTTGTTTTTTGATCTAATTATATAATAGGCAGGCCAGTTGTGTCAGGGGTAACGCTCGCACATGTCTCTTCAATGAAACAAACAAATCAAAACAGCGCTGCTCTCATCCATGGGGAAATGACTGTGAACTTTTGTAAGGTAGCACAATGACTCGCTTTCTTTGATGTGTTTTTTTGCTATGTTTGATTTTTTCTTTGCTTTTTATAGGTCGGTGTTATATTCCTGGTTATTTCAATCTGAAAGGTTTTGTTTTTCCCCCATGAGAACGTCTCACAGCTTTACAACGGCTGCTTTTATCATCTTCAAAACTATTGCAACTAATAGTTGTCAAACTGGATTCTGAGCATCTCGCATGCTGTTCAGGTGAAGATTAAGGGGAGAGTAGCTCCAACATGACAAGTATATTATTCTCTGAAAACAGAAAGATTGGTAGATGTTTGGCTCCAGAGTTTCCCGCGCAAACATTGGGGTCTTGGAAAAATACATAAACAGATTTTCAGTCACAATAGGAAGCTGGCTGCAGCTACCTGAAACAACAATCTTTCTTTTCAGGGATTAAAAAGGTTTGTTTTCATTTTCAAACATCATCTTTGGAGGAGTAACCCTGCTCGCTGACGTGTCCAACACCTCAGTAATTATCATCACTCGTCTCCTCTTCAGGGCTGCACCGCAGGGCTTAGAGTCACTTTATTAAACACTGCATCATGTATACAGGCAGAAAAATAAAGGCCCTTAATGTCGTCATTCAAAACTCAATATCTTCCAGCTGCTTTCTCCAATCTTCCATTTCAGACTGAGCCTGAAAGATTAAAGTAGCAATTTGACACAAAACTCTGAAGATGCTCATGAAACGGCATGAGCAGAACTGAGCATTATTGATTATCACCAACACAATCGCTCAACGTTTGGCAATAAAGCGTTGGCTTTTTCCACTTTATGCTCATTAAAATCTCTTCCGTGCTTTATGTGCCTCTCTTATACTGCGATTCTGAATACAATGCAAGATACATTCACGGATATGCAGCTCTTTGGTCGTGTTTGCCAGTTTTAGGGTCTTTAAAGCTGAATAGAGCTCATATGACCAATCAGAATCAAGTATTTAACAAAGAAGAGAGCATATTTTCCAGTAAAATTAGGCTTTTAAGTGTCAACAAGTTCCTCAAGCCTCAGGTTACCCGTTCCCATTACTCCACACACTTTGTTTTCCTGTTTCAACGAATCAATTTCAAGCACAAAGAACAACAACACTGCCCTATCACACGTCTCCTGGTGGAGACAAGCTCAGAGCGGGCCAATCTGTTTGCTTTAGTTCATTAGAGACAACAAAAAGAAAGTTTTTCCTCCTCTTTTCCATTTGTTTTGTCTGTAAGAGCAGCCTGGGAAAACCCCATTGTTGTTGTTTATTAGCGCCATTGTCTTTTATCTCATCAGTGGTCATCTGCCTTGTGGGCGCTTTAATCTCACAGTTTCAGTCAGGGCAATTATTCAAATACCTTGAACTAATTACTCAGTGGTTTCTCAGCTGGGAACTTGGACGTTTCAAGGATGATTAAGAAAAGATAGAAATCTGTGCCGGGATGGAAAAGTTTCACCCCAAAGTTGGCTTGTAATTGGAACATCCCCAGCAGGAAAGACCTCTTCTTCACCTTTATGTGTTCCCCGATGCTCGTGTAGTCATCCAGAACAATCCCCCATTCTCTTCTATGAGTAACAGGATCCTTAATTCACCTCTACTTTATATACTTCTCTCCATCCAGCCTCCTGTCTCTTCATCACTTTCTTTGTGTTCCTCTCAGAGCCAAGGATCCGTGGTGACAAACGCTGTCAATAAAGCAGCGACCTTGTCCGCCTTCCTGGGTTAACACTCCGTTCTGCAGGAGTGGGCGGACAAGATCCATGCACATGATGAGGCACAGCTTTGTGACAAATAGATACCAGATACTCAAAATCAGTAGTTTCAGAAACTTTTGAAACCGCCCTCTTTGGAGACACATTCTTTGAAGAACACAGTGTGATATATGAGCTTTCCGGTCTCCGTGCACTTTTAATGCATGACAAGGATCTGTACATGTAGGCACACATAGATTTCCTGACAAGAGCTCGGTCATTCACCAACAAACCCCCAGGCGTCCGTCTCCCTTGAAGTTTTGAGTCCTCTCCATTATGCATGAGGAGCGCCAGGGGCTCCTGAGCGGTGTGGGCGACGTCAGGATGACTAATCCGACCGCCGACATCCCTGCTCCTGCTGACATACATACACACTTACACACATATACACACACACAGTCCTAATCATCCAGAGAAACTCCTCCTGCATTTATGTGTCTACGTCCTCACACACCTTAGCTGTTTGGGATCATCTCCTTTCTGCACCGGGGTCGTCCTCCTGCGGTGCAGGCGTAACGAACAGCTCCTGTTGTCATGGTGACAACCTGTAAGAATAGGTACGGCTGTGTGCAAGGTGAGAGAAACTTTGTAGCTTATTTTTATCGCTCCCAGATGGTCTGGAGACATAATGATGCAGCAATACTTTGCTGTAGGTCTGGTTTTACAGCCCTTTGGTTTGTCGTCATTGGCTGTTGCAATCCCAAGGCTCAAGGACGCAGAATTCAGCTCCTGACATCCTTCACCTGTTGTAACCCAAACAATTTTCTGAGAAGCTTGAACTAGCATGCTAAGGAGCATTGATATGTGAAACGCCTAAAGGTTACTTAAGAGTCTTGCTGAAAGGCACTAAAGCAGAACCAATGTTTGTCTTATAATCCTCAGGTCTGTCCAGGTGGCTCCATTGATCTCTCATCCTCATATAGGTTGCAGTTGTCATGCTAAAGGGCACCAAAACCGGGCTCACACCCAGGAGACAGCTCGGTTTGTAGACAGGATCAGTCTTTAAAGCCGGTGCTGCTCAGCTTGGTAAAGCTCCATCGATTTCTTTGTTTGCAAGCTCCCCGCAGGCTAACATTGGTCACTTAATTGGGCTTGGCGCTCCTTTTGGAGCTGGAAGGCTTTCTGGTGGAAATCCGAAAGGCTGCCTCAGAAAAAGGCTCCTCCATCGACCCTTACCTCGTGTGCCTGTCTAAGAGTCGCAAGAAGAAGTCAAAGGCTCCAAAAGTTGAACATGTATCTGAAGAAGTTTGGCATGAAAGTATGTTATGTATCCAGTATTTAAGACTCTTCATTTCACATTCAGGCCTTTTTGATCGCAAACTCATGAAAGCCTAAAGATGCTGCACAGCTCACGCTGCAACTTTTCTTTCTTAAAGCCCCATATGCCTGCAGCCTAACTCCATAAGGTGGAAACATATGACTCATAAAGTTGAAAGAAAAACACCTCACATTTTTACATATTTCCAAATTATTAAAAACAGGCTTTATCACCCTCCTTTTACTCGTGTTTGTGGTGTAAGTGCAGCTGTTTAGGATTCAGCCCCTCTCCCATGATCCTTTTGTGAATACAAATCAGATCAAATCATTTTCTATCTCCAAAATAGAATCATTGTCTCTGTTATTAGCCTGCAAGTGAAACAGTCACTGTGTCATGTTCTTCATAATAAGCAGCTGAGTGTATACTGTGTGTGTGTGTGTGTGTGTGTGTGTGTGTGTGTGTGTGGCACAGCAGCTGCATATAAATGCACCAAACATTTCACCACGCTTACTCTCTGATCACCCCAACAGGAGCAGCGTGGCTAATGCTAATCTACGATAGGACATGGCTATCACTCCTAATGTTGTTTGCTGCTGGTTCAGAGCGTCCCGCATGAGATTTCATATCTCATACCCATCACGTTTTGTCACGGCCACAACACCGCGTTGGATTTTAGCTGCTGTTTAAAAAGGATTATTTACATCAGTGAAGGTTGTCTTTTCCCTTTGTAGCAGTATTGACCCTGAACGCCACATTTATATTCTGGCAGCGCTCCTCTTCCACAGAGATTATCAACAATTTCATAGCATCTGAAACAGTCAGACAGCAGTGATGAAGGGAATTCATTTGTAGAGTGGATTCATCAGTGATTGATTCGTGGGTGGTGCGGGGCGCCCCGGAGCTCAGATTGTGTCCGTGCTTGGCAGGAGTTACTACCCTGTCTGTCTTGTCATTGAGGATGACAGGGGAAACAAATAGAAATTAAATCACTGAGAGAAAACCTTTTGGCGATGGAGCTCCGGAGACGAGGAGTCACCATGAAATGCTACGAAATGATCAGGAATCGTAACCAACCTTAACTTGAAGCTGCCCTCCTCTCTACATCATCCTCTCTCTTTCCATTTCAATCTGATTTTTATGAAGTCATCTTGTTGACATAGCATAAAAAAAGCCAATTATCATAAAACATCTTCAACCCTTGTTGCTCTTCTTTCCAGAGGATAACTGAAATGAATACCCCTCAGACTGGTTACTGTAAATCACAGGGCTCCATACGTCATAAAAAAGATACGAGCCGCCTTTGCTTTATGGGAACATAAAGCGTGATGATTCTGTCCGAGGCTAAAACAGCCATGCAGAGGGCTCATCCCAATATACCAATGAATACACAGATATGATCCATCTTACAGCCTGATGCTCTGCAAACGCATTTTCTCTATGTGTGCATGATGTTTCATTTGGATCATAAGGCTGTGCAAAACTAACAATCCTCTGAAAGGTGCAGTTTTATAGCTCCAGGCAAACATATACTCAATATCTTTCAACAATGGAGTGCACTCCCGCTTCAAACCCCTCCTTGGGTCTTACTCCCCTTCGTCCTCTACAAATCGCTGAACTCTGATTGGAACAAGCGTTCTGGCAAAGTGGAACATTTTGTTTCTCATTGCAGCTCCTCCGTTCAGCTTGGCTCCCATTTCCTTTGGAGCCCCGACCTTGTCACTGCTGATTGTCTCTTTTGTTTGACTCCAAGGTTTTTACAAATTGGCGTCAACTTTTTACAAAGTGAGCGCTAATGAGAGCACAAAGGTTCAAGATGGAGGTGTTTGTAGTTCGCTGGTGTGTTTTCTTTTCATGTCGCTTGTTACTTTTCCACATCACAGGTGCACAGTTGTAAAACAGCTGTAAGAAAAAAACAACTAGAATGAAGATTTGAAGTCAAAGACACTCGTCAGGTTGATAATATTTGTGTCCTTTGTGTGAAAACATAGACATGTTAGTCACGCGTGGCCTTCGCGTGAGTTGATTGACATTTGCAGTCATCTTTGTTGTGCCTCCACTTCTCCATTTCCCTGAAATGACTTTGATTTGTTCACCTCAGTCGAGCAGATGTGTCACTTGCAGAAAGTGTGATCGCCTTAATGGGCTGCATGTGCGCTCGGGAAAATTGAGCTGATTAGGCCAGCGTTTAGTCGACGCCGTTGCAAAGAGAAGATGTT
This sequence comes from Thalassoma bifasciatum, assembly GCA_008086565.1. Classification (NCBI taxonomy): domain Eukaryota; kingdom Metazoa; phylum Chordata; class Actinopteri; order Labriformes; family Labridae; genus Thalassoma; species Thalassoma bifasciatum. The sequence goes on from RPOG01000328.1 coordinate 249,040, forward strand.
CATTATTAGACTCCCAGGAAACACTGACTCATCCACACAGGTTTATATCTCCTCTGCTCAGTCTGTGACAATAGGTGGAAAGAAATGACCTTCTGGTTTGTCTTCTCCTGCTTCAAAGCCTCACCCACCCACCTCATCCATCCATTCATCCACACAAACAAAGCCGCTGTAAACAAACCAGCACACACACCTCAATCCCCTCCAGGATCCCCCAACACTTCCACTTTCTTAGGGATTGCTGGCGTGAAGCAGAAACATAAATCAATAACACATCTTGGCTGATGTGGGAGAGAGAGGATGCTACCATCAGTCTTCCCAGGGCTGAAAAAGAAACTCATGTTCAACATAAAACCATGTAGATGAGAAACCTGGGGAGTGTAGCGGTATCTTCCCCTACGCCTCACCCATTAATTTTTTATAGGAAAACTGCAGTTAATGGGCTCATTACCTGTGTTTAATGCTTGTCTGTAATCATGTGTGTTAACCAACATCAATAAATGAAGTCCAGCCCATTAGAGAATAAGAGGGGAAATGAAATATGTACGACTCAGCCCTGTGTTATGATGACCGTTATAAAGCTGCGGTCAGATCTGAGAGAGCGGCCAAATGTTTGCTTTGTGTCCCAAGAGTCAGGATGAAGGCTTTAATCTACACTAAATGCACACAAAGACACACACATACGGAGCGGCTGGTGAAAATCCAGCACAGCTGAACGCCAGCATAGCACCTGTTTCCTGATAGAAGCAATGTTTGAAGCCGTAAATATTAATAAGCTACATTTAAAGCTACATTAGCTGCAGGAGGAGACACAAGAATCCTTCAAGCTTAATAACAGTAAGCAACAGTCAGATTGAGTGATGTGAGGCAGAAAGAGAATATAAGTAAACGTTTTGATTATAAGGTGGAGGAATTTGTTGTTCCTTCTTTTTAAAGTTACACAATGTGTGATAAAGGTTGATCCTGTTGAAGTCAACATCTCTTTGTCCTGTAGACTTTGCAGCAAGAATTAAAAGTGTTAAAGCGTCTGTACATCACACCATCCTTCACTGAGTGTAATCAAATAAGTTTAACATGACTTAAATAATGAAAAGTGGCAGAAATGACCTTCTATGGCTCTTCTGAATCCTCATTTCTGTCAAAAATATCAAAAATAAGTGTAATAGAAGGCTTTTTGTCGCTTGAATGGAAGTTTTACAATAACAACTCTCAGCACAGTTCATTTGAAGTCAAGGTTTACCACTTTTAAAAGAAACTACCATTTCTATTCTGTCAGTGTCCTCAACAAGAGCTCCACATCCCCTGGGCCACATGTGACACTGAGTGCAGGTTTTAATCACTCGCAAAGACAGATTTTTTTATTGTGATGTGACTATAAAACTCTGTGGAATTAGGAGATTTCTCTCAGGAGTGGATACAAGAAGTCAGGCAGGATTGTGGTGGCATTAGCGAGGTATCAGTAGCCAAATACTCTCCTCCTCTTCCCCTCCTCTCTTTATTTTACTGCTCACTAGCCGGTGGCAGCATTGGGCCCCTCCTCTGTCATCTCCTCCCTCACTTTCTCCGTCTCTTCCTGCCAGGATTAGCTATAATATCTACCAGGGAGTCGGGGGGGCAGTGGAGTCCCAGCCACATCACATGAGCTTACGGTTGGAAAACAAGCATTAAGAGAGGAGGGATTACGGATGAAACCCCCCGCTAAAGAGCAGCGTGTGCACATGTTTGTGTGTGCAATTGTGTGAGACAGAATGAGACAACACATGTGGGAGCTGAAAGAATAGGTGGAGAGTAGAGTAGGGAGCAATGAGAAGAAGAAGAAGAAGAAGAGGAGGAGGAGGAGGAGGAGGAGGCCCTGGGACGCCAAGCCCCTAGTGCATCCTCTCAGGATCAGATGCAGTAACACCTGTTGGACCAAACCAGGAATAAAACGCTGCTGTAAGAGTCAGAGTTTCCCTCGTCGCCTCTTCTTCTGCCGCTCTCCTCTCATTCTCCCCCTCTCCCCTTCTTCCCTTTTCTTTGTCATAATAGCCTGCAGATGCTTTTCATTTCACAAGCAAAGGTGTAGGTGGGAGCGTTCTACCCAGAGCGGTGCTTCTGCGAAATCAGTGCCAACGCTGCTGCAAACTCACACACAGACTCACACACAGACTCACACACAGACTCACACACAGACTCACACACAGACACAGACACACAAACAGACACAGACACACACAGACTCACACATACAGACTCACACACACAGACTCACATACAGCTCAGTGTGATTCACCCAGGAGCCTTTTGTTTCTCTTTGTGTGTGTGTGTGTGTGTGTGTGTGTGTGTGTGTGTGTGTGTGTGTGTGTGTTGCTAGTTCAAGGCTTTTTAGACTTCTCAAATATCAGTTGCACTGATCACAGCCCAAACCCTGGATGATGAGCAGAAAAGGGGAAAAAACACCTACACAGACGCCGTTTGAGGAATAAATAAAGGCGACAAACTGATGCAGAATTAGGATTCTGAGATGGAGGTGTTATTATGCCAGAGAAGAAGGAGCAGCTGAGAAGCTGTTTCGCCTCTCTGATTATTCTGTTGTGTGACACCGTCATCACTTACGTGCTTTACCAAACAATATGTTGCACATTGCAGCGACCAAATGAGTCAGTCCGTCTGCAAACAACAATGATGAAGGTTTCATCGATGCTGCTGGATTACTTTAGTCATTGTACAGTGTAATTACACCTCTTTCTATCTGTCTTCAAATAAATGATGAGCTCTTCATGGTGATACAGTGTTAGATCTCTCACTGATCGACCGTGGAGGAGAGTGGGCAGCGAGCTGAATGGCTCCTTTGTCGCTCCCGTCATGGAAATATAGCGATGTAGTAACTGTTGCCTCTGAGGCTCTAATCATGTTGAACCTCGACTTAGACTTCTTAATTCTGTTCTTTTTTTTAGCTTTATGCTGATGATAAGCTGATTTACAAGTGTGTATTTCAGCTGAGTGTTTGCCAAGATTGTTTTGTTTCTTTTTTATGTACGATATGCTGATGACTTGTAGATTTATTTCCGAGTCAATTTTCGGCTTGTTTGAGTGATTATGCTTGTTTCAAGAGACCCAAACACCATACTTGAGACCTTTTTATGTCAAATCAAAGTTTCCATATTTAACAAAATATCTAAAACCTTTCATTCAGGTCCAAGCTCTGACTCAAAGGTGGCAGCAAAATGATGAAAACTCTTTTTTTTTTACAAGGTCTGATGTTTGAGAGCTGCATTAACATCCATTAAAGCTATGTTATGAGTTAAAATGTCATGTTTGGAAGACTAAAAGCAAAGATTAATACTCTTCAGAGAATGAAAGTTGAAATGTGTTATCCACTAAGATAATCTTAATGCCCTTTACTTTGAGACGCTGATAATACATGTGTCAAAACGTTGAATGCCAAGCTCTTCCTCCATTCACACGTCTGAAAATCTTTTGAGATGCGTGGTGGTAAAAAAAAAGGATGATATAAAGATTGTGCTCCAACAATCCAAGTGGAAAAGCCCAAGGTCAAAGAGAGGAATTAAGACACCTCGAAATGCCACAGCGAGAGGACCACCACCTGGAGCTGCAGGAAGCAGAGGGCAATTTTCACCTGTTCTCCGAGGGCTCGCCCCTCTTCCCCAAGCTGAGCTCAAATGACTCAACGGATGAGAGGAAGGACACCTGGAGCAGCAGGCGGTCCAATCGATACCCAGCTGGCTCCTGCAATTCCGGGGGTCAGAGTGTCGAGCGCTTGATTGGTGAAAAAGCCCAAAATAACTCGCGGCCTGTCACGGAATGTGTGACCCCGTCATTGACACGGCACTTGGCGAGATTGGAGCAACATCAATGAATACAGACAACAGAATGGAGCTAGATTGGATTTTTAGCTCCTCAGCTTTTGAGTTCTATCCATTTTACTCCCTGATTTTAAGTTGACATGCTCTGCTCCGGCTGCTATATTGTGCCTGTTTAAATTGCTGTGAAATTGTTATCTGTTTTTGTGTCTCCTGTGGGGAGGAAAATACGTACCTCTATTACATCGCTTTGTAAGCCTGCTGTGATGTACAGAAGAAAAGTTGATGCACTTTCAGGACGACGGGATCCTTGTGTGAACTCAAGAAGAGTTCACTGCTGTCGGAAGTGTTGACCTGCTTCTCAAATCGATGCAAAATTGATGTGAAAAACCACCGCCCAGTGCCCAAAGTCATGTTAAATCCCTTCAAATATTCACTGGGGAGATATTAAACGATACCCTTTCACTTGAAGCTGCATCGGTCACCTGAAAGCAGCAGCTCCATTCATGTCCACTGGTTTTTACACTGAACCAGTGAGACATGAAATTGCTAAATAGCCCTCCCATGATGAAGCTGTTTATGAACCAGTCATGAAACAACCACCCTTTAACAACCGCCCTCCGTCCTCCATCCATCCTGGCGTCTTTAACACCTTAAATAAATCCTCCGTCCATCTCTGATGACAAGATAAACACCATCTACCTCCCGTCCTGACAGAGAAACCTGTCCACCCTGGAGGGGAGCACGCATTTGCCTCCCTAAAGGAAAGATAAGGATAAGTGATGGTTTGTGAGCCAACTAGCTCTTCAAGATAAACTGAAGCTTTTGACTCTCTGAGGGGGGATTTTTGTCCCTGGATGAAGGGCAGTTATCCTTTCTAGCATTCATGATAGCTGCTGATAGCGCTGTGCTAAGCTGACTTTGCTGGAGGATTATTTTGCATTTATCTGCATGTAATTATTTTTTTTAATTTATCAGGACAAACACAATCTCTCCGAGCTGGAATTTGTCCAAAACAGCAGGAGATAAAGCAGAGAAACATGTCTAGATTGAGAAAAAGGGTGCAGTGATTCAACACTGATTCTTCAAATATGGCTCCTTCTAAATATGGATGGTTCTTAGACAGTTTATACGTTGCAGGAAATGACTCTAAAATGTGGATTTCAGCTCACAGATGTGCTAATAAGCACCTCACTGACAGATTTGCAAGCACACTGATCATTCCCTCCTCACTCTCTCTCTGCAGTCCATTTTTCGCTGGGTATTTCTCAAAATCCAAAGTCCCGAGCCAATTTTTCTAAACCCTTTTTCCTTCACATGGCTGCCTCTGAAACCAGCACACAAGTATATTTTCTCAAGGATGAGTCTGTGTGCTATACCTGGAGAATATCAGAAATGGTTAAAAATACATTTCAAGGGCTCCACTTTTGGCTGACTGCTTCCCCTTCTCTCCTGGCACTTATTCCAGCCTCCAGATGTGCGATTCGGGTAGTTAGAAAATCCAACTCATTCGCCCTGATGAGAGCAGAGTGTCATTTTCAATCAGGGTAGGATAGTCGCACAACACCTGTTAAAAATCTCCCCAAACTGCAATGAAGCGCAATTAAGTGTGGCAGATATTGGAGGAGTGACGCAACACACTAACAGCAGATGTGAGAAGGATGTTAGGACGACTCATGCGGGGACGGCCTCGTGTTAGCGCCGCAAATGATTGGGTGAAGGTGTGGTCATCTGTGAACTCTTCATCGGGGTGGCGTGGTTGTGATTAGACGGGAAAGCAGATGTGACGGTCACCTGCAGGAGAGGAGGTGAAAAAAAAAAGGAATTCTTGACTCCTGAAAAATGAATTCTCAGTCGTAAAAGTCTCGACCTTGGTGTTGGTGCAGAGAGAGTTTTGGTGGCAGGTGTAGGCTGAGTGCCAGAGCTTCTTTGATATTCACCACTCGTAGGGGGGAAAGAAAGAGTGGGTGGGGGAGAAATGGAAAGGGGGGGAAAGCCGCAAGATTGAGAAGGAAATGAAGAGAGGAGGATGGAGAAGACTGAGGTCTGCTGTAGTTTGCTTTGACAGCATCACAGCCTGTGGTTCAAAGAGGGTGGAGGCAGAGGGATGGTGTTCACTGACCTGTTTCTAATATTAACTCGGCCTCAACCTTTCCTCCCTCTCTCCCTCTCCTTCTCTCTCTCTCTGTCTCTTGTTTGTCCCTCTCGTCTTGTGTTTAATTTCCCCTCCTGCGTCAGCCATTGTCAGCTATTTGCTCCTGTTTGCTCCCTGTCAGCGGCGCCTCTTTAATTTTCATCATGTTTTTTTATTTGCACGACCCATCCTGGGTTTTGTTGTCTCATCTCTGCGCGCTCACTCATAATTTACTGTCTCTCTTTCTCCTCTTCTCCCCCATCTCCTGCTTTGGACCTACTTTATTACTCCAGAACAAAGCCCTGTCACACTCCAGGGGCTTTTTGTCCTGTACGTAGAGTACACACAGTTCAGAAAAGTCCAGTCTCTTTTAACCTTGAGACTGCAAACTCACTTTTAAATAGTGTCATATGCTGCAATTAAAATCCCACATTTCCTGAATAATAGTGGCTCAGAGTTGCGTTTTCCTCTCCTCCCATGTGCCCTGGCTTGCTCCAAATTCAGAGCTCTGGTGTGAAGCTGTAGTAAACATCACAGAAACAGCAGATATCCCATGAAAACAAACGGATAATGGCACATTTTTATTCCTATCCGAGCAAACTAGAGTGGACAAAAGTTTGCAGAAATCTCCTCTTGATGGAAGAAATACGACCTAGTAAAAGAAACTCGCTGTAAAAACGTCCAGGTGTTGCTTTAATTTCCAGGAAGTGAAAGCAAGCAGCGGTGGGTGATGGGAAGTTTTACACAGGGAGCGATTCAAGCTGGCTGCTGCCAAATAAACATAGACAGAAGGCAGCAAGGAGCAAAATGAGGTGAGACAGCAGCACTGATAGAGGATGTTTTGCATGTGTGTGTGAGTGTGTGTTTGTGTGTTTCGCCTGCAGCTCTCTCATTAAGGACATCTCTCTTTCCAACACCAGTCCCTCCTGTGGTTCCACACACACACACACACACACACATGCACACACACACAGAAAGAAGCGGGGAAGCAGAGAGACATCAGCCAAAGCTGATAGATGCTGGACGGCTGATTCTGCCACACTAGCTATCAATGCCTCAGATCTCCCCCTCGCGTCTCTTTATTTCAAGTTACGGAGCTAGGAAGCTAATTATTGGACTCTATGTATCCTCTTCAGAGGCCATTACACTCACAGCTTATTAATATTCAAGCTGGCTCATATTTTCCTGAAATACAACTTCCATTATGACTTTATGATTTCACGATAATCAAAATATGCTGTAATTACTGGCGTATGGTTATGAAATATCTCTATGCAGATAAAGAGGCAGCAGCAGCAGAGGAAGCAGGAACGGCTCAGTATGCATGCAGTAACTCAGGCTAACTCTTTTCTGCATGCTAATGTGCAGGCCTGTGGGTGTACCCACCTCGCAGCAGCACAGAGATGCTGTTTATCAAAACACACACATGCACAGGAAATCCGATGCAGGGGGACACAGGGAATGCTGCAGCGCAGGATTGGAATCGGGGTCAGACCTGGAGACGCTTTCTTGAGGGGAAGCAGCAAGAAATAAAACAGTAAATGTCAATAAATCCATAGAACTAAATGCCAGGCTGATGCTAAGGAAATGTCATTGGCTGTTTATAATGGGAACACCATCCAGGGGGGGCTGGGTGAGGTGGCGTGCAGGTGGAGGTTAGAAACAGAAGAATTCCCACTTGCCGTAGACTGATGGGTCACCCTAAAGAGGAGCTAGGACAGAGAAATGCATCCTGTTTGTTTATGTTTTTCCTGTGCTTCACAGCCTCCCCGCTCCGTGTTGGAAGTGGTCCATGTATCGAGTTGTCCCTTTCACACTCTACCCCCGTTCATTCGACGCAAACGCCTTCCTTTCCTCTCCAATCTCATCAGGTGTCACTACATCCCAACCTCTGAACAACACCACACATAGCTGCTAACTCATTAGCAGGTGTGAGCTGTAAACAGCACACACTAACACACACCTTTACCTGGAGGAAGAATTGCAGTGTGCATTTCCACTCCAGCAGCGATAGAGAGGCTGTAAGGAGAGAGATTTTTTTTTCTCTCTGTGCATCTGCATCAGCGGCCACTTTCCCATGATGCAAACCGACATCAAGCGGGTAGCATTAATATTCAGAGTGTGGGTGAGTGCGTAGGTGTGCACACGAGTGGCTTTTGAGTGTGTGTGTGTGTGTGTGTGTGTGTTACCTCGAAAAAATCCTTCAGCTGAGAGAAGCTCCAGCCGGGCTCCGTCACTGTCTTTGAAGTGTTCGCTGCTTGTCACAGCCGCCGCATTGTTCGCAGTAAACGTTGATACATGTTTACAGCAAACGCCAGGCCACATTAGCATGATGTGCGTGTGTGTGCGTTCTTTTGAAGGTGTGTGTTTGAGCAGAAAGGAAATAGACGGATAATTACCGCTCCGACTGGATGCGTGTACAGTACAGTTTAAACCCGAAAGCCTTCAGAAATCGAGGCCATTTGGAAAGGATGGAGGGGAGTGTGAGGCCTTAAAGCTGCTTTGAAAATGTAAAACATTCATACAAGCCAGCAGCTATAGAGCTGAGTTGTGGAGCTGAGCTTACATGTATCATCCATGACACTTCAGGGATTAGGCACAAATAGACTGTTGAAGCATGTCAACATCACTGCACCCGGTCCTTCACGCGCTTCAGCGGGTTGGCTGGTCTGTAAATTGGATAAACACTGTTTAGACGAGCTCTCTATGGGGACGTGTGTGAAAATAATAGATTCTGACATATTCACACAAACAAACATGGATTTCAAGGAACATTTTTTTATCTTTGGAGGAATTGTTTCGTTTGTGTGGACAGCTTTGCCTTCATGCCAACGTATACGAAGCGGATGTGTCGTGCGAAGCTAACAAAACATCTCCTTCATATTCAGTGCACATACATGAGTGTGTTCGAGCTGACTGGAGAAAGTTGATTCTGACAAGTTTATCCAGACAAAATGTTCTCCCCGTGGCTCTCTTGGACTGCTTTCTAACGTTCAGCTATTAGTGGAAAATGTCAGTGCGCTTGTTTTGACTGAGTGCAGGCAGATGCCACCCCGCTGTGCATTTTCCATTGCCTGTTATTCTCTCTAAACCTACACATCTCCAGGGCAATCTATCCGAGAAATAACTGCTCTTCGCTGAATTGTTAGCCTTGATTACATCTTGAGGAGACAAGTGTGTGTTTGACTTTGTTTTCAGACAACAACAATCCCACTTAAGATGTCTCAGGGGTTTCGGCGTCTCTTTGACACCGGGGGAGCCGTGGACTGTGCAGTGTAGAGCGGGAGCCAGATTGAAGAGCAGCACAGTCAAAGGATTAACACCGGAGCTGGTGGCTAAAGCAAGCAGTGCCCACAGGTCAGATTAGAGGAATGTAAAGCTGGAAAAACCCCTTACACTGCACTTTGAAGCAGCGCTTACTTCCTGGGCTTTATCCCGGAAAGAAGTGGAGTGAATGGTGAAAGGAGGCATCATTTTGGTTTCTTTTTCTCCATGTTTGACGTGTGGGTTTGCTTTCCTGACAAGGAAGTGGCGGTGTGGTGTCACTGAGAGGAGGAGGAGGAGGAGAGGGTGAGCTGAGGGGAGGTGAAGTTTGCTGATGTTCAACATGATCTGTGTGTCCACTATAAATCCTCAAACTGTCCCTGAAGCTCAAAGCAACAGTCGCTGACTTTAATCTCACAGGTTTACCTTCGAACATGGTTAGAAACACACTGTAGCATCGTCAATGCCTAAGATTTCTTTCTGGTTGCTCTACCAATTAAAAATATTCCACCTGACACTCTGATAATGCACATATCAAGCTTTATCCCCATTTGGACGTTTGAGAAGTGTCTAAGTTTGCACTGTTTCATCAGAAAGTGGGGATTTAAGCGCCCAGAGGTTGCAGAGCAGCAGCAGCAGAGCAAAGCTAAATGAGATGAGCTGTGGAGACGAGAGAGGATGAAGATTTTCTCTTAATAAGGCTGATTTAGTATGTGCATAATTTGAAACATGTTCATATTGAGCTGGAGGCCTGCAGACTGAACTCACAGCTGTATAGCACTAGTTGCATATGTGAAGGTTGTCTTCTGAGTTGCGTTGCATCCGTCAACTTTTGAAGCTAACAGGTTGCGTCATTCCAAACTTTTTGCTTTTAAATGCAAATATAGATGTTCATCGTGCTGTAAAATGAATTTAATTTTAAGTCTGACTTGAAATGAAACTGTTATGTTCCCACCAAAGTAATCTTCTCATTTTGCGTGATCATTTCTTCTTCTTTTGCACTAATTATCTCAGTTTTAGTGCTAGTCCTCCATAATTTTGTCCCATCCCTACAAGAAGGGAGCTGTAGCACAGGTAATGCTGGCTTTAATTTAGCGCTGGATAATGAAACATAATGGCGTCAGGCTGATTTCGGTGTTATTTTGAAGTCATAATCAGACATCACGACCCTGCCGCTGACAGCTTCAGCATATAAATCCACTTTGATGGACCGGGTATAAATTCCTCCTGACTCTCACGAACCCCAAGGCCTGATTTCTCCATCCTGACTCTGCTCTCGACGACACTTTGTAATAACGTCCCTCTCTGGGCAATCCGTGCTCGGTGTCAGCTCCTACTTTGGGCTGATTGGAGAGTAATGTGCCACAAATTTGTCCCATGACTGATGTTATTTTGAGGTTGTTTGAGCGCTGCACAGTGAGAGAATGAAGCAAAGCTTTTGCATAAAGCCTCAGAGGGATAATTCTGAGGAAACGTTATTTTAAAACTGAGAAATCTTTCTAAATTGCTCCTGCGGGGGATCAAATCATAGCACATGTGAAGCGAGGTGGTATCTGCATACAAAGAACCCAAATACTCTCAGAAATGCTTTGGCTGTCTCTTGGTGCTTACAGCTCAACTTTTACATCAATATTTGAGAAAATCAAACAGGAAAAGCAGGAAAAAGGAGAGCGAGGCACCAATTTGTGAGAGAAGTCAAAATTGGACACGCTCCAGTGACGGTGATTCTGAAATGGACCCTGCTAATATGCTGTTTGTCTGAACATTCAAAGTGAACTTGTTTAACTCCAGAGGTGTGATTTCTACCTCAGAGAGTAAAGCCACATCTCCATGAAATTAAGCCGCTTACAGCTTCCACAAACTGGAGCTTGTTTGTTTGTAGAGGAGAAGAGAGTTGGCACTTGAAGTCCCAAGTTGAAGTCACTTTAATGATCTGACGCTGAACTTTGAGTCCTTCAAATTTAATCTCCTGTCACTGATACTGATTACATCTTCACTTGTGACCCAGTCGTTGGGCTTTCTTTCTTTGTAACTTGACAAGCTCTGCTCCCTTTTTCTTCTCTTATGCTGTGATAAAACAAGGCAACAAGGCTGAAAACCCATGTCTTGAAGGGAAATAGTGCGCACACACTCATTCACAGACACAGACACAGACAGAGGATGGATATGCAGACACATGACGCCTGGGGATCGAGGCTATCACTGGAAATTTTTATGTCACGTCAACATCGGCTCTGACAGCTTCAATCTGACGCTCACTCTGCCGGAGTCACGCAGCCGGAGAGCCTGGAGCTGAACTTCTCAACTCTGCGATTTCATTTCCCCTTCTTCAGAATAACATTTCTCCAGGAATATTACTCTACAAAACTATTTTTATGTTAATATTAACCTTCAGCGTGTTCTGTTGCTGCAGTCACAAAATGGGACTGTTAGTTATTTATTTCTTTTTTTTGCTCCTGTTCATGAAGTAAATGCCAAATAAGACTGCTAATGTCATCACAATCATGCAGATTCTTTTCTGGCGTTGATTACGCCTTTTGTGTTAACGTGTTTACACTTTGTGAGAGGATTCAACCTCTTTGCTTCAACTTTTGAATTTGAAATGTAGATTTTTAGTTTGCTAATGAGCATTAACTTCTTCTTTTCCATGCTCTCTAATTGGATCTCTACGCATCTTCTCCTGCTGACCAATGGGGCTGCTCCATTTCTGATGACACTACTAGGTAAGACAAACTTATTTCCTTAAATCTGCTGTTGCTGGTTGGATTACTGGAACAAGACTTTATCTGGGGAACATTTTTAGCCTGGTACTTTTGGGTTTCTGAAGGAAAACAAGCCGTGTTGTTGTTTCCTCCAGATACTGTCTGTGTCTTGAAGAGGAGGAAGGGAGGGAGGGGAACAACAACCGCTGAGATAAAAAGAAGTGTGCTTGAAAAAAAACACAAAAAAAGGGAATCTGACCTGAAAAGAAAAGCAAGATGACAAGCAGAGAACTGCGAATGACTGCACTGACCTGAATACAGGCAGGATCCTTAGAGCGGTATCTAGCAGGGAAAATTTAAGGCTACATGCGGCTAAATAGCCTCTTAAATAATTCATAGTTTGCTCTGCACTTGGCTGCATTGATAAGCTGCCCGCTTAACATATCGAAGGCAGGAATAAGAGCAAACACACACAAATGCCGCACTCTGCTTTCTTCGACAAAGAGTTTCCACTCATGGCTCGGAGGTAGAACACAAGCAGGTGTGATCTAAACATCTTTGCACAATGAGAAGCTTCAACACAATCCAAAATGGCGGCGGTGTCGGCCCCTGATGGGAGCTGTAGTTCAAGAGGAAGTTTCAGAAGCGTGGCCCGCGGCAATGTCACAAGCAACAAAACTAAACACCGCGCTCATCAAAAGCAGCTCAGCAGCCCTTCCAAAGGTTCGCTCTTTTGTCGCCTCGGGCGTCAGCAGCTCCGTTCTGCTGCGGCTTTCTGCTTCATGTCTGATCATTAGCTCCACATGAAAGCAGCGGGCGGACGACGCAAAATGATCCACCTAGTTTTCAGTCGTAGCATCCGTGAAGTTGAGACAACAGCGAAGAGAAAGCGACTCGTTCTTTCTCTGTGGGGAAGTTGTTTGTTTTTGGAGAACAAAACCTCGCGAGCCTCCCTGTGACGTTTTATGCGCTGGATGTGCTTTCTCGTAGATGTTTGGTGTAATATTCTGCAGCAAATTGGATTAAAAGTCTCAAAAACACAGTCTGAGATCATCCACAAGTCAAGTGCATAGCCTGGAGGCTCAGACTGAGCCCGACTCGCTGTGTTAGTGCTCGTTTTGCTGTGTGTGTGTGTGTGTGTGTTTGTGTGAGAGAAAGCTTGTAGTTTTATCCCTTTAGAGACGAGACATGTCCGAGATGTGAAAAGCCCTTCAAAAAAAAAAAAAGAGTGAAAAAGTGTTTTTCTCGGTCGACACTTTGAAATTGGCCGGCTCCGTGCTCAGGTTGGGAATTAAGGTCGATTTAAGGTCACGGGAGTTTAGTGCTTTTGGTGTAATGGTATTAAGCCGAGTGTTGGGGTTAATGAACAAGTGGAAGTGGAAGAAGGATGCTCCCAAACAAAACGTGTGTGCACACACATGTGCTCAAGCCCTTAATCCTTTAACGGGATTACAAGCTGCATTGTCCTTTGTTCACTTGTTCCTTTTCCGCCTACGTTCGCTGGTAGCGGAGATGTCAGAGCCCACATTCAGGATTAGGATGTAATGGGCTCTTGATGGGCTGGGTGAGAGGGAGTCCTGCCTTTACACTCCACCCAGCATCTTTCTTTAACTTCGTCTAACTTCATACTGACAAGCCAAGGCATGATGATGATATCTGAGCTTGTAAGTCAAAAACAGACATCATCAGAATGAGCGAACTCTTCATTCTCAGTCAGAAGGGGTTAAACCTCCATGCGGAGCTGCGTGGGCTCTGATGAATTCTCCTCCGCTTTCTTCACCAGCGTTCACCAACACACTCAGCTGCTCCAGTGGCCTTCCTGCTCTTATTTAAAATAACAGGATACCGGTGGGTGTTGCTGGCTTTACGAAGCCGCTGGTTGCGTGGTGAGTAAAGACTCTAAATAAACGCCAGCGAGAGAGCACAAAGGCCCATGTTTATCCTCTCTGGGTTATGTTTGTAGCAGCTCTGTGTCTTTACAGCAGAATAAAACAGTGTGACTTACAGTGGATGCAGACACTGGAGGCTCTGGCATGTTGCTTAAAGGAACATACCGCCAGTTTTACTCCATTAACTGCAAATTGCATATAGCTTTCTTTATGGTCGCCCCTTTCGAGAAGCAGAGAATAAGCAAGTTTTCACTCGGCTTTTCTTCTTTGCAGCCATTTTTTTCTGCTTTTATTACAGCACCTCAAGAGACTCAACGCACACAGGCTGCAAACATCCATTTTTCTGTCTTTCTGAGAAACTTTTATCACTTTAAAGATGATCTTTGTGAGCATCTTCTGATATTCCAGTTGCTTTATGCATCACACATTTATTCAATCTGATTCCTGCTTTCCCTGTTGGCTCAATTTTCCTATTACGCGTCACTTACTGTGGACACCGTGGCGTTTTTATTTCCTTCTATCATATTTGTAATGTGAGGTAATTCTCCTATTCCCACGGCTTCTGTTTGCTTCAGCACTGAACCCAAAACAAACAGTCGTAAAGGGAAGTAAGAATGCATTTAGAGAGGAATTAGAGGAGATCAGACTCGTTTTGGGGTCTTTAAGAATGGATTTTATTGCACATTGCTCGATTAAATCATTAGCTGAGTGAAAGCAGGCAGAAAAACACAGATAGGCTTTTAGAACAGGTTAGTTTTCATGTGTACTCTGCTGATAATCAGCTAAAACATCCCAACAATTTGGTGTTAAAGGTGTAATGCTGCATAAATGTACCTGGAGTCATTTTGTGCATTTTCAATCGTGCATCTCTTGCTCCACAGAGCATAGAGCTTAAAACACAAGCACAGGAAATAATGGATACATCCATAAACACAACGTTTTCAGCAGAATAAGTGTCAAGTGGCCACTTAGCTGGGCTGTGTATGCAGGTAGATGGAGGGAGAGAGGAAGGTGAGAGCTGCACCGGTGAGGTAATGACAACCCCGGGTGTTGCATCTAAAGTCAACAACTGGAATAGTGGTGGGAGAGCTCGAATTATCCCTCAGGGGAACGGCCTCGTGTGGATCCATCGGTGCATTTGTGACTGCGTGATTGACACCTGAGCTGGTGGGTCGTGTTTTTGTTGGCGTATTGACTGAGGAGCTGAAAGTGGTTGAAGGCTGAGCTCATCCAGTAATGCACAGCGCCTGACGCAGGCATCGATTCTGTTTTCAGTAGATCAAAAAAGAGCGAGATCGATGCTATTGAAGGTTTGATATGACATTGTGTTAGACTTACGTGCAGCTCTTAATGATGTCTGGGTTTGTTTGCTTCTCCAACTCTCAGATGAAGATTTTTACTCTCCGCCTTGTTAAGACGACTAATTTGACCTCTGAATTAACAAAAGGGTCATGTTCAGAAAAGCTCTCATCCTGTTTTCAATCAAATGCTCCAGAAAAAGAAAAACGAGGACGCCCAACAAAGAAGTGATGGATGCTACATGGTACTTATTCTCCTCTCTCTGTACAAGTGAATCATGTAATTGGTTTGTTTGTCTATTTCTCCCTCCTCTGCTCATCACGCCTGCTGCGTCCTACTTTTAGTCTACTCCACACCGTGAAAACAATCTCCTTGAAAAATCTCTGCAGCGTCAGGGAAAAAAAAAAGAAAAAAAGTCGACTGCATCTTCTGTCAATTAGTCTGTTCTCGCCATATGTGATACTCAGGTATTCTGTTTGTGAGACGCAGCTTGGAAATGTCACATCCTGTCTGCAGTAATCCAGTTAAGGACTGAGTTGGCGATCACGTGTTTGATAGAAACTCAAGATGAGTCATATTCATGGTCGGTTTCGTCATAAATAGGAGGATATTTGTGAATGGCAGATTTTATTGCTCTGATTTTCACTTCTATCTCCTGGTTTTGGAGTCTCTAGGCTTCATGTTAGTGTTTAAGTGATGCTCTGATCTGTTGTGTCTGCTTATCTGCCTCCTGCACAGAAAGGTCAGAGGTCACGGTCACTCACTGAATTGGAACTTGTATTTGGTGTTTGTCGGGTAAACTAACCCCAGATTCCACTTGTGATAAAATGAAGAAAGGAAACAAAATGACACACCAATCTGCAGCCCTGAGCCAGAAACCAAACAGAGGGATTGTGGGGTTATTTTGTCGACAAAGCGTAGGGCATAGAGGTGTGTATGTGTGTGTGTGGAAAAAAGAGAGAGTGTGTTCTTAACTGAGACAAACTGGAGCTATTAGAGGGTCTATTGTTGCCCCGCTGGCCCCTGAAAGAACAGCTTGTCCCAGCACTTATTCAGGGAATAGATGTGGCCGGCTCTCTCGGCTATCTGGGCTGATCGCACAGATCAATCTGGCTGGAGAACCTGCAGCTGGAGGGCTGAAGGTGTGTGTGTGTGTGTGTGTGTGTGTTTCTGTACGTGTGGAGTGATTGGTTGTGCTTTAATCAAAGAGTAATCTGATGTCACTGAAACCAGCTTCTTCAGGTTGATCTGTCGATGGTTAAACTTAAATCAGAGCAGCTTCTAAGGATTTTAGAGGAAAACTTTTACTGCCTTTAAAGTAAAGGTTTGATTTGATTGTTGTTTTATGCTTGAATAATAATCCTAGAGTGGAAGCTGGAAGTAATTGGGAAAACATATCAAAAGAAAAGAGGATCAATGGATAATAAACTTATCACAGAGACAAATCCATGCAGAAGATTTCCAGACAGAATTAGCCGACTTACCGTGTTTGAAATTTCACCAATTGCAGCTTTTATTGTTGTGAAAGCACCAAAAGTTTCAGGATATTAATTTAATTTTCTGGAGATGCTTTGAACTCATTATTAAAATAATGACACCACAAATTGCAATTGCAATATAGGGAAAAATAATTGCAATGAGATTATTTTTGCTAATCGCTCGGCCCTTCGTCAGATTCTTTCTTTCAGAGCAACAGGCAACCAGAAATAGCTTTAATCATCTGTTTGCCCTCCTCTGCTCTTCTTCCTACTCTAACAGACTCACACTTCCAGTCACCCACCTTCGCTCCATGCACAACTTCAAAGATGGTTGATTTCACCACTGCTATCTCCCACTCCAATAAACAGCCTCCAAAGCGGCTTTGAAGTCGCATCAATCTTCCTTTTGCATCTGTCAAACTTCGCTTACATCCGCTCTCCGACCAAGCAGCCCATCACGGGGAAATCAAAGAGCCTTCAGGCGTTTGACACGCTGTAAATAGAGCGGTGCGGATAGAGAGCCGTGGCTTGAATAAGCCCTGAATGGGATGAGTCTATTTGCTGGCTCATAACTGTGCGGTTTCATATCCCCCACAGACCGTGTAACGCGGACTTCCTAATGGACCTCTCATCGTTTCAAATTCAACTCACAGGGCTTTTATCACCCCTGCCTTAATTTGTGTGTGCATAATTGAAAGAAAATGAGATTTATGGGATCCCCCACGTACAGCAGAGGAAGCCTGCAGTCGCTCTCTATCTCTGTCTCCTCCTCAAACACATTCACACACAGACTCACACACACAAACACACACACACACACACACACTCTGACCTTGTTGCCTCTTTTATTTACTGCACAATGACTGCAATTTCCAGAGTGTAATTAGAGCAGTTATAGCCTGGCCTTTGGTCTTGGTCTTTTAGAGGTGAGTACACTATCAGTCCTTCCCCCTGTTTGCCCCACACCTCACAGAGTTTCCTTCCTCGACTGAAGGCCTTCAAGCTCAAACTTTCCCCCTTTTTGAAGTCGCTGCAGCACCATTTTCTTCACTCATTTTCCATTCGGGCTACTTAATTAATCATTTCCCTGCATTTTCAGCTCAACACCCACAAATTGCCCCGGTCAGAGCCTGAAGACAAAGGGATTTTGTGTTAATTAAGCGTACGGCAATTCATTTACACACAATTCCCCCCCTATTCCTCCCACGCACACACATCCACTAACAGTAACTCTGCAGCTGTCACCGCTTTAATTTGTGCGTTCATTTTTCTTTCTTTGTCTTTGTGTTGCCTCTGCCTCCTGCTCCAGGCAGCCCTGTACCTTGGCTGTAATCACACTATAGTAAGGAGGACAAAGGATTTGGTTTGGGTGTTTGACTGGGCATTGGCTGGATGAAACATTTTCTGTTCAGAGGAGGCGAGAGCCGGAGAAGCAGGAGCGCTGTTGGGCATCCGCTGTGTTGTTTTGGCACCTGAAAACGAGTAAAAACAGCTCAAAACTCCCAGGAAGCGCTGTTGGATCTATTTTCTTTGCTCATAATACATCAGGACTTATGTGCTTTTGATACAAGCCGGTATCGATTTTTTGACCTGTGCCCATTCTGATACCATAACGCCCCATACATAACTCCTGAAAACCAGCCCGTCAACCAATTTAGGTCAATAGATCTTCTCTTTCTCAGTGCTGGCAGGAGAAATCTGGCCAAGCCGTGTTTTATAACCCATTGATGTATCAGCCGGGCGTCTGAGAGTGGAAGCTGATGGACGACTGTGACCTTTCTCTCCTGATAGCCAGGGATGACCACTGTACATCAGCTAGCCACAATCAATACAGCCATAAAGAGACCTTGAAACACACACACATGCATGTAGGAGGGCTGAGGTCTAATATGAGAGTAAACAAGAAGGAACTTCACATTTATAGGGCATGTCTGCTTAACAGGGAGCATTATACGGAGAGTTTGAAGTCATGGAGTCGTAACTTCAGATCCCCAAGTTCAGTGGAAGCTTTGATCTAATGCGGTCTGGCAACAAAGATAGTTATTAAACAGATATCTTAATGCCTCAATGTCACAGCTTATTACACTCCTCAGCTCTGAAAGAAACGAGCTGTTCCTCCAGCCGCAGCCTCAGCTCTGCTTCGAAACAAAGGCGGATCTTTGTGGCGGTTTCAGAATTGCCATGGCAACACACTTAGCTGATTTCAATAGGCATGAGACTTCGTTAGATCTGGACAAAATGCTGCACCCTTGTATTGTGTATCTGCTCTTGTTATTTTGTCCTAATATTAGATGGAACAAGCGAACGCACTGGATTGCTAATTGCACAGGAGGAACAGAAGGTGGAGGAGCAGCGGTGAAACGAGGATGAAAATGACAACCGTCCCTGTTTTTGCACTCGCGCGGCTCTGTGGTGTTTCTGTCAGCAAGATGCAAGGTGTGTGTGTGTGCAGCAAGGGAGCCGCCAGCAGCCTGACAAGCTAATCTTTATCACCTGTCACTCTGACATTTGGTGTCTCTGCTCAGCCCCCAAAATCCTTGCAGCTCCCCTCCCTGTGACTAAAAACACCCGCTGTCCCTCCATCTCTGTCTTTTATATGAATTGTGTCTGCACTGTGTGGTGGTTTGTCATACTGCGGTGTGGTGTGAGCACCTATATGGAGGCCAGGGACAGAAATGAAGGCTGCACACAGAAAGAGGGTAAGTGATTTATAGAGCTGAGTAAACAGGAGCACGATCATGATGGGTGTCAGAGGAGAACAGGTGTATGCCGAGCAGATGCTGTTTCGTCATTACTATACGAACATGAGGGTTTATTTGGAACCAGATCTCCACCCCTGACCTGTAGATCTCCTCTCTGAGGAAAGCAGGCACTTAGACAGCAGGTAAAACGTGGAGGAGAAACAGACGTAAGAGGCATTTGCAACAAACAGGCCAAACATGTGCGTAAATTGCATTTTTATCACCCTTTATGTGTCAAATGTCAAATGAAACAGCTGCTACATTAAGATTGAGTTGCCTTTTAAGGCGGCTTAATGCAGTGTTGTGGTTTCTTAAGATATGGCAGCACCTTACCAGGAGAAAAACGCTTTATATTTCCTGAAAAGACAAACAGCGAGGCTGCTCCCTTCTCCCAGTTACGCTCTCCCAACCCCACAGCCACCGCAATCTGACGATACAGACAAACAGATCACACACTGAGGAGTAAGCAAACCCTCACAGAGCGCGATACAGGCTAAATTGAATATTGATTGTTGGTAATCCATGCGCACTGGCTCTATATGAAATAGTGGTAAAGAGACAAAGCACTCTGTACTCGCTGATCTCTTTCAGCTAATTCACAAACTCCCCTGAGCTGCTCTGCTCGGGAGTCCATCGTGACCGTAGCAATTGGATCACGGTCAAATTACCAGACCTCTCCGTCTCCGAGAAAGCCAATCATCGCCATCAGGGGGATGATGGCAAAATTGAGGTCATTTCTTTTTTGGTGGGGAATCTATCATCTTTACTGCCACATCAAAGAGAGGAGCTTCTATAGAGCGTGATGGCGCTTTGGGAAATATAGCAGCAAGTAGTTAATGAAGCGCATTACAGAAGAAAGATGACATGGATTTTGAGGGGCTTGAAATTGGCACCACAGATGCTCATCAAGCAATCAGCACTATTTGGATGTAATTTTATGGTAATCCTTTTCATTTTCTGAGCCATTTTGTTCATTTCATGGATTGTAGACGCAAGTCTGAAGAGACGATGGGAGAAAAAAAGGCACGCGGAGCACAATAAACGGCACATTTATATGAGACGAAAGCAGCAAGGGTTGGAAATGATACTGCGAGTTGTTTAGAAAATAATTGTGTGGAGCGTGTGAATGGATGCACAAGTTTCAATTACTACAAACTGAGGTAGACGTGTTTGGGAGCAGACTCCTGAACACAAACAGTCGTCTTTGCCCATTTCCCATCCATTCGTGTCACAAAAGCCTCTGAAGTCCAAGGTTACCCATCACTCCTGAGATACTGTTGATGTTTGCAATTGTACCACAAGTATCCAGTGAAGCTTTGAAGAGTGCATTTCCTTTAATTATATCATCCTTTATCGTAAAAGTGCAGCACGGTGTTTACAGAAGCCCACGCCATCATTGGAAACTCGTGTGTTTATTCTGAAGAGGAGCCAAGAGCCCTATTAACACCAGGAGTGGACAAACAACACTCCAATCAACACTTTCCAACTCTACTTGTCACCTAAAACTTTGAAAAACCTATTGACATTGGGAAAGTTGCTGTGCGCTATTAGTCATCTTGATAAAGTAGGTGTCATTTTTTTTAATGGTGGTTATCAGTCTTTGGAGTGGAGCGACTGTGTGTTCTCACACAGTCGACCGTTATCCTCCTAAACTTTCTGTACAAGGTTGGAGAAACTTCCAAATGGCACTCGTCTGCAGGGGTTTGATTTCTTTGAGTTTACAGCAAACAGGAAAAAGGCTTTGTGGTATTAATTGTAAACAGTTTCTGCTGCTACCTGCTGCTGCTATAACTTCCTCTCCTGCTGGTGCTTATGTGCAGCTCAAAGTGGAGCTGATTAGTGTTGGTGGGTTAAGCTGTGTGCTCGTAGTCTGTCTACCTCTGATTGAGAAATAACCCAGACCTACTGTTATTGTGCTCTATTTGTGAAATTACAATCATTCACTCTGTTAAATATCAACGTCGTGAGCACTCCTCTATGTTTCATGGACATTAGCTAAATAGCTCTTTGCAGCCATGAGAAATAATATTGTAATACTGCAGACATTATGTAATTGAGCTTCATAATAGAAAAAGAATAACACCAGCTCTTTGCTCTTTTCATGCTGCTAGACAATCCTGCATATTTCAGGAGTAATTGCTGCCATGAATGCAAAAAGAATGTATACTGACATTTATTTCTTCAGCTGGAGGCTCATTTGACGAAACTGTCGCATAATGCCCCGAGCGTGAATAAAAGCTTAAAAGGACTGTGAGGACTTTCCAAGTGAACTGGAAAAAGTCTGGTATCTACATATATGCCTGATCATAATCCCCATTCTAAAATGAGATTATCAGCATCAAAATAAGTTATTTTAATGTTTGTCAAACTCAAACTGATGCAGATGCATTTTTATGAACGTCAAAAGTAACAAAGATAATCAGCACAGAGATCCATTATTCCAACTCAGGAGTTGCATACACTAGCTTTAACCAAAGTGGTGTATTTTTGATCCGTTTGCTCCTGCAGCATTCCTGCAGCACATGCATGGATCTCCTGGGCTGTGGCCCACATTTACATCACGCACTCTTTCATCGCAGCAGCAGAACGTGAGTAAATATTTATACAGTTAATCCATTTGATTTGACTTTACACAGCTGTTTGTGGGAGTTTCTTCAGATGTTGTGGTGAGAAAAGCTTCAGTGTGCTTGTTATTCCTCGTATGTTGTACATTGTGTTCTCACGTCATTCAGTGGCGTCCTCCCCCCCTCAAAACAGGAACAAATATTAGCACAAGTGTCTTTTCTTGAGTCTGCATTTAAGAAATCAATCTCATAAATAAACATTGGCATTTGAACGCTTTAATTAAAGCAGAGAGTAGCTGAGGCCTGTTATTCCCTAAGGTTAGCGTATCCCAAGACAGCAGTATCAAGCGACACATTGGGACGTTTCCCCCCAAGTTTGTTTTCCAACAATGACAACAAACCGCAGCGTGAATCCATAAATAGTTGGTTTTTCAAAGGCGATGTCTACAGGCCATTCCCAGCCTCGCTATTGGAACAAATTGCTGATCTTAAAAAACAGTTCATATACAAGGACTTTGAAGTACAAAATGGCTCTTATCAACTTTTGCCAGCTGTTTTTTAAAGACACCCGTTGCTGTGCTCCGTGCATGTGTTTGCTGCATTTAAGGTTTCCCCAAAAATTGCTTTTCATTCATGCAAATCCCCGACATTGAGATTCAGCGGGCATCAAAAGTGCACTTACCCGAGAGACAAGCAGATTTATCGTCTAAACAAAGTCAGAGAGAAAACTTGTGAGAGTTTCTGCTGAATATTTCTTGTTAGCCTCACCAAGCAGCATTTAATGTGAGGGGATATCATTATCAAGCATGAGACTTATGGTCTCCACTCCGAGGAACGCTGCGCTTTTCATCTTAAGAGCTGGAGGTAACCAGCGCCTAGTAAGACAAATTATGACATTTTCATCTGGGTTGCAGAAGCAGCATGTGTGAAAAAGCCATTTGAACTAGTGAAAGATAAATGCAAGAGAGTGTGCTGAGCAAAGAGTCTCATCCTACTAATAAATGTAAAATGGGTTTTTAAGACAGGAACGAGGGAGATATTTCCAGGTTGTGGGATTATTGGCTGCAGTTTGAACAATTCAATTAACACCTCCGTGGATGAGATTAATCAGAGACTCAGCCCCTCTCTCCCTCCTCCGCTCCTCGTTACTGCAATGTAAACTCCGTCTGCAGCCTGGTGCATTCATTACGCTCAGTCCTCTTCTATTTTCAACATCATGAAACATGAGAGCGGCTTGAGTCAGGAGATGGGGAGATTTAATTACGGGGGTTCACTGCATCCCTATCAGGGAGTTTGATCTGAGAGAGGAGCAGGGAAATCTGTTGGTTTGGAGCGGGCTCAGACACTGATTAGAATCTCTCTATATATCACTCCAGACACTGGAAGGAAAACTTAACATGATTTGACATTTTCAGGCCTGGCAGCGATAAAGCAAAGTCCAGAATTAGATACAGAGCGATAAGAAGTGGATACAGAACCTCGAGTGAGGGGATGCTTTTATCTTAT
This sequence comes from Thalassoma bifasciatum, assembly GCA_008086565.1. Classification (NCBI taxonomy): domain Eukaryota; kingdom Metazoa; phylum Chordata; class Actinopteri; order Labriformes; family Labridae; genus Thalassoma; species Thalassoma bifasciatum. The sequence goes on from RPOG01000328.1 coordinate 272,417, forward strand.
TCAGTGTTTACTCTCTCTCAAGAAGTTGGAAATAATTATTTTGAAGGTTGTTTGGTTGCCAGTTGAGCTAAAATTCAAGATTTAAAAAACCAATCATGAAAGTAAATCTCTGTATCGATTCAAAAGTGACTCACTCCCTTCCTATTTATTATAAAATGACATTTGAGATCATCGTGATCATGAGTAAATAGTTGAATACTGAGAGAAGCACAACTAGAGGAAAGAAAACTGACTCTCACCGCAGAATTAGAGACAATACGTGACTGTAGCTTCTTTAAAGTCTCTTAAAGCAAACTGGAAGTTGGCTCCACATCTAAGAGCAGACATTAAAAGCAGCAGTCAGCTGTCTCTGTCCCAGTCTTTCTTGTGTTAATTGCCTCAGCTGCTCGGAGGACCTGCCAACAGACAGGTGAGATACTCATCTCTCAGCTCAGCTAACCACGAGCGTGGAAGCTCTTGGAAACTCTCAAATCCACTTCTGTCACACCCATTTTACCGCTGTAATCTATCCTTACCCTCAGCTATCTCCATCACCTGGCCAGTCAAACAGGACCGGCCAATTTTTGGCACCACCAACACACCCTCCCCCCCAGCTCCTCTTTCATTAATCCCTTAATACTTCGCTAATCTCCACTGCATTCAGAGGGGGACTCGCTCATTGACAGTGAAGCCAAACGAGCGCCGTTCAGACTGATGAAACATCCTGAAAGAATCCCTGCTGCAACCTACGCCGATCACCTCGAAACAAACACAACCACACGCCTTTATCCTCCTGTGATAAATCAATTTGGTGTCGTTTTATGTATCTGACAGGAGTATTCGTCACGTCACATCACGGCGGTGAATGAATGGAAGACAAATACTGAATACGTTCACACAGACGCTTACACTGCGTGGGAAGAAAATCAGCTCGAGTGTGCTGTCACTTTCTGAGAAAGAATCAAACTATTATCAGCGATGAACTTTGAGATAAAGCACAACTTCATGTGACGTGTGCTGCCCGCCATCCACATTCAACTTGAACTCCTGGCTCTTGCATCATCTCAAAGGGATCCCACCTTAATCCAGCGCCATCAAAAGTGCCATCCGCTGCCCATATCGCCCCATTTTCCATTCTTCCTCTTTCCCTCTTTGCTCTCCTTTCTCATCCTCGCTGTGACGGCTGAGGGCTGTCAGGAGCTGGAGGGAGCCGAGCTGTTGCCAGCGCTAATGCACATCAAAGGCACATCATCAAAGCTCGCCATCTGTCCTGCATGGCCCGGCCTGTTCTGCCACCCAGCCGATGTACAGATACAGTAATAAGATTACACAACAGTGCGGCTACGATTATGACTAATAATCCTGATAAGACCAGAAAAAGAGATCCATGGAGAGTGGGATGGATAAATTGATTTAAAGTTGAAAAGGCAGTCGAGCATATCGTGTTCCTTCTTTTCCACAAACTGTTCTCAAACACTTACACCTTTTTAAAGCTACTTCTTCAGGATGTAAAAGTGATGTTTAGAGGGTTTTTTTTAAGCGTGTTCACTCCATCTCCTTGGGTGGCATAATCCTCTCCGTTTAACCGTTTCCTCTCACTTAAAGAGCTGAAAAGTTCACACCATCCAGAGGAAGCCTGTGGAGAATTGCTAAATAAGGCCAAAGTCTTGACTCTGCATAAATATTCCATGAAGCGGGGTGTTTGGTTTTATCATGTTGCCAGAGAGATAATGAGGGAGTAGGAAGAGGACACGACAGAAAGGTCGTGTTTGAGTTAGAGCAAATAAATAGTGGATGCTCTTCTTGGCAACGTGTGTCCACAAAGACTGAGTTAAAGGTAGAGTGAAGCTGGGAATCAAGGCCTCAAAATCATGGCACCAATGTAGCATAGCATGAATATACCATAGAGTGTAAACAAGTGAGCTTTGAGTTTATGCTTCCAGAATAATTAAGATAACTCTGCCTGAGTAACTCACTCCGGCTCTTTAAAATCAACACAGATAATTAGGGTTAGGTCATGCACAGCCGCTAAATCAATCCACAAAGCGTCTTAATAATTCTGCAAACGTACCTGCAACCAGCGAGCAGACGCTCCAATCAGACAGATACAGTCCTGCTCTCCTGGTTTGGCTTTCCTGGAGAATTTTAAACACATTATTTGCTTCTTTCCTTCCACCTTCTCCAGACTTCGAAATGAGGGGTAATTTTGAAATGGCTGTGAGATCGCAGACAGCTGTAAAACGGGGGAACGAGACAGGTCCTGTCGTTTTACAAGTTCCTAAAAGGATTCTAGGTGACTCTGTGTCAGGATTACAAGAAGAAGGTGACTAATGTGGCATCCAAAACTCACTCTGACTTCCAAGATAAGGTCAGGAGGCTGCAGATACACCTCTGTTACTCTTGTTTTGCTGCTTTGTTGCTAATGCTTTAGCCTTGGTGAGTCAAATAAAAGGTTTAGAAATTGTTACAAGACAGGATTCACAAAGGAGAGTAAGCTGAACAAAAGAGGGAACATTGATTGTGCTGATATACAGAGAGAGTTTAGAAGAACATTCTGCTTTTTGTTTCTCTGAGTTTTCACGTCTTGTTCTGTCCCATTTTTTACCATGAGTGAACACAAGATGCTTTTCTTTATCTAAGAGATGGAGTGATGGGTACACAAGCACAGAAGCTTCTGAACAAGAACAGAAATAGATCACTGGGGTTGAATTTTAGTCTTTGGAGCAAAGAAGTGTGATGTTTTGAAACAGTTTTATAAGCAGCATGATTTAGAAAGACTTTCTTACTTATCAGATTTCCTAAATCAACCCATGAAGAGCATATATCTACCATCTTTACATTTCCTTCTGCTCCGCTGGGATTCACTGGAGAGCATTTGTCTCATTAATGTTTTACTCCAGCTCTGGGGGTCAGTGCCACAGTCCCCATATGATCCATTAGCAACCAGGAGAACATGCTTGACTTGTTGCGATCCTCTGGCTTCATGTCTTTGGTGTGTTCACTTATGTCACGCAGAGCTATCTGTGAGGCGTTGGGTTCAAATCAGAGCAAGTCAGGCGTTTGCACTCAAGTCAAGTGGCATTTGCAGGCTTGGTGCTGAGGATAAGAACGACATAATGCAGTTTTCTCTTCTATATTTGACCAAGTATTACCAGGAGAAATCCCACATGTTGGGGATGTTTGCAGCAAGCTTTTCCCCTCCCAAACTTTCAAGTCATGCGGAAGAGAGAGAGGTCAGGGGCATATGGGTCAAACACAAATGATTCATACTTATACTATTACTACAACCCGTGTTGTAGTTTTGGAAATATCCTCCATCTCCTCTCCAAAAGCCATTAGGCGTATTCATCTTTGTGTCTCTTCTCTAATGTCACACTGAGCCCCAGGCCACTGCCTCATACCTTTGAACATCATTAACATTAAAGAGAATTAGCTGCCTTTTCTCTCCTGGCTGATACGGAGGTTGTGAGTTGACACAGGTGTCAAGAGTCCTGACACACGCTGGGCTGCAAAGAAAGCAGCGTATATCTCATTTCACCTGAGGGTCATTTGCTTTAATGCAATCATTCCTCAACTGTAAAAGATTTGAAATATTACCACAGAGAGAGAAAAACAGGCCTGTGGAATTAAAAAAAAAAAACCTTGAAGGAAATCAGGTTAGAGAGCCTCTTTTCTACAGCTATTTTCTTTAAACCCAGCTTTTTATTGAGGTTGTTTCTTTTCTTTGTCTCTCTCGGCATGTCTCGAACCATTCCTCTTCCTCCTGGCTCTCACAGGCGCTCGTGTCTTCAACGAGCCAGTAAGAGACAACTGGACAAACAGTCCGCCACATTAGCATGGAAGGGCTGGGGCTGCGGATTGTGTTAAGCTCAGCATTAGCCGGTCTGCCACTGCTTTAATTACGTTTGCTCAGCACTGGCTACGCTAATGGCTAGCTCCGTGCCACATTTCCTGCTCGGAAGAAGGCGGCGTGAGCCAAGGTTTGAGCTACGGAGGATTGGGAAGCTGAACAATGTGAGGACTCGGAGTTTGACTGAAATGATGCAGACAAAGAGGAGCCAAAATTGTGACACTTTGGAGAAATACTGAAGCAATAGGAAGTTAAAGCTCTGTTTTTAAAGCAGTGTTGTTGTCTGGAGATGCAGGAGCATGCATAACCCTTACACATTATTATTCTTTTACCTCTCCACAACCCCACCCTCCTTCATCTCCACCTCCTCCTTCTGCTTTTTTATTCTGCCAGCCTTCTCTTGCTGCTGCAGATATTTATCCCTGTGGGTGGGGGAAATGGCTGAGATATCATCACTGTCACTGTTACATCTGCTGCCTTCCTGCTGCATGACAAACACATGTAGCTGCTTCACATTTGTGAATTCATAAAACATGACCCAACCTTTGTTTCTGCCTCTTACACAGGAATTGGCTCAGGTGGTGAAACCTGTTTCACTCATCGCTCTCAGTGATGAAATGGAAGTAGGTCATTGAGAAATATTTAAGTATATCATAAACAGAAGAAAGAAAATTGAGTAAAATGTTGAAAAAAAATCCGCTGACCTCATCCACATTACATGTCAGAAACATAATTAGGCTCATTTCTCATTACCACCTCATTTGTAGTCTTGGATTTGTGACCGCCAAACGTTCTGAGGTTAAGTGCGGTGAAGGATAGCAGAGCAGAGAAGAGCGTGTCTGCTTCATTTCGCCTAACCATCAGTTTTACAATCTGGTTGGAAGGCTCAAAGCGGCGCCAGGATCCTCGACCCCTGCAGCTACTGCCACCGCTGATATTACAGACGGGATGAGGCCGATGCCACATGCTCATGACATCACGGATTTGTGTCTGCAGCGCCAAATCACAAGGCAGACATATGATGTAGGTTAATTTGAGTTTCCTGTTGTAGGTCAGTGTTTGTAGGCAGGAGTAGTTTTCAGTATACGTGTAGGCCCCCGGTTAATTATACGATGATCACGTCGTCAACATCTGGCTGTGAAGTTGTCAAACTCGATGAGAAAAGAGAAGTCACAGACATTCCCATGAGGGTTTCCAGCAGAGCGAGCAAGATGAAAAATAACATCTCACTGGTGCGACGGCTTGTGTTGGAGCGAGGGGGGAGGGGGATGGAAATGTGTGATAGAAACAGAAAAACAGAGGAGATATTTTGGCGAGCCTGAAGTCAGACTTCACACTTTGAATAATCTCTGGGAGATCTTCTCTTCGCACAGGTGAGCAATTAAGGAATTTGGAACTCTAAAGCCCCAGAAAATTTGGTGTTAATGAGTAGATTTTCCTCCGTAGCATTAATTATTCATGCATAAATAAGCTACAAAACTTGGGAAGGAACCTGCTTCATTAAGACTGCGTGGGTGTGATTTTATCACATCTGAGTGACAGTGCTAGAAACTCACTGTAGGCAAACAAGCCCGGACTGTCATCATGTGTCAAAGAAACGCAACTTTCTCCATACTCCTCTAACTTTCTCAACAAATCTGGTTTTCATATCGGATCCCATTCCTCAAAGTAAAAAGGGTTTTATTTGAAGGCTTTTTAAGTAATTCCCCTCCCAAAACCCTTTGAGTATAAGTTTAGGCGATGACTCTGTCTGTGACTTTCATGGTTTTCCCTCAGACCGGCTCTGAATATCGACAAAGAAGTGCTTTTCTGACTCTCTGAAGAGGATCATCTCTTCTCTTAGTCTGCTGATTATCAAGACTCTGAGAATTATGGACAAAATACCTGAAAAATGATGCAGAACAACTTCAAAGATAGATGTTGAGTGTCTTTAAGATTGAACAATGGCTCATGTTTGTAGGAGGCAGCAGCAGTGACGTTGTTGTGTCTCTTCTCATTCTGCAGACGTGTCCCTGTTGCACCTCAGTAGTTAAAAGGAAGTGAGTTCATTCACCGTTGAAATCCAGACAAACACGCACACATTCGTCCGCGTCACTTCGCCTGCGTCTTCACCTCCTCCTCCTGTTTTCTGCCTCCCGCTCACACCTTTTGTCTCTCTCTCCTGCTCGTCCCAGGTAGACCCAGAGCTGCTGACAGTGTTGATACAGATGTGATGACACGCCGCAACCCCAGGCACAGAACTGCAAATTGATTCGCCTCCTCCCTTCTTTCCTTTCCCTCCTGCACATTGCTTCATCATCCTCTGCTTCCCTCTTCATGTCTCTTTGTTTGTGCCTTTTTTTCCACAGGGAGGTGTCAGCCACCGCTTATTACACTCCTCTTACACTAATTGGGGGCAGAGGATGTGCAGATTGAGCCTTGATTGCTGCCTTCCCCTTTGCATTTGTAGCAGCCTCCCTCCTGTCCCTCGACACACACTTCCTTCCCCCCACTTTAACTCACGCACACACACATATTTACACACACCTCACACAGGCAGTTCTGCGTTCATGCTCTGTCTCCTTTTCTGTCAACATCAAACACCCCGCAAGAGTGGGCACTGACACAGTTACGTGGTTTTTGGCGTTGAGGCATCCTGGATTACAGCTCTATTAGCTTTTGCTTTCATTATCTCTACCTGAAAAAGAGTGAATCTGCTGCTTTTTCCCTCTCGCTGCCCTAATCCGCTTTGTTTTGAGGTCATGTGGTCTTGTATCTGATAAGTTGGTAATGACTCCTAATGAGCCATTATTTATTCCTGGCTAATCAGCGAGGCCTGATTCTGGAAGAAAGTCACATTTGGATGCCAGCGTCTTCTCTGATGTGATATTTAGATACAGTTGTTCTCATGTCGGCTTATCCGCTCACACGTGTCGTCCCTGTAACCACACGGCTCCTTTTGTGATCCATGGGACAGTGTTTTGACATGTTGACTGACGTGTGCAGGATAGCTGTCACTGCTTTTATTTCTTTCCTCTTCCTTACAGCTCTAGCGACAGCAGAGAGAAAAAAACACAGCCGCTCCGTTTCAGTGGGAAGCCGTGAAAAGTGCGCCCGGGGGAATTGGGCACACAGTCCTCGGGAACCTGTGCCCTGCCATATTTGACTCTTTTAATGTTTTATAGAGAACATAATCAATCTCTGCCCTGAATATCAACACCTGCATTATGCCGCTGTTGAGGTGAGGAAAATGGGGAATTTATGCAAAGTTAATGCAGCACCTAAACAATAAAGTGCAGGCTGGAAAAAGCACAACAACACAATGAAAAGGAGCAGAAATCTGTCCCCCCTTCAGGACTCCCTGTCCCATTTCACACCCGGCGCAGAGATTAGCCGTATGTTAATAAAGCCACACTTTTGGTAGCGGCTGATTAGGGAAGCAAACACTGTAGGCTGAAGTGAGTCATGAGGGAAAATGAGGGCAAAGTGACACTTTGGATGTATACCCAGTCCCTGTTGTACCATCCACAGACGACAAGTTTGGCTCATTAACAAACCGCGGGGACTTATTTTCAGCCGTGCGACACAATGTCAGACGTTAAAATCCTCGTCTCTGGTTTGTGTTTTTCTATATGGCTGCTGCACTTTATCTCAGTGGAGGATCAGTCAAGCACTTCCTTGGTTTTCAACTTGAATGGCCACATCTGAATAGGCGAATAATGAGAAATACCAATTCATTTTTACCCTATTCAAGCTGAAATGCCACTTTTATACACGTCTAAGTGGAAGCCAGGAATTAAACATCTCAATCCATACATACACATTTCAGTGGAAACACTAACAGACTCCTGATTATGTCGAGTGCTCATGTCAGAGCCGGCTATTCTTGTGAAGGAGCTTTGATTTGCTATGCATCAATTCAAATGAATGATTATATACATCTGCGCCACACGGGAGAGATAAGCCAGGATTCATCTGTTCGCTTTTACATGCAGGATTGTGCAGCACAAGGATCTGTCTGGGATTTTCTCTGTTTGCATGGGATCAGCCTTAACGTTTGCAGCCTCTTTTGTCTTCGGTCTGGGAGTTAAAGCCGGCCTCGTGTTTATGAGTTTTATTAAAAAGGGGTGATGTAATCAGCAAGTAGCCCGTCTGAAGTTTTCAACAAGACCCACTTTGTGCTTTGGGCCGCATCCAAATGAAAATTTGAGAATGCTCTTAAATCAAATCTAAAATTAAACAAACACAGAGCCAACAAGTGACCACTTAAAAGTTCCCGAGCTAAGTGGCCATTTGATGAACAAAGTGCTTGTTGCACCCACATCCACAAATTCGCTCAACTCTCACATGAGTGCTTGGAAGTAAAGCAGTGCTTGGGAGTTTAGTGTCAACTCTGCAACTGTAATTATCTCACAGCCTGAGGATGGAGGCTTCATTGGTCTGTGGGGATGATACAATGGCTGATGACTGCGTTAACACACCTTCAGTTTGCTCACAGAGCTGGAACTTGTTGGGTGTGTTGGCTGAATGTATCCCTCACACTTTGCCAAAACCTTGACCTAATCTTCATATTCTTTGGGTTTATTTTCAATATTTAAATCATGTCATAAAGCGTTTCTTGTGCAGTAAACAGCAGTTAACGTTCTCTCCTCAAACTGAATGAGCTCACTCACCCTCTCATTTGGCAGAAGTCAGGTCTGGGTGTCATGCTGGAGAGTCTTATCAGGCCCCCGACCAGCAAAACCTTTCATTCGCTCCTGCTCTCTCCGTATTGATCTCTGTATCGGAAACCTTTCTACTGAAGAGTGAATTAGAAAAGCGACCGCGCCTTTGATCCCTCATGCCCCCCCCTGCGCTATCCTACAGACGTGCTACACATGCACACACTTTGGGGGAAATGTCCCTTGGCACATAAAGAGAAACCTTGCCGAGTGGAGATAGTGGCACCAGGCAGCCATGGAGTGCCAGCGATAATGGTCATCTCCTGCTGGCCCAAAGAGGCGTGACGGGTGACCATTCCCTGCGACCGGCTTCCTGCCACCGATAAGGACGGGGCACGAGGAGGAGCACGGTCTCTTTCTCCTACAACAACATATTCTCCCTCGGCCCAGCTGCAGAATCCTGTTTATCATATTTACAGCTGAAGAGTAATCTGATTTTCTAAAATAATCCCCATCCTGTGAAGAGATTTGACAACCTCCCACAATGAATAACACAACCCGGAGTTCAGCATCAGCTTAAATCAATTAAAGTGCATTTAATCTGTAATTAATCACTCATTTATCAGTCGCCTGCTCTGACACTGCCCCCTACCCTTCAGTGTTACTCTTTCTCTTTTTAATGCCCCGATCCAATTTCCCCACTGAGCCCAATTAGTAAATTAGCCTGGAAAATGAGCGTGGATAAATTACCCATTATCGATGTGAATTTAAGTGGCAATGTGATGACAGTTTCGGGTCCCCTCTTGCCCGCTGCCTGTGTCAGTTTCCTGCTCGGTAACAGGACTCAAAGATGTCACACGGCTCTGGAAACACACTGTGAAAATATTTAGTGTCATTATCAGGAAGAGACAGACTCAGCTAACGGGAATCTGTGGGAACAAAAACAAGGTTAGTTTTCGGAGCGCAGTCATACTGGCTGCAGTTAAATCACTTAGTTTGGTACATAATTAAACTGACAGTTTGCATTCACAAACTCAGAGCAGCTGCTTTGATTCCTCCAGGGACATTTATGATTGTGAACTATGATAAAATAAAACCGTTCAACTCTTAAATGCATCACTTACATTAGGCTTATTGTTAGAGCCAGAAAGTTAAAGCCATAAGTTATATATACACAGACTCATTGTACTCAGAGTGAATTATTGCAAGCCTTAGTTTCTTGAAATGTCAATGATTATAACTTGCAGATAGTGAAAACCCAAAATTCAGTGTCTTGGAAAATAAGACTTTTAAATATGAACAGTAAGAAGATATTTAATACACATGTCAGGCTTCAAAGAGGAATGCTCATTTCTATGCACTGATTACCATTTTTTGCCCATTTTAGTCACTTTTCACTCATATTTTTTGCAGTTTTTGGACTATTTGTGCAAGTTTCTGACTATATTTAAAGTTTACTTCCATTATTTGCCAATTTTTATCCACTTTTGCTGCGTTTTGACCATTTTTGCCACCTTAAACTTACTTTTGTTGCCATTTCTTGCCATTTCTGCAAAGTTAGTTTCATCAATTTGTCTCTTTGGTTGAGCAGGCTTGAGTAACACTGTCTGGTATTCTGCCCTCTGTGGGATCAGCGGTGGATTGTGACATATTCAGCCATTGAGAATTCACTTCTTGGACAGAAAGGTCTTGGTAATTTTGGTGAAACATGTCTGAGATTGTGCACATGATCCTCATGCTTGTAGGTATTTGTGGACATGTGTGTGGGCTACCGTGTTTCCATGTGTGCTGCAAAGACAAATCATCCTCCAAACAAAGATGGAGAGGATGAGTTCTGCTCCCAAAACTGGAGAGGCTCAATGATGGATAGTACTCCCGCTAATAGTTTGTTGGCACCAGGACAGACGGCAGCAGCGGCAGCAGGCTGTGGTCGAGGAGTGTCATTTCCTGAGAACAGAGCGCTGCCGCCATATGAGGCATGGCTCCGTCTAGAACTGTTGGATGGCTCCCCCTACTCTAAATGGTAATGCCTCCCCGGGGCAGCACAGCATGGGGCTACATATGGAGCTGCAGCACACTCTTCAGTGGGCGTGGAGAGCAGCTGTGTCCCTGGCGTTCAGCTGGTGGTCACTCCACCCAATCGAACTGGATCTCACGCACTGTTGATCCAATCACCTCCACCGTCACGCGCCATTGAGCCAATCAGAGAGGACATCGAATGTTTTGGCACGGGGGCATGTTTTAGCATCAAAACAACACTAGCCTTAAAAAATAAGGTGAAGCAGGTTTTCCCACTGCTACAACTATTAACTCACTGTGTTTACATTGTGTTATACAAGACCTGCAGCTGTTCTTCTCAGTTGTAAGCGAGCAAACACACACACATACACACACACAGGCTCAGTCCCTGATATTCAACCGTGTCAGCTGACATGCACCATGATCAATGCTAATGAGGAATTAACGAGACCCTGTCAGATATGAATGAGTCATTAACATGTTCATGTTGGTAGCATCTGTCGGGCCGGGATGACACACACACGTAGAGGAAATTAATGAAGATTCTGTCGATTTAATGAATCATTTTACCACTGTCTGTCTCCTTTCTGTCTGTGTGTTATCTTTCTGTCAATCTAACTGTACGTTGATCTTCAGCAGTAGGATTGTGAAGCATCTTTTTAACCAAGTCGCAACTTCAACTTGAGATTCGCTGATGTGGTACTTGGAAAGTTAATGAATAGTAAGATTTTCTGTCACTCAAACCAAAGAATGGCAGATTAATCATTTCCACTCCATGCACGCCTGACCTTTCCGACTGTAACTCACGTTCAAAACCAAAGGCTAATGTTCATTACTCTTATATCAACGACTTCACACTCTCTCTGACCTTAAACAGTGCCCTCATAAAGAAAACAAATTCAATTCATAACCTTGGCGTTTGATATTAAGAGACACAATCATTACTGATAATTCTGGGTTTTTCTAAAATTGTCCGTCCAGTACAAACATCATTTTTGGCAGAAGAGTTGGAGCAGGGCCCAGTTAACCAACATTTGCTGCCAATGTCACTGCTTTTGTCTAAATGGGGACAAACCCCGGCAGCCAGGTCCAAGATCACTCTGAAGAGAGTACAGTGAGATACAAGATCCCCAAAACCAACCAGCTAGACTCATATTTGGCAGCAGAGAGAGCTGTTTTCAGTAACAGCCTCCAAATTTACCCATATTTGTGTTTTAAAGTGATAATTTTGCTCATTATAAAGCACATCACTCTCTCTCTCTGTCTCAGTTTCACAGCAGATCGATGCTCCAGCCTCACGCAGAGACTGACTGGTGCACTTTCCCGTGTATACAAGGGTAATTTAAGTGTCCATACCCATACATTATTAAGGGTCCAGTTCATTAAGTGGACCCTGCATTGGAGCCCTCCACACTCAAGGACTCCAAATCGCTTCATTTCTGCCTCTGTGACCACCAACCGTCCAGATTACTTTCATACGTTCGCCGAGCTTCGTGAACTGTGAAGAAAGCGAACATCGACGATACTGAGAAAGAGAGAGAGAGAGAGAGAGCAGCCCACTCACGTTGATGACTCACCCCATCCAAAGGCACGGCTCCTCCAAGTTAATGGCTAGCAGGGTGCGCTAGCATTTGAAAAACAAGGTCACAGCCTGATTGTGAGGTGAACCCCGATCAGGAGCGTGTGATTTATGAGTCAGCGCGGCTTTGCAGGGGTCGGGTGGATGTGCTTTCATTCCCTGCCTGAGCGGTGATGAATGAGATTTGGAAGGCGTTAATTTGGTGGCACAGAGGACTGACATCCTGTCTCATCTCTTCCTTTTTTTATATGGAGATAGCAAAAAATAAACATGGGGACAAGTTATTCGTCCTGATCTGACCTCAGGAAACACGAGGGAGCAGATAAAGCTGCATTACATGCTCACATGTTCAAATCCTGTAGCATTTTGGATGTCTGTACATCACATCCTGTGACTGATGGCATAAAACACAACTGTTCCTTCTTCTTTATGACCAAATATCTAAAAGTTTACTGTCCAGTGATTTATTTTCAGGTTAATTAAGTCAAGTGAAGATTGCCTTTATTCATCCCTGTGGGGACATTTGTTCCCAGCATTAAACCTGGGCTGAGTGTGAGGAGGAGCAGTTGGCACAGACTGTGTGTCACCAGGGGAGCAATGCAGTTTTTGGCTGGTGTCGTGGTTAAAGGCGTTACCAGTAAACAGTAAGATACATGTTTTTAGAGGCAGGGGAATGAAGAACCCCACATAGAGGAAAGATGGAGAAGGAAATAAAGACTTCTTCATCTCGGCAGATGCATGCTGAGTGCACATCCCACAGATGCAAAGAAGAAAATGAAGCCTGAGCGTCCCCTGTCTCCTCTCTGCCCCTTTTTATCCTCCATTCTTTATAGTTATAATAAGAGCCCTGTCTTTCTCTCTTAGCTGCAGCCATGTGTGTGTGTGCACGCCTGTGGGTGTGTGTGTGTCCATTACACTGCTTATTATGCCAGCATGCCATCTGTTGCCTGCTTAGTACTGGCCGTCAGGGACGGACAGCGAGCATGGGGTCGTCCCTCTTTTCTCTCTTCCACCGACGCTTAATGTCCCTCGCTCTCTCATTTGCCTGCCCTGGTTGTGACACACGCAGACACCTGAGCGCTGCTTACTTACAGTCGCAGAAAAACATCCAACCCAGACACACATGAGGGAGTGGAGGGAGCCAGGTTTAGCTGAGGTGGGGGCCGACTCGGCAGACGGGCGCTCTGTTAGGTCACTGCAGGTGGACGGGGTCCTGGCAGAGACACAGTCGGGCGAGCACGTCTGCAGGCAGAGCCAGTGCTGCAGTGTTTTGCAGGCAGATGGTCATGCACGGTCATGGGAGTCACTAGAAAAGAGGAAAAGCTGAGTGTGATTCCTAATTTGTCTGCTGGTTTCTTTGTATCTGACTCTTCTCTCCTCTTTTTCATTCCCTCTCCATCCTGCTGTCTCATTCATCTCCCTCCTTTACCACCTACATGTCTATTATCTCCCTGTTTTTGAGGTAACCTTTTCCACAGTGAGATCTAAGTATTCCAGCCTGTTCCCCAGTGCGCCATTGACACACGTTTCTCAGACTATTTCTCCCACAACATCAATCACATCCTCTGCTCGCAGCGGCCTCCCCGCTTCAAAAAGATAGAGACTCGTGTCGATGCTGCTTTTCATCATTCGGCGCGAATAAACTCGCGTAATTTTCAATTTCAAATTAAGGCTTTCAGGAAGAAAGTCATCTCGCTAAGACGCTCTCTCTTTAATTCTCTTCATGCGTGTGCCCTGCTACAAAGAAAATGAGAAAATGCATCATTTCAATTTGCTTGAAGGGATGGATCATTTGCTCTGCAATGTTTGGAAAACTCAAAGTATTAGACTAAGTTGTTTGCAGGCACACATGACATAGTTTCATGTCGTCTTCCTCTGATGTTAACACATTTGTGAGCCTTGTGAAAAGATACTTTACTTGAGCGATCAGCACTTATTGGTTAAAGCTCCTGTGAGGAGTTTGAGGTTTGTTATGAAACCGTCTAATCCTTTCTGTCCTGTGACTTTTCCATGAAGCACTTTCCCACACAGTGGCACTTGGATTGATGCAATATTAATAACAAGTTCATCTGTATTAGCATAAACATGACATAAATAGGGACTATGTTTCAGACTGAGAGGCTTTTAAAGACTTGATGTATGTTAAATGTGTTTACAGATCCATTTGTAACACACACTCAATTTCTATCGCCCCTGTTTCCTGGAAAATAAAGCACATTAGCCCTTCAAAATAAAGCATCTTGACGTTTATGTGACTCTATTGGCAGAGCTGACTTCCTCTGAGGAAGGAGCAGACAAAGAGTGCGCTGCCACAGTAGTTAAAATTTTTATGAAGTGTTACCTTTTCAAGGACGCCTTCTGTCAATGTTGCTTTCAGACTGTCACATATTCAGACGGGAGGAGAATCCTTCAATAACAGAAATACTATAGAGAAGATGCATGAATGAAAAGCAGAGGAGTTATGTTGTTTATAACCTTCAAGCTCATCCTGTACACTCACTCAAAGCTGAATATCTGACTTGTAAAGAGTGAGGTTACTCTGCTACCAGCGTAAAACATCAACAGGCTGCATTTTTGGAAAGTTTAACATGCGTTCTCTCTGTTTTATGTAAAGAGGAGAAAATCCCAGCTCAGCTTGGTATTTATAGTTCCAAAAACAAGTGCACAGTGCTCATTTGTAAGAGCTCATGCGCCTTTTTAGTGACCAGGATGAATCCCAGAGCACGTTCAGACGCTTCTTTCATGTTGACAGAGCTCTCTTGAACACCTCGCCCCTTTAAACAAATGCCAGTGAACCTGAAAGCAGCCAAAGCTCAGCCTGAAACAGTCACAACTATCCATAAGAGACAGACTCCAGTTGATGTAGCAACAACACACAGCTCCCTCTTCTCCTCTACACTGCTCATTCTTCTGCTGGCCGCCCGAGCAAGGGGGTGGTGGCTGTCTGGCAGGGGTGGGGGCTGTAGTTTTTCAGTCCAGAGAGGGATAAATAAAGCACTAGACAATAGAGTCACTCTCCATGGACTTCATCCTCTGGGCGATGCTCCAGCCTTCGCCGGCCAATTGCTCAAATGGAAATTAGAAGCAAGGAGACAGATTGTGAATAGAACATTTACTGGAGTCGACTCGGACAGATCGATGGTGCAGATTCTGTGGGGCAAGGCCGAGGAGGGACAGAAATTGGGGTGAGAGGCCAAATAGTGTGTTTATGTGCATGGATTTGATATGTCAGGGCCAGAAAGTTGGTCACACATCCAGAGGCACCGAGTTTGTTTGCAGACGACACTGCCCTCTCTCTCTCTCTCCTTCTCTCTCTCTCTCTCTCTGTCTCCTCTTCGGCTCTCAGAGAAGCAGCCTGTGTTTGCCAGGAGGCTGTCACCAAGCAGAACAGCCTTAAACAGGGATATTGTTCCCTTTGTCCCCAGGCCAAAGTGTTGTTTCAGTCGCCCCAGAGCGGTGGTGAACACATCCCCGAGCTGTGAGGACGGTTTGAGGAGCAGGGAGACAAACCAGGCTCCGATTAGAGACATGATCCTGGAAGAGACTGATCAAGGTGTGTGTAAGCAGTGTTAGAGCCACTGTTTAATAGATTAGTATGATTTGGAAACCTCAGACAACCCCAACCATACACACACTTCAGTGTTTGCCAGAAGTGACAGCCTGAGACAGAGACATCAGACCTAATGTAGGAACGCCACCCTCCTGTATTTCCACAAAAACATCACTCACGTTGCAAACCAGACAACCTTCTGCCACCGTTGTCGACGCTGAAAGAACTCGGTGTTTACAGCCCCTCTCATCCCCACTTCACAGACGAGGGGGGGAAAAAAGACTCCCTTTCAATAAATTGTCCCTATCAGAGGTGAAGCATAAGTCGCAGTCGCTGCATCAGATTTAGTGGTGTCACTAGGCGCTAATGAATTCTCCTCGCTCGCCCCCGCATGTCCATTGAGCCTCTGCAGCAAGTCTTTCCAATCGGCTGGGTTTGCTCGGCGCGCAGCTATCGATAACGAGCCCTGGGGGGCTTGGCAGTGAACGCGGCAGGGCCCTGTAATGAAGGAGTCCAGGGCTCTGCTGAGAAAACAGCCGGCTTAATGAGGAGAGTGTGAAGGAAGTGGAGGTTGTTGGGGTTATTTGGGTCAGTGTTAGGGGAAGGAAAGCCCCTGGAGCTACTAAAGAGGTGATGTGACATGGGAACACGCATGTTCACAGTCACGTATGTGGAGTGCAGTATATTAGGCCTTATTTCCTGTTGAGGGTTGATGTCTTCTGGCGTTGGTGAAGGTTCCTCCTCCATCTGTTCAAACATTTGTTTGGACTTTTCTTGACTGATGTTGGACGGACATAATGTCATTTCACTGCTGGTCTGAATAGCAAAGTGTCTTCTTTTTAGTGGAATAGCTAATTAAATGAGTTTTTGAGAATTGTAAACTGTTGTAATATCTGGACCTTGAGCTGTTGCTTTTTTTAAACAGCCTCTGAACCCTGCAGCTCGAACAATGGTTTGGCCAATTAATGTCGTGGGACGGTTGTTGTCATTGTTAACGATGTTTTTGTTGTTATTGTCCTGGTTGGCAACAGTGAAAAGTTTCCATTTGAGGTCAGCTAAAACACAATAATACTTTTTCTTGTAGGCTGCTGTGTAACCAGTTGTGATACAGACCCTGCTCAGAAAAAATGCATTGATTTTATTAGTTAAGTTAAGAAAACATTTCTATGTAAATATTCCATGTAACAACGTGGACACTTGAGGCTTATAGAAAAGTGGGGCCTTTAATTTTAGTCTGAAAATTGTGGTACGTCATGGTGACTGCAAACTGCTGCAGCCCAGTATTCAGCTAATCATTATCTGCAATTGGATGAGGAGCTGGTTTCATTGAGGCTGCAGCTCTTTTTTTTTAGCGGCAGGTTAATGGAGGTCTGCCCTGCCCTAATGTCAGGGTCTGTCCGGGAATTAGCTTCTTTTATTTGCTCTGTGATCTAAAAAAAAAAAGTAAGGGCTGAGGTGAGAAAACAAACAAGAGATACAAATGGTCCACTCTTGCACCTGGTGAAAAAGATCTCATAAAGAAGCCCAATAACAACACAATTAAAAGAACAATATCCACATCATATCCTGAGCAGTGCATGTTTGGTATCTGCCTCTAAGCAGATTAAAGCTTCCATTAAAACAGCATCGACCTGCCGTGTCTTGGACCTTCTATAATTGCCTCGTCAATCTCCACCAAGCTGAGCTCTTATCGCCGCTGTCACAGTTAAAGGTCTGAGGGGTCAGCATGTTAATTTGAAGCAACTTTGGCTTTACTTGTGCCCATTCCTTTCCTTGGAAGCGTCTCAGTCAGAACAACCAAACCAGATTTCAGTGCAGCACAATTAATCCCTCAAATACCTGTTTATATGATATCTGTGCATCCATCTGTTGGCGTCAGATCAGTCAGGATAAAAGGTCACGAGTGCGCAGGCAGTAATTAATTCTGCAATCTCTATTAATTAAAGGGATATGCACGTCTTCTCATTACACTCAATTTGGTTGCATATATTTTGCTCTGTGCCTGAAAAGCAGCCTCCAGTTCCTTTCAGCTGTGAGCACGAGATGAAATTATACTAACAGATGATGAAAGAGGGACGCCTGATGCAGATGGATGTTCTGAAAAGAGAACCATGGGGAAACGGAGCTGTGAATTTGGATAAATCCATCCCTGTGGTTGTTATCCATTTAGCAGGAGCTGAATTGAAACAGGGTGAAGCTTTAATAACCAGGTTAAATCCTCCCTCCATGTTCAAGCATGTTCAGTTTGACAGGTGTCAGCTTTGCAAGTGATTAACAGCCAATGAGCTGGTGGACGCTAGAAGAACTGCAGTTTCGTTTCTGTGTTTTCTGACACGTTGCTGCCAAAATGCTGAGCCAGTTCTTCCAGAAATTTAATTCTGAGTTGGAAGAGGTCTCCAATCTGACCTTGGTGTGGGGGCCTGTTGGCGCAGAGAGAGGTTTGGGAGCAGTTTGGTTGGCAGATGTAGGCAGGGTGCCAGGATGGAGCTTCTTTGATATTCTCCACTCGCAAGGGAGAAAGAGGGAGTGGGTGAGGGCGCAGCACATGCTGTTGAGAAGCATATGCATCGGCCACTTTTTGACCTCACCAACTCTTCAAAAAGTTGTCCAAAATTGAAAACTCAAGGAACACGCTCAGCTCTCCTGAAGTGCAGGGACAAAGTATCTGTAATAATAAATACTCAAGCTTGCTGCTCAGTTTCCAGGCTGCCCATGTATGTGAAAAAGCCCGTCCTGAACTCACTGAAGTGTGGTGTCAAATTCAGGCATAATGGCCCTGTTAGCAGCGCATGACCAAACATTATTTTCACAGTCTTGAAGGTGGTCAGCCTATTAAAAGGCCACAGATCAGCAGGCTGTCGGTGAGCTCTGCTGTTACTGTCACTCACCTCTTTCACCTTAATTGACCGGCTCTGTCTGTCAGGTCACTCTGGCTGGAGTCCAAAATATTCATCATACACCACCACGGACGGCCAGAAAATTTAAAAAACCTGGAAGCAACTTGGACTCTCTCTCGACCCTGCATTGTTATAGAAAACAAAAACCAAACACTGAGAGCTGAATCCGGACGTGCTGGATGTGTTAACCATTCAAGTTCAGCATGTCAGTGCGGAGCCTGCTCTGGCTTCATTACCACCATCGATTATTCCAACCTCATCCAGAAATTATCATCGAAGCACCAATCTGTGTCTTGTTCCAAACAAACAAACAAGATCCTTGAATCAATTTGGGTGTGGAAGCACATCTTGCGTCCCATTGGTTTACTTTTTCTTGGCAGCATTGCCCTTTTTGGCTGAAGGGCATGGGGCCATCATTGTAAACAAGATTTTTTCTAATTAATGTGAATGGAGCCATGCATGAAGACAGAGAATCAAAGATCCTCTGAAACTTAAGATGCTTTTTGGAAGGAGAGAAGCTTATTTACTGGTCTGCTTTATTGATTCTCAGCCCCAGCGTGATGAGGAACATGTTTCTCATGAATTGTGGTTACAATTGATCCTCTCCATTGCAACCAGCATTGAAAGCAGCCCCACTTTACTGCCTTCACAATCAAACACGAGCTCTGTCTTATTGATTTACATAACGTATGCAACCAAGCCCTTGTAATCCCTCTCTGCCAGCAGAAAGCCACTGTACTTGTACAGCACGCTGACGCACAGCTACATCATGTTATTGCCCACATTTGACTGATGAATCTCTGCGGTGGGAGAGTTCCCATTAGATATTTTCAGCTCCAGGCGAGGTTGCTGCTGCTTGTTTGGAAGGAGTGATATTCTTCCAGAAGCCCATCCAGCGGGGAAGGAAGCTGCCAGGAGAGAAGAATGCATGGGACAAGACCCAGTTTCTATGGAAACAAAAGAAATCTAAGAGGAGTTGGGAGAGGGAAAGAGGGATGAGAGAGGAAAGGGAGGAGGTGGATGTGTTGGAATGTTTTTTAGAGACATGATCATGAAAGGATGTGTGGATACTGTGGATACTGTGGATTGAGGCCTCCCCTGTGGCCGCCGCTGTTATTTATTCATCAATCATAGGAATAGCGCAGCAGCGCTCTTGGTTTGTGACTCTTTGCGTGCACAAACAACAAACAGGAGCTGATATGGACACAACCTCATCCTGCTTACGTTCTGAAGCAGTAATTCATCATTATGCACAGCACAAGTGAATCTTTGTCGGGACTCAAATTC
The DNA here is from genome assembly GCA_008086565.1 of Thalassoma bifasciatum. Classification (NCBI taxonomy): domain Eukaryota; kingdom Metazoa; phylum Chordata; class Actinopteri; order Labriformes; family Labridae; genus Thalassoma; species Thalassoma bifasciatum. Next base: position 292,218 of record RPOG01000328.1, read on the forward strand.
CTCCTCCGTTCTCCCACGATCAAGGGGCTTATGCACAACAAGCGTGCACAAACATGAGACCGAGCCCCAGACGAAATCCACTGTTCAAGCTGTCATTCACCACACCTCCAGGCTGCATGTAAACAAAATTTTCTTAAAAGTGGAGAAAAAAAAAAGAAAGAGGGATTCCGGGCAAGAATGGCAAACAGACCAGGCTGAGCATGAATAATTAAACAGGCAGTGCCGCTGATAACAATGGTGAAACCGCAGCTCATTAACACTGTGAAGTGAGACGAGCGATGACTGGAAGTGAAACTGTACTCTCTCTTTTTCAATGATAGTGCCAGATATTTTTAAACCTCCACAGTAAACACAAGCGGATGCAATGAAGCAGCGACAGCCAGGAACTCCTCAAGTCTGGATTTTCTCAAAAGATCACACACACCTGTCCAGGGCTTCAAAAGCTCCACCAGCCGGGATGGTGGAGCTCATTTCCAATGTTAATCACAACCAAAAAGATTGTTCTCACTCCTCTTGTGTTGGCTCTTTCCTCAAACAATTGTTGCGTTGCGTCAGAGCCGCCCAGGATGCCGATTGTCTTCCCGCCACTGAGGCGCAGCTGTGGGAGCCGGCAATACCCTCCCGTCCCTACGTGGTCCGACAACAAATACTATTAAGAACAACAAAAACACAAACAGCAGGGGGGAGGGGAAGTAAACCCATGGAGGAGGCTGGGGACAAATTTGCATCTTTTGCAAACCAGCAGGGACTCCATCTTTAAATACCTAAACGCTGGTGTGGACTGTTGCCAGGGATTGTTTGGAAACAGCTTCCACTCAACACAGAGGTGCAGCAGAAACTAAACATATTTTCATATATCTTACACACCTTCATGTTTGTATTTAGTGATCTGTGAAAAAAACTGCGTGTGTCGTTGTGGCTGTTAGAGCTGCAGGTATAGGATGAAGTGGTCTCTATTAATATAGCATCTCCTTATTGCACATGTGGTAGTGAAGCTTGCTAATTTGATTTTTCAAGAGTTATCACTGTGACACAATCAGGAAGTAGCGCCTTCTTTCTCTGCTTTGTTTCCATTAGTGACGCTCACTTGCCCACCACTGCAGCTCCTCTTCTACTTATAGAAGCTTGTGGTTGCTGCTGTTGTAGAAACTTTGCAGACTCTCATGTTGACAGGGCAACTTAAAATACAGCATGTGGACAGTTGCCACACATTTGATGTAAAGCGATGCACTCAAGAGGATTGAGCAGAAAGTCTCAAAGATGATTTGTTCACTCCGGGTTCATCGTAAAACCTCGCCTATTGCACTCATGGATAACTTCTGAGTCACAATCAATAAGCTTTTTTCTCCGATCGCTCTGTCAGCAACACATCAACCTTTAAGAGAAGTAGCCTCTCGAGCTGCAGCTTCATCATATGAACATGGTTCAGCCACCGCCTCATATTTCTGTGACCCAAAAAACACACAACCAGTCTGTCCACCCTCCTCCCCCTGTAAACCAATCACCCCACTGATCCGCTCCCACTTTCGGGTACTCTTCCAACACTCCCCCGCTGACACGTCACCTTTTGTGGAGGATCAGAGGTAGCAAAAATTGCCAAAATGGATGTGAAGCATTTTTGGATGAAGCTGTGTCAGCTTGGCGCCAACACTTTGGCCTGTATTTACGGCTCATTTTCTGTTGGCTATCAGATGGGTGCACAAATCAAGTGAACCCTGCACTGTCCTCTACAAAAGGAAAGGCAGGGGACTAGTGAATGCAGGAACCCTTTAAAGTTTAATATCCTTGACCAGGATCAAACAGACCCTGATAGATGGGCTGAGAGTGTGTGTCATTAACTCGAATGAGCAGAGACGAGAACCGTGGGGGCATTTTTATGAGCACATCCGATTCCCCTCCTCCTTTTCTGATTTAGACAGCTGACGTGACTCAGTTGGCTTTGGTAGTCCATTAAAAGTGGAGTACCTGCACCAGGGCTGCGCTCTGTTATCTTTCCTCTGCTTTTTTTTGGAGAGTTTACAGTTGCACCGGATGGAAAATTGCTGTCATTTTGTTACATTTCTATCGACTGAATCCACTCTATTTGCACACAAACACAGCTTCGTTTGTGCATCTGCACAATGGCAGCTCTTATGACGGCGAATGTCACTTCAATCATATCCAAAAAGTCATAATTTTTCCTACATGCTCATTTATATTCATTTCTCTTTTTTGGTATTTTCCCCAGATTCTGTTTAATCAAATTCTGCTCCTCATGTGAACATTATTGAAAGCATTTCATTTGCCAATTAGCCAGCTGCTCCCCAGTTAAATAATGAATATGCTAATTCTAAAGCTGGGGGATATGTTGTCTTTTGAGTCAGAGCAGCGACAATTATCCTAGTCGGGGATCCTCACAGTGGTTTGTTTTTGTGGAGCTGCAGAAGACTTGTGTGCTGTCACCTTATATGTTTGGACATTATTAGCTGGAACATGATGTTTTTTTTCTAGAATTAATGTGTGTTTTCATGTGAATTTGACACGCAGAAAGAGCGCACGCATAGGAATGTTGGTTTTACTGCAAAGCTTCCCTCCATGCATATTGATTTGTTTGTCTACCTTTATCTCAGCAGGGCGCTGAGTGCATGTTCCTGACAGTTTTAATTGAAAGCCATGCAGAGCTGAGTCTATGTATGCAGATGCACACTTTCTGCTATCATCCATCAGCTCCCGGGGATGGGGGGGGGTTTGTGGACTCGCCCATGAGCTCAGTGACAGATTCTTCTTTAATGTGCTTACTGCAGTACTCAGTGCCAGAGCTGAGTGTTTGCAGCAATCATTCAACGCACACGTACTGTACCGTCATACGCAGATACGCAGGGATCTGTCAGACTATTAATTATCACCTCATGTGTAAGAGCTTCTGTCCATCCATCCATCCGTCCAATCTCAGCCGCACCATCTTTGTGATCAAAGCTGCAGCATCAGACTGAGTAATGACCTTTTGGATCACCAGAGAACGAGCCGGTCTCCTATAGCAACACTTTTCCAATCTGGAGCAATGATCACAAACAACCAATTCAAGGCCTGATGATATGATGCAGTATCTTTCTTTTGTCTCGAACAGGAAATTCACTGTGATACGCAGGATATTGGCAGCGTACAGTATTGGCGTTTAGATTAATGCTCCTGTATCCCGTCGTTAGATGCTCTTAAAAAATGTTCTCCAATGTCTGAGAGTGTTCCTATATTTCAGTGCGCCTGCCTGACTTTACCATCCTGATTTATGGTGCTCTTCAAACAGTCACATGAGCATTTTTCATAGTGGTGGTAAATTATCCATTAGCATAATGGATGCTTTTGTTAGTGCCTGGTAAAGGTCTGAAGAGGAAGGCTTTTCTTCCTTTCTTGTAGGAGGCTTTTTGCAGGTTTGTAAGGTAAAATGGCTTTTTCATGTCAATCTGAGCCTGTCAGTGAAGTGGAGGGGAAAAATCTGAAGAACAGCAATATTTTAAATACTTCCAAAACTTTCTTCCAGTTTGAGAGAGATGTCAGTCGACGTTGACTGCACATTTCCCCGTCCGACCCCGCTGTAGGAATAACGCCATAATAGCGCTGGAGGGGTCAGACAGAACAGGGAGAGAGGAAGTTTGAGTTGTATTTAAACTGGCGTGATTTCACTCCACGGTGCCTGGCCCTGGCATCCCAAACTCCCTGGTTGGCCAGACCTCTGTGACAGTTGGTGGCAGCTTCTGTCGGAAGCATCGCATGGACAAGCACAAAAGTGTCAGATAGAGCGACAGAGGGAGGAGGAGAGTGAGCAACAGACAGACATGATATCCGAGAGGAATCAGAAAAGGTGAACAGGCAATTCATCGCACAATGAAGCAAGAAAAGAGGAAGATGAAAGGCTCAGCGTTGAGCAGAATTAAGGGTGATGGGTAGAAAGGGAAATAGAAACACAAAAGCGTGCAGGAGTGGGAGGAATCGGACAAGCTGAGGAATGAGTAATACAGGTTGAGGCTTTGAAGCACTGATCTTGAGATCAGAGAAGTGAACGCCATTAGCTCAGGGTCTGACTCCCCTCCTTACAAATCACAATGCACAAAAACCATCCTAATTATTCTCCTGTTTCTTTAAGGGAATACGATCATTCCTCTCATAATTGGTGATTTCATGAATGGGGGATTCCAGCATTTCATTTTAATTGGCTGTACATGTCAGGCTATGCATTATATTTCCTCACTGCTCTATAAAAGCTTCAATTTCAATGTAATTCAATCCAGACATGTATGAAGTCATTATAACCGCACATCAGATCCAGCCTTGTTCCTCCATGGGTATTCATCGCCCGTTCAGTGTAATTGGGATTAAAAACCCAATCCAATTCATACTCTAATTGAGGGAAAAGCATTATCTCATTCAGGAACAGATTCAGAGAATAGAGTCATTGAATCCTAAGTGCAGGGAATCCCACCTTTAATGGTGTGCACCGGTTTGTCCTGGGACACACCATCGTAATTAGAGGCTGTTGACCTTAAACCTGTGAATTTCATTGAAGAACGGCTGTAAGAAGACATTTCTGATTTGCCCCAATCCCCCCGGCATAATCCCCTGAGAGCGCCTTCTCTCTCCAGCCTGGCAGGAGCCACTGACCTCTCCTTTGTGACTGAATTAATCCACGGGCCTCAGATAATGGCCATGTCACAGCCACTGGCTGGATGCGGTGGAGAATAATCAGCCCACCGCCGTGCCATTTCAATCCCTGCGGTAATGATGGTGTGGCCACAGAAAGAAAACATGCTCCTTTGCTCATTCATAGCTCACCTCACAGATCAGCGCTGATGCTTTGAGGCTTGGAGCTGCAATCCAAACCAAGATGTAGTGCAAAATGTTGCTTTCTTGTGTCTCTAAGTGACTTTGTTTTTGAACAAAGCCACAGTCAAATCTCTTTATGTGAACTCATAATTGTACTTTTTTGTGGGGCTGACTGGCAGAATTGCATATTGTCAAAAAAGAGTCCGACAAGCCAGCTGAGAGCAAATAACAGCCTCTGTTCAAAGAACAGGCACCAGCTCCCAGCTGGGGATGAAACACAATTGTGTATATTTTGTGCTAAGAGACAGCAGCATTGTAAATCTTTACTTTGTGTTGGGGACTTATGCTTGAGCTGCTGTGTGAGCATTCTCAACATCTGAGCTGGAAACTGCAGAAACAAAAAAACTTTTGTGTTATCGCCAGAGGGAGACGGCATCGACAAAAGCTCTTAAGAAGAATCGCGCTCCAGTTGTTAGCTCCCAACCCTGTGTCCTGTAAAAAATGACTCCCAGTCCGCACCCATTAATCATCATTATGCTTTAAAGCAAAATGCTAGCTGTGTTTCTTCATGGACCCAGCTTCAGCCTCTTCAGCCGGCAGGTGTATCCATGCAGATGCTTTCTGACAGTGCTCACCTCTCACCAGCTCCACCTCTGATCACTTCCTGTGTGAATATTCAGATGTTCCAGCCGTGCGTTCTTAATGTCAGTGTTAATAAGCAGTTGTTGAAGGTTTTGCTCCCAGTGTGACAATCAGCACGAGTCTGATAGCAACCGTTCTGCCACCCACGGGATCCGCTGTGTCACCTCATCTTTTCCTCACCACACACTGCTCTTCTGACGAGCTGAGATGTGATAACCAGAGTCATAATTATTTTGATTTGTTTGTGCTAAAAACGTTAATAAACAGCATTGTTCCAGTGCAGGAGAAGGAAGAAGAAAGAGATGGATTACTTCTATTTTTATTTTCCCCTGCTGCCTTATCAGACTGAGAGAATTAAAGGAGAGGAGGGAGAATGATATCAAAAGCAAACCTTTCTCTCCATGTTTCAGTAAATCTGACTGGTGAAACACCCACACACCTTCTCTGTGAGGCTCTTTCTTCTGACAGAAGCCCACAGTCGTTTCTAGTGTTTGAGGTTAGTCCTCTGCTTGTATTTATGCACTGTGTGGTCTCAAACTGTAATTTATCTTCTGAAACAGCAAATTAGTGCACAGTGTTTGGTAAGTGAAGCTCCTTTTCATGTAGGAATCATGATTATTCATATGTACGACGACCTCTGTGCACTCGTGCTGTATTGCTCATCTGTCTGCCTCTTACTAACACTGGACTCCAACAACCTGTGAGACTTCCCTCAGCACCGCCTGGAAATCAGATACAGCCTCCAAGGCCTTTAGGTTTTATTACTGAATCACTCTTCGCCAAACTCAATCCAGTCACCTCCTCCCACAGAAGCGGAAAAGCCTCCCATCACTTGTGGGTTTGCTCAATCCCTGGGTGCTTATACAGGGCCGCTGAAATAATCAGCCCAGCTCAGCTGCCGTTTTGACGAGATCAATCTGTAATGTTTGTTTGAATGGGAGGAAATTTAGAATTTCACAGGGATCAGCGTTGGTGAACTTCTCGCCCACTTCATGAGCCTGCTCCCTGGAGGAGGAAGAACACTCGGACCTCCCTGAAGACTGTTATCAGAAACTCATAGAAAGTTATTTGTAGTGATGCTCAGCTGCAGAGCTGGTAAAATAGTAATAATGTGTCTGGGGGAGTGAGTTCAAGCCTAGGCAGTGACTTCCACTACAGAGTCATATCTGAATGGAGTTCAAAATATGTTACTTAAACACTTAGAGTAATATTTTCCTATGTTGCCAGAATCTCTGTTTTTGGGGACTATGTTTGAAAACCAAGGCGTCGCTTGGTGACACTGAAGTGCCAAGGGGCGGCCTCTCATTAATATATATTTAATCAGCTTGTCTGTATTCAGAAAAATGGACGGTCATTTTAATTGGCTTTATTACCATAATTATTTGACGGGAACCTTTTCCCATTGATGGATGACCTCATTAATAGGTAGAAGAAACTGGGAAACTCTGCTGCTCCAGCGACTCATTAACACTGTCAGAGTCACCAAACTTATTCCATTCTATTCATGTTGCAAACTTACACCTAAGCAACACATCGTTAGTATTCAGAGCTGATATATATGGACAGGTGAGGTGATGGATCGACGCCTTGATATTAACTGGGGACTTGTAGATTAAACTTTCTTCTTACTTTATCAGTGTTAATGTAGTTCTTTATGAAAGATCAAAGCAGAATAACTGGAGCTCACATCCAAAGAATCTGATTCTTTTTCAATTTGCACATCTCAGTGAGGTGGGAGAATGGAGGGAGAAAGAATCGAAAGACTCTGAGTGAAGCAAATCAACCTGTCAGAGTGAAAGACCTGGGTTCGTGCTGTGGCCTTGGACTTTTCTCTGCAGGAAAACCACACTCCTGTAAGTCATCATGTGTGGGAACCAGAGGGGATGAAAAAGCAGAGGAGAAGTGGGGGTGTGACAGAGATAAGGACAAATAGGACTAATAGATTGGACACAGAACACTGAAGTGAAGGGAGAATAAGAAAAATTGGAAAATACCAAATAAATGGTCAAAGCTTATGTTTAACTCCCATTGAAGCATCATTCTCCTGGGAAAAGAGATAAGGATATTATCTCACACCTTTGCTTACAGGCTCCATTTTTCTCTGTTTCCATAAATACTGTATGAACACAATATCCCAGCAAATGGGATTTATTCTATCGTGGTGTGATGCTCCAGTTTGTGCGCAATCCAGGATAGAAATCATCTCAGCGATGGAGGATAAAGAGGACAGAGGTTATGAGACAATTCCCAGGTCATAATGGAGTCTGTGTTTGCCTGAATGCAGCTGCAGAATCTCTATGAATATTTTCATGCTTGCTTCCGTACATACGTCCCTGCTACATGTGGATCCATGTCTGCCCGCCTGTTTGTGTGCCTTGTGCGCAATAAGACGTTATTTGTTGAATTGTTTCCCCGCCACCTTTTGACACCTCAGCGCTCTGATTGCGCGGCAGCAATTGAAAAGTGGAGCCATGCCTGTTAACCCCTCTTACTTCTATCATGGCCCATGATTGCATCTCCACTTGGGGCTCAGCTTTTTTCTCAATTGTCAACTCATCTGGCCTCAGATGAAGCCTCAATTGTCTGTCTGGTTTACGACAGGTTTTGTGTTCGATTTGTGGAGTGAATGGACCTTTGGAGACATTACTGTTATCTTCCTACAGGTACACAGATTGGTGCTGTAACTGCATTTCTGTGATGTTTTGACGTAGTGGTAAGAAAACCAGCAACTAAATTCTGAAAGCTTCCTTGTGAATTTATCTATTTCTTCAGGATTTTAGAGACTTTAAGGTCGCACAATTCCAGTTAAAGATTAATCCTTCACCTTTCTTGGACATTGTTTGCTCCTCTCTGTGGGCTTTGTTATTATTCAAATCTGAAAACTTTTCTCTTTGAGTCATAAAGACGAGTCACAAGGACTTTAGAGAAGCAAAAGTCTCATAAATATCAGGTATCTTCAAATTACATGTAACAGAGAGAGCAACTGCTTCTTTTATTAGACGCATAATTAAATCAGTTTGACAAAAGCAATTTTCAGACACATTTCAGAAAGCGGCAGCCGTACTCAGAATTCTGTCTAAATGTACTTTTCCCTCAGGCTCACATCATTAATTCACAGACTAGCCCAGAGGCTGTCTGCTTAATTTCTACAATCTACTAATGTCATGAGCCGTAAATGCAAAAGTTTAAAAATCCCAGCTAATCAAACCTGCAAATGTTTCAACACTTGCTCACAGAGTGTTATTGTCACGATTGCAAAATCAAGACGGAGTGGGAAACAGCAGCTCATGCATACATGTATGTGCAGAGACGTCTTTGAATGTGTTGTTTTGACCACCTGCCTGATAAGATCAAGCCACAATTTTTACTAATTAGAAAAAAAAGCACAGCTGTCTGAAGCTAAACATCTGTGTGTCTGTGTGAGTTTTAGTTTTCTGGAGATTTTTTTCGTGCTTTTTTTGCAGCATAGAGAGCAGTCCACCACAGCCTGCAGCATAAGAGGCTTAAGAAAGCAGACGCAAATCACAAAGCAGCCCCGAATAAAGCAGAGATAGAGAGAAAGGTGTGCAGGAGTGGGAGGGAGATAATAGGTATAGCTGTGGGTTGTGCCTGAGACTGCACACGCGGGCCAGATACTGTACGTCTTCACGATTGGATATGGTCGGCTGAGTCGAGCCTGCTCTCTCTCCTCTCCTCTTCTCTCTTCTGCAGCATGAAAGCAGGTTTGTTAAGCAGGCAGACAGATATATGGCACAAGGAACACATGTGGAAACATACAGATATAACATGAAAGAGTGCAAAACAAGTCCATGCTGATACTGTGAGAGGACGCTGGACTTAAAGATTTCTCACCTGACTCTGAAGAGGAATCAGAAAATCTGTTCTTACTCTGAATTAAATCCTCTCCTTACATATGCATCTCTTTGAACTTGAACTCCATTTCCCAAAATTCAAAGTGCCCCATAAAAACCTGACAGGAAACCATTGATCATTATTATTATTCGTTTAAGCTTGCTCTTTTTATTTCGCTGTCTCTCTCGATATCACATACTTTCCTCTCTAAAGGAGGTTTTTGGAGGAACTGAGACACCGCTTTAATCCACATTTGTCATTTTTATGTGATGAATACAGTTTTATTATCCAGTTTATTCCTATGTACAGGCTCTGTCTTCTTTGTCAGCGCGCTCTGAGGGATCCCAGGGTTGTTGCACTTCCTGAGGATCCTCCGTTTATATTTTCTGTTCTTATTCAAAAGGGGATTATCTTTAAAGGGAGAGAAAGTGATATACAGTAAGCAGTTCAAACTGTGAGGCAGAGTTTTGATTTGGGGCTGTATTGCATGAATAAAATGTAAGATTAGTGCAGTTTCCTCACAGCTAGTGCAGGATAGTGAGAGCGGGGTTTTAATAAACAGAAATTTTCATTTCACAGAGAAATCACTGACATCTGCACTATCCCTCAGTACCTCCTGCCACTACTCACCTGAGAGACTTTATAGCTTTAAAGAGTGCTGACTGTGAAGTGTTTTTCAAGCTAATTCAGTCCCGGAAATCATTTTTACTGCATATGCCAACACCTTTCAAGAAATGAAAAAGCCACGTAGGTTTGGGAGAATACAAGCCGTAGAACTGTAATTAGTATTTTATCACCTTCCTTCTTTGGATCTCGCTTGACCTACTCTTCCCTCTTCTCTCTCTCTTTCTCTCACTCTCTCTCTTTGGTACAAGAGAAGAATTCCTCTCAACACCTTCACAGAATCACAGACAATTAAAGCAGCGTATCCTTTTGCCTGAGGGCCAATCTGCTCTGTGTGCTTTAAACATATACACACATACAGCCTCCCACCAGCCTCCCACAGCTATCAAGACATACAGAAAACACACAAAGAGCACACACAAACACACTCAAAGCATGTTCTCTGTGGTGGGTTTTATTCTGCTTTAATTTGCCTGCTGATTGGACGCCCTCCACCTCACACTGTGCTTGTCTGGGTCCAGATGTGGAGAATTATTTTTGAAGAATTTCAAATCAAACTCCCCCTTTTCTCCTCTCCTCACCCACACACCTGCTCTGTGGCTCTAATCAGCGCTGAAGTCACCTGACCTTCTCACCTGTGTGTGCCTCCCTTGTTAGTAGAGCCACCTGCTGTCATCCTCTGACAGTTGGATGTTGTTTTCATGCTTTTGTAGTTTGAACTTTTTGCCTTCCTGTTTTTCATGATGTTTTTCCTGGTTCCTGCCTCTTGACCATTCCCTGCCTGTAAGTTATCAGATGCTCCTTAAATCAGGGTTTGACCTTTTTCCTCTTTGGATGATCATAGCAACCAGATCAGAGTTGGAGGTTGTGTGTTTATATCTGTAAGCTGAGCTCCAATTTCTTATCCCTGATCAAAATCCACAATTTAAAATGTTGCAACATTGCAAACTGTGGTGCTATGTACTTTTTAGAGCCACAGCTTTATGACAGTGGGTGAACATGCTCATAGGAAATGGAGTCTTTGTCCTGGAATAACATTTAGCAAAACTATGGCTGCACAATATTGGAAAAAAATGATATTGCAATAAACGCACAGATCTGGAGGTCCCTACCTTTAACCCTGTAAGTGTTAAATAAAGCACTTTATGTATTTGGTGATTTGGGAAGTCTGCCTATGTTTTTTAAGAATCAAGAAGTTTTTGTCAACTTGGGCATAAAACATTGAGGCTTAAACCTCTTTAACCTTTCCTACAGCTGGAGAAAAGTTTGAGTGCACGTTCCGTATTTACCATCATAGACACTTTACAAATGGCAATCAATGGCCTGTGTCTTACTCTTCTCGTCTCCAAAGCTCCTTCTAATTGGAGCTGATAATTGCTACCAGACTCATAACATATTGACCCATGCTATGCTGTGCTCTGTAATAAGAAGCATGCTAAATAAATAAAAAAGCACTCCATTTCTGAAAATTGATATAATTAGCATGTCTCTTTGTGTGGCCACCAGGCGAGACATTGTTGAATAAACAAATTTTCCTCTGACATATTTCAGATTCAGTCAGCCTGCTCATTAAAATGTCAATGTATATTCACAGAGGGGACTGCTGTGTGTATATATCAGCTGAAAATTGCCAAGCGAACACTTTTATTTTGCAGGTTGAAACTTAATTATATGATTCACTCACAGAGTGATTCACAAACGAAGCATTTTTCTGAGCCTGCTGCTGTTTTCAGGAGCTACTTTTTCTGCTCCCTGACAAACAGAATGACCAGACCAAGATCAATTAATAATTGAGAATCGTTAAAGCACTTAAAGCACTGGAGGCAATCTGGTTTGGGTCAGGGGCGGGCCGCAGGTTAAACAGACATGATTAATCAATGCCAGACCAGGATTTGCATCCACCACATCCTGCCTGAGTGTGTGCACGAAGGAAGCTGAGAAATTAACTGTACATGCTGTGATGTTAAGTTTTATTTATGATTTTGAACACATGATGTTTATTTCTAATCCGTGGCTCTGATGCAAATTCATCTCCCATAATGCACTGCACAAAGTGAATCGAGGAGCTGCTCATTAATAGCATATGGTGCCAGCGCAGCTTCAAAAACTTAATAAATGTACTTACTAATAACTTGGTATTAATTTAGCAAACTTTTGATGATTCAGAGGTTGATTTGTCTCACTTTTCTGCAGATAGCAAACAGTTCATCACTTTAATTTCAAAATAAACAACTCAGACTTGGAGCCTGGCATTACTTAAGCCTTTCCAGAAACGATGTGCATGTTTAATGGTCAGTGCATGTGTGTGTCTTGCATATTAAGCACAAAAACAGATCTTGTATTCGTAGCTTGCAGCTTATTCTGGAAGATGGACACAAGTGCACTTTGCAAAGCTGTATTAATGTGTTGTTAAAGCTGGCTGCCATCTTCTGTATGCCTGCAGATATGTATGTGAGCTACAGGAGCATGCTGGCTCTCTATCCTGTGTGTGTGTGTGCTTCTCCCTGCCTGGGCTTTGGCGTCACCCAGCACAAGCGATCACATAAATTGATAAGCCAGCTCCTCAATCTCATTATGTAGCCTCCTCAGGCGAAGGTGGCAGTGCCCCTCTACTGCCATCTATAGGCCGCCTCCGTTCACGGCAGATTGCTCCATAAGATAAGATCCAGAGAGCAGCTTCAGTGTGACGCTGCTGTTGGCTGCAGCCTCCCCCCTCCCCCTGGGAAGCCGCAGATAATCATTTCATCATTTCCTCAATTATTGACAGGCGCCCAGAGCTCCACTGTTAAGTTTCCAGTGTTGTGGGGAGAATTAACATCCATTAGGTTATTATACTGCCTGTGTGTGTGAATTTGTGTGTGTGTGTGTGTGTGGTTTGAGCCTAACAAGACTTGCAGCACTAGGATCCTCAGATATGACAGCCTCATCAAATATCTCGCCTGGCTTGGCTCTGTGTCGAGACTACCGCTGCGTCGAGAGGCTCCGGCCTAAAAATGACCCGCTCCCCGCTGAGCTGCCAATCATTGCTCATCACATCAGACACTCATACACACTCTTCAGCTTTGTCTCACTCAGACACTCACTTCCTTTGTCTGACTCTCTTTGAGGCTACTACTTGGTCTTTTCATCTCTATTTTTGCAAACCCATGTCAGGCTGAGTCTTTTTGCTCTCTCAGCTGAGCCACCTTTCACTGCAGCCACACACATAACTCCCCTCTCAGCCCACATTGTTTAGCCGTACAGTGATGCTTTCAATGCCGCACGGACAAATGGCTTTTGATTGCAGGGTTGGCTCAGCAAATTCTCTCGCACTGCCAAGGTTTCTGTCCACTTCTGCTGTTATTAAGATGTCTTCCGGTGACACGTCTGCTGAGGTTCTTCTTCTCTTGAATTTGGTCGGCTCTCAATTTGTCACTGAGGACATAAAGAACCTTTCGACAAGGAAAATACCTGCATGATGGCGTTATTTACCGCTCCCTGTTGCGTCCTAGTCACACATATTCCTTTGTGGGGAGTGATAAGTGTAAAAAGCATTACCTGATGCTGAAAGGAAGCAGTCCATTGTAGAAGTGACAGGCTTGTCAGGTACAGACGTGTTGAATAAAAGATATCTTTGTGCAGAGAAGAAATTGAATATAATCAGTCCTTTTCAGCTGTGACAATACACAGCACTGACATGCGATATCACTTAGTTTTATTGTTAGTATTTAAAGATTTCTGCATGTAAGGCACATAAATAGAAGAAGAAACACTTCATGTGTTCACTTCAAAAACTGATATCTAAGCAAGTCATCATGTCTTGGCCATTTTTAGTTAAAAAACATCTTTTTGACTTGATATGAGACACATTAACCTAATCAGTCTATAAAATGTCTTACTTCAAATCATTAAAAGACAAAAATGAGGTCTGAATTGCTTGTAACAAGTCCATGTAATCTGCCAATGGGGCAAGAAAAAGTTTCATGTATTAAGTCATTTTTCTAATTTCAAGAAACTCAACGTGCAAATTTTTCTTACTCCATTGGCAGATTTTATTTACTTGTTACAGACAATTTGGACATCATATCTTGAAAAAATTCCACATTTCTGGATTTTTTAGTTGAATGTGGCTCATATCATGTATAATACAACAATTTATACTAAAAATAAGACACAAACACTTCCTTAGATTTCAGCTTTTGCAGTCTTGCGTTAATATCTTGTGTCTGAAAGCAGTTTTGTGTGTTTGCTCAGTGTTTTTCTCTGTTTTTCTGTTGCAGCTGCCCTGCAGGTGTCCATATCCTTGAACAAAGTGGAGCTAAGTGTGGGAGAGTCCAAGTTTTTCATCTGCACAGGTAGGTTTTTCACACATACACTCACACACAAACACTAATGGTTTTTTTCTACACTGGTGTGTTTGGAGGCGGGTCAGGGTCCCAGCTGGGGGTCTTAAAGCAGCACTCATACAGCCTGTTTGTTGTCCGTATGGCAGCAATGGCTTCACCATCCCTTCTGTCCATATGGCGGCTGACTGTTTGACCCAGACGCCCCTGCCCCTCTTGTCCCTCCCCACCGATTGTCCTCTTTAAATGGTGTATCAGCACCACGGAGCCTGACGCCGGTGCCAGAGGCCCGGTGGGGTGGCGAAACACTCTGGCAGGCCCCGCTCTGCCTCCTGCTGGCTGCCTCTTCTTCTCCTGCCAGCCCACTCAGCGTGCTGCTCGCCGCCAAGGGAGCAGAGACACGCCGGGAGGAGCATTGAGGGGGTGTGGAGGTTTAACATGTGCCGTGAGAGGCAGGAAAATGGAGGTGAATGGACTCAGAACTGGCGGGAAATGAAAGGGTGATGCTTTTATTGTGAGTAACGACAGAACTGGAAAGAATGGAAAAGGCTTTGAGGGAGAAGAGCGTTGGAGGTGGGAGATAAGTAGCCACCATCCACTGAAAAGTGTGTGGGAGGAAGAGTCTGTGTCACTTGTCTCTTTCTTTTGCCCTTTTCCACCACGTGAAAGGCAGATATTTTTTTTTCCCTTGCATATTCACAAGCACTGCTGCCAACCAGAGTGGGCTGAGAAACAGGGCAGAACAGTCAGAGGCAAAACGCTGGAGCCTGAGAAGTGAGTTTTTTTGGTTTGAGAAGAAAGTTAGAGTCGTATGGTGATGTATGATTTCACCAGAACAGAGAGAGGAACCTGTGTGAAATCAATTCTCCAGCTCGATACAAATCGTTCTTGTTTGAGAAGTTTGCAAAGGGAGGGATGGCGGCGGATAAAATGATCGAAGACCTCATTTTTCACAAGAGCACTCAAATCTTTTCTGTTGTTCTGGCGAGATGTTAGAGGTCAGAGTTTGGTCGGATTGGGGTCAAAGCGGTGGCCAAAAAGAGGACGGCGAGTGTTAAATCTTTGGCCTCAGTTCTCTTTTTGTTTCTAAAAGCTTTTTTCATAACATTTTCAAGAACTTTCTTGAGACAGTGAGCTTTTTGCACATTTCCCAGTGCTTTGGCTTTGGGTGTTTCTTACTCAGTCATGAATATTTAAGGTTATTGTGAAATACTACACAACATGACGTGGAACAGAGTGGCTAGGGGCTTTAAAACAGTACAGCAGTGAGGAAAGAGAGAGCTTGTATTTACTGTTTATCCTCACAGCCTCATTCTGCAGAGCAAAGTTAGTCTTTAAAATAAAAGAAGTAGTTTTTATCATCAAGAGATTTTTCATTTAGAGGTTATTTTAGAACCTTTAATGAAATCCTATCGTCAATCTTACAGTGAGGAAATGTGCAAAGGTAAAACAAAGAGAGGAGAGAGGAAGAGAAAACAGCAGGAGGAGGAGGAAGAGGAGGAGGAGGGAGGGGACTGCTGGAGAGAGCATCCTCAGAAACTCGTCGTCTCTAAGTGGTCTGCGAGAGAAAACAGCATTTGTGTTTGTGTCACCTTGCACCTCGAGTGAGTTTGTCTTTGTGTTTGTTTGTTTCTATCACAGCTGCAGGGAAAGGTCAGGGACGTCTTTGTGGTAAATTCACTGCGAGCGATGAGCAGCTTCTGCAGCAGTTGTTGTGCACAAACATCATTATGGTGCATCTTGGGTAACGCACGGCATCTTTGTGTGCATTGTTTTTCTACGGCTGTGGATGCTGACGTGGACGATGCTGCACAAACATACTGCAACATAGATGCTGTATCAAATTAAAACTGGATGATACACAAAAACAGCACAAACTTTCTTACCTCCTCTGGTTGATTTTCTTTGAGCAGAGATAAGAGTCTGAAGTAAAATAAGCCTCCTGTCGAGGTTAAATGAACCTGAGCCCATGGCAGGACAAATAAGGCGCTTGATAAAACGGTGTTAAGGTGTGTGTTTAACCTCCCCTATGACTGAGGTGGCTGAGAGCCAGAACAAATGTTGGCTGCAAAATAAAAACCGAGACGGCTACAAAGGCAGCCTGAACGGTCCGAGATCCAACCGCTATTATGTTTCCATCCAGGGAGGTCAAATCGCTTGTCCCTGCAGACCTCCGTTTACCCATTGGCCAGACATCACAGAGCAGAGTGAGATGGAAAGAGAGAGAGCAGATAAATATGTAGCCAATGACTCTGACATCATGTTAAATGACGCTGACCAGCAGAGTTTCTCTGCTGCGACTGACTCCCCCTGGAGACTTGAGACAGTCACTATCATGGCTCTGGTTCCAGCTACCGTTGGGACATGGGAGGGCTTTGGCTTGCGGCTAACGCTGGCGCCATGGGGCATGTCGACTCCAATTGTTGAGTCGTTTCATGCTGCGCTGTCGCTCCTAAGTCGGCTCATAAACGTCACAACCTCACAAACAAAGTCCATCACCACTCTCTTCCCACTTGGTTCAGAATTAGTAAAAACGTAGAGTCTTGTGCAGATATGAGGAGCAGTTTGACAGCCATTCACCCCGCCGTAAAGACACACAGTAGGAGCCGGAAAACAGGGCAGCTCACTACACACTCCTGTCTGCTCAAATGATCTGCGAAGCAAACGGCCTGTCACAAAGCTAGCTGCATCAGCTGCAACATATTTGCCTGTCTCTGCTGTCAAAGTGGTAAGAGGTGATAATGTTGTGATGCCAACAGGTATGAAGAGGCGCCTGCGAGACATTTATCTTTACAAGGAAAGCCACGTGTGACAACTAAAACAGACTCCAGACGTTTTTCTAAACTCCAGCGTGGTGCATCATTCAGTTTTTTAACCTTCACCATCCAGAAATGCATTCAGCTCCAGCCCTCACCTCACAGCTCCACCTGCGTGATCTTAAGACAAAACTCCACAACCTTCTGCTGGAGCAGCTGCAGGTTAAAAGCTTTGCCCAAGGGCATCTTGCAGATAGTTACTGAGCAGAGAAGACAGCATTCAAACTGCCTGCTTTCCACCCTCATCACTCCAGCTCCTCTTAAAGTGACACACACGCTACAAACTTGTACTTTTTTTTCCTTTAGTTAGCTGAATTGAATCCAATCGCCCGTCTCTAAGGGGTCGGACCAGCCTCTGTCCATCTCTCCTCTCGTTCAAGGCTCCTGCTGATTGAAAGGCTGGATAATACACCTCTCCTCTGACACTTTTATTTGCAGAATTACAGGCAAAGGGCACCTGCTGCTTGCAGATTGCCCTATTATCTCCGACAGAGGCCAGATGAGCGTACAGGCTACATATGGAGGCCATTTTAATTAGGATGCGAGTTCAGCTCTGATCATGTCTTTCTGCAGCCGTGCGTGTGTGTACTGCGTTTGTAATCTTGGAAACGAGAGTGGAATTTACAGCCTACATATGTCCCCATTTTCTGACAGACTTTTGAGCTATGCAAATCCAAGATTATGGCATAATTGTACAATTCCAGGCTGTCTGTTTACCAGTAACAACTTTGCATAGCTCTCAGCTGTTCAACGGAGCGAAGACGAGGAAAAGCACTTTTGTATTTTCATGTAAACGCTTCAGAAGTGGCTGAAGAGCTATACAGTCGTTATTTCTTTATTTCCAGCTGACAATGCATCCTATAGCAGATAACAGATTGTTTTTTATTTTTCTGCTTCTATTGATTTGACAGGTTTAAAAACCCTCATGCAGGACAAATCCAGGGTTTCATTCAGCCTTGAAAGCTCTTTAACTTTACATAAAAAGTTTTGGGGATTGAAATATTGAAACAGTACGAGTCATTAGCTGCATACACAAAACAGGAAAGCCAAGCAGCTGTTATCGAGCAGCGTTTTCTTCCCGGACATACTGCAGGCTGAGCATCTTTCAGGCTGGCTAGCTTCATGCATAGAGAATGTCACTCATGGGAAATCTAAAACTTTCTCTAATATTCCCGGGACTGGACGGTTTAAACTTGTCCGTCCGTTTTGGAAAATAAATAAAACTATTGAAAGTCAACAAGAGACAAGTTTGAAGAAAGTAATAAATGTCTTCAGGCGTTAAAATGTCAACTGCTGTTCTGAATAGATCCCAGGTGTGAGTGGGAGTGAACATGGAAACGAACCTTGATACCACCCAGTAAACAACTTTCACTCATGTTAATCACTCACATATATCTCTCTTTCTCTGACCTTGCTTCTAGCGATTGGCGAGCCGGTACGGCTGGAGTGGTACAACCCTCAGGGCGAGCGCATCGCTCCCTCCAAGCGAATGGCGCTCCACACGGAGACGTCACGATCAAGGCTCATCATTTACAACGCCATCATCGAGGACGCGGGGATCTACCGCTGCCAGGCCAGTGACGCCAGCGGCCACACAGAGGAGGCCTCGGTGGTGCTGGAGATTTACCGTAAGTTTGACAGAGACACATCCACACACCTGTCTACCTGTGTTTCCCTCCTGAAATCAAAACCTCACTTTATTCTCAGCCCAGCCTCAAACATGGAGCTCTACCTGTGAGGATTTTGGCACCGTGTCCACCTCTCACTGTGTGTGTGATGCCTTGGACTCTGTAGCTGCCAGGTGTAATGAGCAACCTGCTCTGCTGACCCGCCACTTTTTCCGGACAAAACTCGCTGTTAGGTGGTGGGAGGGGGCAGTGGTTACAGGACGGATCCCCTCAGCGACTCAAACATTTGTTAAACCGTCCTTGGTCCAGACAGCTAGCTTAGAGTCTGTCTCATTTCTGAAATATGAGCTTGACCCTTTGTTTCTGCAGCTACATCACTTTCTTTGCACAGGTAACATGATGGAAGAAACGCACGCCTCAAAAACAAACACCGGACTTCATTGAGTTTAATTGTGGGAACTTTAAGACACAGGTTTGATTTCACACACTGGAAATCATCACCTGCTGCGCGCCTGCCTTTTTCATCCCGGCCCAGCAGACCATTAGAGGAGACATCACAGCCTCAATCACACCTGCCACCGCTCAGCCCTCGCCTCATTCACCACATAACCAGCCTCGCTGAAACCATCGTTTCCATGGCAACTGGGCGTCGCTGGCTCGCCGGGGCCTCTCTCGGTGTAGATTGCATTAGCTGCCCGCGGATGAAAACCTGCCTCCAGCTCCGGCCAGACGGAGCGCAGGAGTCCTCCGGCGGTGCATGAGCCCGTGTGCGACAACATGTCGGACATGAAATTCATGAGCGGTGAGGGAGAAGGTGTTGACATCCTCTCTGTTGTTGTTGTTGACGTCTCCATGATGGGCTTGTGGAGTGGAGTGGCAGAGCTATTTACGGCGACTTTAGCTTCACTTACTTTGGACTAGCAGAAGAAGCAGGAAGTCTTGCAGAGCTGCTGTTAGCTTTATTTTCTCAAGGATGAAGCTCCTGATGTCCTCACAGAAGATAAGAATATAAATACTTTCCCTTAATGAAAAATTGCACTGATAAGGACATTCAGAAGTAGCTCAGAATAGACTGTGGCAGGTTTGCAGCCTTGAAAGGTGAGAGGAAATTCAGCTCCTTTCATTTCCTCTCAGCTTATTAATGCTGCATACACCTGTTTTTCTGAAAGCACCAGTTCAGACTGGGTTGGATCATCCTCGCTGACTGGAGTCCAGAAGAATTAGCACACCAAGGTTTCAGGCAGTCTCCCTTCCAGCGCCAGAGAAGAGACTCTGGGTATATTCTCTGCTTGGCAGTGTCAAGTGTGCAGCCGAGTGTTACTCTGGAGAGGATGTTTCCCTTACTGATTCTCTTGTAGAGCAGTAGAACAACAAAAGAGAAAGGAAACAGATACAAACGCGAGGCACTGACTGGTTCAAACCTGAGTGAGAGAGCAGCACATTTCTGGAATGAAGAGGACACACGGGAGGAATTGATATGAAACCAAAATGGTGACTGACAAAAAACATGCAAAGGCATCCTTGAAGTTAATGATGATGCTGAGATGCCGGGCACGTTCCAGGGTGCAGTCGCGGGAGAGAAAGCTCATTTTAGGGAGCAGCCTGGCATAAATCACACAGCAAAATGCTAATGCTGAAGCCTCGCTAACGGAAGGGACTGATAGGGGAGCTGTTGATTTATTCACACCTTCACAATACAGAACACTGATGATAGCAGGTGGTTGCGGGGCTGTCTGTGCCAGCTTCAGTGCACATCAAACGCAGGTTTGAAGAGGGATCACATGCCCGTCCAAAAGATGTGTCCTAAAAAGAAACACCAAATGTTCCTCCAGAGGGAAAGATGTGCTTGTGTTCCTTCTAATCCTACAGGCGGTGAGTGTGATCCCATCATAAGACTTCACAGGAAAGCTCTGCTTCATCATCAGCTCCAGCCAAGGTTAATGCACGGCATCCGTCATCTGATGTGTCAGTTCACGTCTGTGCTTCAGGCTGGAAGATCTGAAATCATTAAAGCAGCCAAGAAGTACAGATATGGACACAGAAACTGGGGTGACCATATTCTAGAAAGAGAAACTCGACTTCAGATGGGAAACAAAAAAATGTACGATTCATTTTGTATGAATGAGTTTCCACAATAATGTCAAAGCTTCAATGAAAGAAATATAAACAATGCCTCAAAATCTTAGTTAAAGTTTAAGCTAGATTTTGAGGCATTGGTCGCCTTAACTAAAACTCATGAACATAAGTAAGAGAAAGAGCCAAAAGATGCCCAAAAAGTAAAATACACATTTGCTTTGTGATAAACACAACTCTTGAGATGATGAAGCTGCATCAGAAGATTGAGCACAAAAAAAGAAGCTTTCTCTCTTTGGGACTCTTCTTTTCTGAGGACAGTGATGCTTTCTGTCTAAATCCAGGCCATCCAAACACTTCAACCTGCATTATCAACAAAAGGCCTCAAAGAAGCAGCAGGGCTGCCGACGGAGTAGAAAATGTGACACATATATTTTAGAGCAACCTCTCCTGTTTTCCTTTTGATGTTCAGTCCTGGGATAAATCACCTGCTCTGAATACTGACAGGGAAATAAAAGCATCTCCATTTGGTTTGATCTTTCAGAGAGGCTGACGTTTCGGGATGTTCAGTCGCCGCAGGAGTTCAGGCACGGCGAGACGGCAGAGGTGGTGTGTGATGTCATCAGTTCGCCTGTGCCGGTGGTGGTGTGGTACTACCAGGACAAGGAGATCACGGAGGAGCACCACAGTAAGTTTCTTGAACAAATCTGCAGCTTAGTTGTTGTTTTTTTGAGATGAGGACTCAGGTGGAGCTGGTTTGTAGTCAGTGAATATGAAATTACTTTGAAACTGATCTTTATTATTCCAGCAGCAGTGAGCCGCGCTCTCATAGGATAACATTTTAAATGTACACCTGCCAAACACACTTTTCTGTGGAGCAAAACCGCTCAAGTCCCCGCGTGCCCAATTCTCATTCTTATTGAAAAGACGTGCTAATGTGCCAAAAACACTGTTCTCCAGGAAATGCTATTTCACTCTATTGTGCGGCCTCACAATAAGACAAGGGTATCAAATGCTATGAATAGAAACCCCATCAGGCGTGGAGGAGGCGTAGAACTTGGACGGGAACCATGTTAACAAGTGAATGAAAGAAGGTTGGATGGTGACATTCAGCGACGCTGTTGTGCAAAAAGCAACAGTAGGCACATTTTCTTAAGAGGAAAGTATCCGTCAAATACAGTGTTTTTAAACGTAGTCTCGTCCTTTTTCTGCTGCTTGTTCTGAATGTGTTAAAAAAAGAGGCAGATGATCTCTCAGGAAACAGATTAACTTTCATGATCATTATTTTCTGACAGACAGCGCAGCAATCTTGAAAACTAGGAGGCGAGGTTTCATCACTCCCTCCTTGATTTCCAGCTCGCCCCCGAGCTCTGATTAGAGAGTGACCCCTTCAAATCTGTCACGTGTTTTAATTGAAATCCAAATCCTCAGTGTCACCGTGATGATGAAACATGGATAGAGAAGAACCCTCTTTTTTTTTTTAATCATTCACTCTAATTACGATGCATGGTTATAAATATCTTTGCGTGAGAGAAATGAGATGGAGGCCTCATCACTCCCGGTCAATCTCCCCGCAGCCACAATGGGAGCAGGCGCCCAGACTATTTGGAACTGTAATTGCGCGAGTGTTTATCAGTGTGGACTTTATCAGGTAAATGTGCTGCAGTGAAGATTGACAGTCGAGCTACTGGAGAGTGGAGATGGCAATTTTCTGCTGCTGTTTTCCTAACTTTCTTATCTCGCTTCTCTCTCTATCATACACTGTTGTTCTTTTGTTTCCCTCCTCCCGCTCTCTCTCTCTCTCTCTCTCTCTCGCTCCTCTTCTGTCTCCCCCTCTGTCTCTCCCTCTGTCTGTCCGTCCTCCTCTTCGCCCGTGCTGTGAAGGCAGGTACCTGGTGCTGGCAAACAACAACCTCCAGATCCATCAGGTGACCAAAGCGGACGAGGGCGTGTACCGCTGTGAGGCCAGCGTTGAGGCCCGTGGAGAGATCGATTTTGTGGACATCGCTGTTGTCGTCAACGGTGAGTTTCATTCATTTACTCGCTAAGTGAAGACTTGAGACAACAGCTGAGCTTCATGAGGGGAAACAACCTGAAAAAAAGAAACATAATCAAGGAAGAAAAGGGGGAGAGGATCAGAAACAGACGTAATCTTGTGTGTTGTGAATCTGGCGCCTCTCACAGGCAGCAGGTTCACCTCAAAATGAGAAAGAATAGGATGTTTTGAGGGGGTGAGTCAAAACTCTGTGAAAAGTCAAACATCTAAAAAAATAAAGCCAAATAATGACAAAAGTTCAAAATCTTGCAAAAAAAAAGAAAGAAGAAATGGAGCTTGTGTGGTTGCTCTGGCACTTAGAAATATGTTTTATTGTTTATACCAGATATGCAAACTCATTTCTGCCTGTCAACATTAAGTTAACTAAAAAAAAATAGATAAACTGAGTCTTGAATGAGATTGAAAGAGTCAAATTTGTGAGAAAGGAAGTTGTATTCATGAAATAAGAAGTAAAAACTTCAAGATAAAAACCTCATCACTGTTCAAAATAAATAAGAGTATGAGATGTTTAGTCAAAATTATGAGATAAAATAGGATTATTTTGAAAAAAAGGGTCAAAATTCTGGGACAATAGTCAAACATTTAATAACAAAAAGCCAAATTTTGAGATAAAAATGGAAAAATCTGGGACAATAAGCTGTAATTATGAGGAAAGAAAGGCCAAAATATTGCATAAAAAAATAGTATAAAATTGTGTTTTCTTGTCATATTAGGTGATAAAAAAAAATGTTTTTTGTTTGCAGCACATATTGGAAAAGGATTTCTAGTGATTTCTACATTGATCAGAATTAAAACCACTCCCCTCCCTGTTTTCCTCCTTATGGTCCTGAATATTTCAGCGCCTGCAGAGGTCTGAGAAAGCCTCATGGAGTCTGAGGAGCAGACTATTAGATCAAACACTTGTAAGACAGCAGCAGGGCAGTTCTTGTTGTGTGCAGTAATCCTCTTAGAGCGACAGAGCCCAGCAAACAATCTTGTTTTTGGGCATGAGTCACTATCGGCATTCATCTTTTTGAATACAAACCAGGAAGCTCGTTCTAAACCTCGGCGGCCTTCAGTGGAGGAAGCTGTGCAGAGCGACTCAGAGCAGACACTCGCTGCTCTTCACACAGAGTCAGCAGATTAGCATTCATTAGGGGTCGACTTTCCGTTGTTGTCGCTGCCGAACACAACTCACTCGTTTTTTTTTTCCTCTCAAGGCTACGAGGGACTCAAGTGTGCAGGTGCCCAAGGTTAACTGAGCAAGGATAGTGAGCAGCCTGGCTCTCTCCTGGAAAGAAACCACTGCAGGAGACAGCGTCCTGTTGTTCAACGTGTACTAATTAGCAGTTGATCCCAAAAATAAGCTGTTTATCTTGCTAATTGGTGTTGTTGGAGGATATGAAGTCACATGCAGGATAATGGCCTGCACGATTGTTTGTAATCTGAGAAGTGTTGTTGAGGATGTTACAAAGCAGACTTTACTCGACCTGTTTGGAGGCTTGTTTACGTGGTGTTGATGTCTGCAGATTCAGGTTGAAAACACACACTTCAACCTTCAGCTGTATCATAACAGAGCTGTCTGCGCTGACGGATTCAGCTCCACTCACGCAGATAAGTCCATCACCCTGGCACTTATATCCACATCGCTTTTTTTTTCTTCTTTAATGTGACTGAAAATTTCAATTAGCCGTGGCTTTGGGCTCTGTGGCCCAAAAATCGAAGGATGTCATTTTAATTTTCTCATTTGTCCTCATTTACAGAGTCACCTGAGACTGTGAAAGTGATTGAAAGGTGATTTCACTAAGGCCACCAGCGTCCTGTAACGCTTGAACAGCTGCAATATTGTCTCTGCCTATGTAATTCTCCCCCGCCTGATGTAATATTAGAGCGGCCCTCCGCCCAAAAACTATGAATCGCATTCAATTTAGCACACCACTTACCTCACTTCTGAGGAAGATCCAATAAGCCTGCTCAATGAGGCACGACCTATTATTGCAGAGGCACGACACTCGCCATGCGGTGTCGACATGAACGGCGTGCAGAGGGTCCTGAGTGGAGTGCACACGTTGAAGTGACTCCTCTGCACTTTTTACGTTAATCCTAAAAAACTTTCGCACGCCTGAAGCCGAGCCTGCAGAGGCTGAATCTGCAAACCAACATTTGCTGTGCATGAATTTTAGAAGGAAAGTACGACTTAATGAAACTAATGAGTTGGTCCAATATGTTTCCACCAGGCTCAGTGACATCTGCTACAACCGTACACGCAGTTTTATCCGCTTTTTGTCCCGGCATGCCGTCTGTCTCTCTGGTTTTATTTTTCCCACCAAAAAAGAAACAGTGCTGATATCTGTTTTGTCTTTTTTGGCAGAGCTTGTGGCGATAAACTGGATTTCAGGTTTATTTTTTGGGTCTTCCACCAACAGGGACCCGGAAAGTGTCTTTGTTCAAAGTTTTTGATGATTTATTCATCTGTTTTCTTCCTATTCTCACTTCTTTTTGAAGTTGGAATAACTTTATTCATTGATCTTTTCTTTGTTTGTTACACCTCAGCATCTGACCTCAGAGTTTCAGGAAAACAGAGCGCCTTCGCTGCTGGATGTTAAACAATAGTTTTATCCAGAAATGTTGACTTTCCATTTTGTTTGTTGAACAAGAAAACCTGTTAGTAGCTGTTTATGCTCCATCATCATTTCCTCAACAGATTGAAAACATTACTTTAAACTCCAAATATTTAGATGCTTAAAGGAAAGTGAAAAAGTGCTTGTGCTGTTTTCCTGCTTCGAGTTTGTCGCCTTCAAACAGCAGAAAAGCGATAAGTCCAGGGTCAGCAGAAATCTGGAGAAACATTAAGCAAGGCTTCTGGTGCGAAAGACTAATTATCGAGGGTTTTACCTTCTGTGCTTTCCACTTGTGAGAGCTAAAAAGAAGCATCTCAGCCCAGGATTATCCAAGGAAACAGGGTTACCAGAGAATTTACAGTATTGACAGCAAACCTACACTGGTCGAAGAAGAGCGAGGCCCTGATCACAGCCTGATAGAGAGCGAGCAGATTTCTAGGAGGCTCAGGTATGTCAATGAGCACAACAGACTCAGCTCCATGTTTTATCAATCAGCTGCAGACTGAGCAGCGTGCTCGGCTGCGGCGCCTGGGGATGTGGCATTGTGGTAGGATAAACAGACTGATAAAAACAGCCAGGAACGTAGCTTTCCTGTGTCAGAAGACCCCGAGAGGAGGAGGAGGAGAGAAGAAAGGGAACAGCTGCAGGGTTTCTTCAGGCTCTCCCGAGGTCCAGGTCTGAGCTCTTTAAGCTCTGTCTTAAGCCAAAGTCAGGGCTAACATTGATTTGTGTCCACATAAATAGGGTTACCATATTCTGAAAACCCAAACAGAGGGAAAGGGAAAAAAACAAAAAACAAAAACCAAGATACTCATAGACAACAAAGCTAAAACATTTTGGGGAATTTTATAAAATCCTCCCTGACATAGTTTTACAACCAAAAAGGAGGAACACGTTTCTACAAAAGCGGTCGTTTGGTCAACCTACATATTAAACCTATGGCAGGCTAAGACGAAACTGTGGCCTCAAAAATGTTTGATAGAAGATTAGTTCGACAAGTTGAGTAACTTTTGGGAGCAGACTTCTCCCTCATTTAGTAATTTGATATGAAAGAAAGAGACAGGAAATATCTGGTGTGTGAAGCTGGATTCATTAATTTAAACTCCTATTGAAATAGCAGATTGCTTCCTCAAATCATTAAACCTCAGTTCAAACAGCAGTCAAACAATATTTCCCTTTGCTCAGTGCATTAATTGTATTTCTAATGTGATTTCTGCCCAGCCAATTACGCTCTGACCAGCTGCAGACTTCACTTCCCTGTAAACAGCCTGAACTCTCACACACTCTGAGTCACACACAGTTATATTCAGCTCGTGGCGACGATGCGTCACACTGAGCCTTTGACACGTCGTGTCAGAAGAAGTGTCGCATCTGACTGCATCGGTCGCGTGTGTTAACAGACGTGGTTGTAAGCAGTCGTGCAGAGTAGCATTGTCAGAAAGCAGGGCTGAGAAAGCTGACTGTATACCCCCCCTCCCTGTGAGGCCATAAATATTTATGCCTCAGTTGATAAAAGCGCTGATTCTTGCCCATAAGCATGCAGCCAGTTAAGCTCGGCTGACCCGCCGCAGCTCCAGCGCCTCCGTGTATCATCAAAGCAGAGTGTAGATGAGGGCGATGGCGAATGGAGGAAGAGGGCCACCCACTGAATGTCTAATCAACCGGAGGGTGAAGCAGCTCAGTGTCAGGAGGATGTCCAACACTTCAAGAAGTGCTCTCCAAAGTTCATCTGTATGCAGAAAAACAAGAGCTGGATGTGTTATTCCTGCTCCACTTCAGACATATTTGTCCTTCCTGTTGTGAAACACAGCCATCTTTCATCCTGAACGTCAAAATGAGACTCACCTCAGGTAGAAAAACATTCTCCATCCTCCAGAGCTGGGATCATAATTCAGGGTCCTGCCAAACTAATTTATCACCACTCCACCCGTGTGTGTCTGTTTACTGTTTCGTAAACATCCAGGATTGTTTAGGTGAAGGAAATAAACGTATTCATATGTTTAAATATGTATAATTTTATTTCTGCGCCTGCTTTTCCCTGGTGTTGATCCTCACAAGGCTCTTCCTGATGGCGCCTCCTTCAGCTTCAAAGGAAGAGTAGTAAACACACTTTTCTCACCTGCACACGACTTGAAATTTGTCACTTCCTGCTTGAAAATCCTGAAAGCTGTCTCTCAATCAGCCTGCGTCCTTGAGCAAGGCACTCAGCACTTCACTCTACCAATGGAGGGTAAATGAGTTGAAATGGGATAAGTCCCGACTGATGTGCTCTTTCTATAGCATCACCAAAGTGCCACAGCCCTGCCTCATTTCCCAGTTACAGCACACTCAAAGAGAGTGAAAACCTCTTTCTAGCTGCGTTTTATATACCCCTGTAGTTTATACAATTTATATTCTAGACTTTACGGCACATATCTGTAATCTCTCTCAGTCTGCCCGCACCGTGCTTTTTCAATTTTCAGCTCTCTTGTTTCCTCTTCCACCTGAGCTTTTATTTTTATCTCCCTTCTGTGTGGCTGACTGCTCCTCCTGCACTTACTGAAGCAGGTGTTTGTGTGTGAACGTGTGTGAGACCTCTCACATGAAATAATAGGTATGGATTGAAGCGGCAAGGCAAAAACAGAGGGCGGGTTCAACATACGCTACAAGTCTCACTGGCCGTGAAGTTGGATTGTGCAAAAACACCTTATGCTCTTATTAATTTGTTCCTGTATGGGACGCTGAGAGCTGAATATGCACAGGAGGTTAAGAGTTGAGAGGATGACATCTTACAAGGTTGAAAATTGAATATGGTCTGCTTTTAAAGGTCAGCCTAAAATAGTCCACACTCCTCCAGGTGAGCTGTAGAGACTCCTTACTCATCCTCTTGCCAAGATCAATGGCTCTCTGATATCAGACCCATGAGTTAAAGGCGACAGTCTGCAGCAGCTCAGCTTAGCTTTGCATTAAAAAGTGAAATCCACCTGCTTCACATCCTTATTTAAGCAGCTTTTTAACCTCTGTGAGCATCTCTCTGTTTACTACACATCTCCTTATGTTACAGAGCAGAATAAGAGCACTTCATCCACCTCTGCACTCTGGTAAATAAACCAAAACGTCCCTCAAGCTGCTGTGAATAAAATCTCTGCCTCGATTGTCTAAAAAGATTGAGACGATGACTCATATCTGGGGCCAGAATCTGCCAACTTTCCTATTTTCCTCCTCTCCCTCCACGCAGCCTAATGTTGTCCCTTCATTAGTATCGAGCGTCTCTCTCCTCTCTGTGCCGATGACCCGCTAGCCAGAGGAGCCACACTTTGTTTCCATGGCAACTGATGGCGATGCAAAAATGGATATAAGATCCTGATTCCCCCCCCCCTCCGTATCCTTCCGAGACACATGCAATTAATTGTCGGTTCGCTCGCTCACGCTCTCGCCCCACAATTTTCCCCTTTGGAGCTGTCAGTGGAAACTACCGGCTGTGTCCTTCAAGACTTCTGAAATCATTCCTGCCCTGACATCAGTCGCAGCTTCCGGCTGTTGAAGAGCAGAATATGAATGTGCTGCGTCCCTTTCCTAATTATAAAGCGGCGCTGCTTTGTCTGCTAATCTAGAATACAAAACAAATCCCTAATAAGCTCTCCAGCAAAGGTCCTGCTTCAAAACATCCACACGCTGAATTTCTAGTAGGTGCTGCATGGTTTTGACATTTACCGAGAACATCTCACGACTCGGAGTCGGGCCTCATCCTCACTTCAACCGAGCCCATTAGTGCTCCATGGAAAACAGCTCCAGCTCCTCCTGCATGTTTTTAAATCAGCCTGAGTGAGGTTTGTGTTCTGAAATATCATCTGTGGATGTGTCAGTAAAGCTCCCATTATCTTCCCCTGAGAGTCTGACGAGTCGTTTACACCATGACTGAAACAGAACAGCTTTTCTGCTCTCCTCACTGTCTCTCTGGTTAGATCACACAACAAATACTCCCTATAACACAGCTAAGAAGTGCAATATTACTTTAGAAATTAATACAAATGTCTTTATTTAGTGACGATAAAAGCCGGAGGGAAACAAACAGTGCAGCTGATAAAGTAATGAATGAGCTAAATAAAAAACTAATTTAAAACTTGAATCAACAGAAAAGCTGATTAGAGTTTATTAAATGGAAAAATTAAATTATAAAAAGAGTCTGAAGAGACAGAAAAGAAGAATTTAAATCAAATCAATGCATTAAAATATTATTCAAAGCTCCTGCACTGGTAAATCTGAAATCTAAGCAAGTGTTTGTGTCTTTTATTTTTGGAAAAATTCAATATTAGACTTGACATGAGCCTTCATTCAACCGACAAGTCTGGAGGCATGTCTTATTTCAGGATATTAAAAGACAAAAATGATGGAACAAGTCAAAAAGATCTGCCAATACGGTGTCAAAGAATGAGAATAATTCCTTACATAATTAGCAGATTTTTTTTACTTGTTACAAGCAATTCAGACATCATGCTTGTCTTTAAATACCTTGAAATCAGATAATTTATGAACTTGTAAGGTGGATGTGGCTCATATCAAGTCAAAAAGATGTTTTGTACTAAAAATGAGAAATAATGACTTGCTTAGATTTTAGTTTTTGCAGTGAGGAGCACAGAGGCTTCAGGCTTTAAAATAATAATACAACAAAAGAAATCCTTCTCCCTAATGGTCTTGTTTTCTTTTATGGGTCATAAAGAGACGTTTCTGTTGATTTCCCTCCTTTTTCTAACCCTAAAGATTTCTCACAGGAGCTTTAAACTCAACTTGAAAAACAGGAAAGCTGCACTTGTGTTGTGTAGCTATCATTTTATTATTGTTTTGAACTCATGCTGCTTTACAAACGGAGCCGTTTGAATAAGCCCGTCAGCGTGGGAGCGTATTCCACAGGAGGAGACGGACACTGGAGATGGATTGGCGTGGAAATCAATGGTTATCATGTGAGACAGAGGCTTGCTCCCTTCATTCGCAGAGTCAGGACTATTGGAGAGGTCTCATCTTGTTAGATTAGTGCTGAGGCCATTTTTATCCCTGGAAGCTTTCCACACCTTGATGTGTCTCTCTCTACACGCCTGTCTTCGCTGAGAAACACTGTGATGAATGGACTCTGGAGGCTGCAGATAAATGTGGGATTTGTCTGTAAAGTAAAGAGTGTGTGGATTCATAAACAGGAGTGTCATCAGTGTAATTGATGCTTTAAGAAAAGCTGGAGTACAGTGCTGCGTTTGCTTCATTAGGTATCAGCCATGATGCTTTGTTTTTACTGGAATCCACCATTCATTATCCAAAGTGTGTCATCTTTTCCCCCACACTAACTTCACACACACGCGCGCGTCTTTTATCAGACTCGCATTTTAATGAGGTTTGAAGCGTCGTATCATATTTCATTTTAATCTTTCACCGAGCCGCTTTTTAGATCAACATGGAGTAAGTGTCCTTTAGATGACATCATTTGGAGGACAAATTCGATTCATTAACTCTTGCTAACTCCCCGCTCAAAACGAGGTCTGTTTACACTTTTTGGAACACGAATCGGCTCGGCTTTTGTTTTTCCTCTAAAAGCGATACCTTTAATGCCCTTTTTTTCTGATCAGAGGAAACAAATGGAGCTGAAATGATCTCACAGTGCAGCTGCCAGATACATTAACACACATTTAACTGAGTGCAAACATCTGTTGGGTGGGATGAGAATAGAGAGCCTTTCAGACAGAACTCAAGATGGTTTTAAACGCGAGTTTTGCTTCATTTTGAGGCAGAGCAGCTCTTTGTGTGGGATTTTCTTATTTTGATCTTCCATAACTGATCATAATTAAACTGATTTGCTTTTTGTGTACAAAACAAGCAAGAATCCGAGTGGATGGAGTTTGGTTTATGCTTGATTCGTCCCCCAAAGCAGCAGCTAAATATAACTTGGGGTGTTTGAACATGACTTCCTGCTGGCTCACATCTCGCCTCAGAGCTTCAGGTGGCCGCAGCTTTCGAGTGTTTCTTTCCACCTACACAATGGGAAACAAAACGCAGCAGCGAACAGCTCCACAGCTCCAATAAGTTTCAGCAAACATGCCCAGACCGAGCCCCGAGCCCCGGCAGAGCGGTTACAGTGGAGTGGAGACAAAGTGCAGCACTGAGAAATGGACTTAGAAGTCTGATAAACATGGCCGCTGCCATAAAGCTGTCACTTCGCTGTCAGTGCAAAGAGCCGGAGCAGAAAAGAGCGAGGCCTGCTCTGCTTCTGCTCTGCTTTCACTCAATGACAAGATGACAGTCGCCCAGCCATCGGGTGGCAGGGACACACTGGTGTGTGTGACAGCACTCAGCTTACACTCCTGATAAAGTCATCAGGACCTCTGCTGTTTATCGACACAAGTTTGAAGGAGATCGAAGACAGGCTGCATAAAATACAGGAGTGAATTTACACACCCATAACTTTCTCTCTCAGTGTCTAAAATGTTTCTGCTCTGTGTTCCTCCTTTCAGTCCCTCCGGTGCTCTCCGTGTTCCAGCAGTCCTTCAACGCCACGGCGGACTACCAGGAATCAGTCACCTTCACCTGCCTCGCCTCTGGATCTCCTGAGCCCCTGGTCACATGGCACAGGTACATTATAGATATGCTGACAGCCGTAGCCACCTTAAGGTTAAACCCACATTCAGGGTGGAGTAATAACAGCTTAAGGCTCCGACCTCAACCTTTACATCCTGAAATGTGACATAAAACACACATTTACCCAGAGATCACAGCGCACCACTGGTTTTACAGTCATGCAGTAATATCACATCTCAGTGGGATACATTTGCACTTCTGAATCCACTTCCACAACTTTGCATCAGGTAATTAGCCTGCACCTTTGCACAAACACATGTAACGTACAACTAAACGTCTCCCGCTAACATTCAATTAGCATCTCAGGGAGCTTCATGTTTCTTTCTTGGGTTAATTCCTCTCAGTTGGACCAAAGCGATGTTGCAGCACGATTCTATTCAATATTTAAAGTCTAAAACAAGATTAAAATTTTATCTACTTGAGTTTTTCTTTATATATTTATGTCTAGAAATAAATAAAGTAGCAACTGTGCAGCTTTAACAGGAAACACTCAAGGAGTTTGATATTTATCCCACCTGGAGTTGATTTTCCTTTGCTGTACTAATGTGTAGGAAGTCAATGTGTTCCTTTTGAACTTTTGTGAAAGCAAATCTCAGAAAAAAAACATGTGAAAGTAAAACTGGTACAGCATGTAGACTAAAATGATGGAAATATAGCAGCAGTTTCCTCTAATAATCACTAATGTTGTGCTAAAGAAAGGCTGCTTCTCTATATCTGCGGCTCCAACAATAACAGAAGAAGGGCGGAGAAAAAGATGCCTGGTGAAATAACACTTAAACGTAGCGCTGAATGGAACATAATGACACAGCAACGCTCAAGTGTGAACAGCCACACTTACCTTCATTCTCCACTATTCCAAGTTATTGCTTTCTGTCTTTAACCACTCTTATTTGTGGCCTTCATTGCAGGGCAGAATACTGTAGCTTCTGTTCCTTTTCTACAATAAAGAGCAGTTTCGAGACATTCAGCCCTCATGTTGTTAACACCTCCACTGTGAAGGTGCATGTTTTCAACCTGATAATGATGCACAACTAAATTAACTCACAGGTTGTAGTTACACCGATGGGACGTCTGTAGCAGCTTGTAAAAATGAGAGACACGCACAGCTTTGCAAAGTACAGACTAAACACGGAGACACTGCACAGCTGGATGTCGGCGCATTCATCTCTCTCTTTGTGTCTGTTTTCAAACCCCGACAGAAGAAATCGTTTCCACTCCTGGGCGTGTTTGCTCGACTTCCAGGAACAGAACAAACCAGGAGGATTAGATTTTAATGATATGACAGAATGTGCAGAAAATGTCCTCATGATGGAGGAAAGTGAACGCAGAAACTTGGTCGTCTTTTGGCTAATTGTGTATTGATGGATCCATCATTACTTGTGTGTAAAAAGTTTGAGACCTGGCACCACAAAGATGCTGCAGTTGATGCTTTTTCCCAGCATTTAAAGAATAGCTAGTGCAGCACAAGGCTTTTGTTTATGTCTGCTGCATCGAAATAATGGAAAACTGGAGTTTCATCGACATCAACCATCTGCACCTATGAGCTCAATATAAAAGTGGTCCTTCTCCATGGATGCATGTACAGGAAGGTCATCTTCTTTCTCTTTATGTACATGTTTTCCTGTTCTGTATCTATGTAGGATGATGGTCTTAGATAGGCAGTAAGGATTGTGTCTTTGTGGGGAAGAATGAGCTCTTTTGTAACGTAACCTGGCTCCTCATTTTATGGATGGACTCTCAGGTTTGAGCAGATCACTGCAGCACAAACAGCTTCACTCGTGTTTTAGCTCGTGCTCCATCTCCCTCCTGTTCAGCTTTCTTCTGCTCGTCTCTTCCCTCCGTCCAGCTGCAGTGCTTTCCTCATTTCCCACGTCAACACGTCCTGCATCCCAATCTGAACCCTCTGAATTAAAACGCGCCCGTTCCAACAAAAGAAGAGACTAAAGCGCCAACAACAACCACAACCCAATTTACTCCTCCTTTTGAAGTCGCCCCTTCCGGCGTCCTCCAGGTTCCCTCTTGCATTTCCTGTCAGTGCGAGGTTTGGCCTCGTCCTCTGTGCACCATGGGTAATGGACTACCTGTCAGCAGTCAGTCAGAATAATGGCATTCAGTGCTGCAGTGTCCGCTCCGAAGATGAGGCCTCTCTTCATTTCCTCTTTGGCTCGCCAGAGTTATTATTACTTGGCTTTGGTGTTTCCTGCGTCGACTTTCAATTATCCTCCCCCTCTGTTTTTTCTTCTTCTTCTTCCTGCAGTACAGTGGAGCTGCAGCCGAGGTCCCTCTACACACCGCTTTGTTTGTGTGTTTGTGCCTGAGCGTATAAGAAGCGCTCGTTTGAAATCCCCCAAATAATAAGATTGTTTTTATTTCTCATGAATACGATAGAGTGTGGGACTGTATGGAGAGGTCTCTAAGTTTATTTGGAGGTATGCATTATTCCAGCTCCTGCTGCTTTTGAATTCAATATACAGAACAAGTCTGTGAGGTTAGAAAATAGAGAACTGGAGTGTTATTATGCGGAGAGTGTTTTTAAACAGAATCATCACATTTCAGGGTCAGGGTGGAAAGTGGAGTGTTTTAACTTGATCATATAGAGAAGACGACTCCTTTTTTTTCAACATCTGCATACGTTAGATGAAGCTTGACCTATATTCAAGCATCCTTTCGACCTTGCTGTAAATAAAGAAGCGGAGGAGTTTGTACATTCATGTCTCCACCTTTATGCTTCTGCTGTGAAGCTTAAATATAGACAAGCACCAATTTAGCAGCTGCCTCCTTTCTGATTAATTTCCCTGCAGAGTCCAATAAGAAAAGACATTAAGTCAGCACTGTATTCCACACCACACAGGAGTCATTTAGTGAGTGCTGCAGTCCTGAACGCAACGCACACACACAAACAAAAACAACACTTACTGCGAATATCAAGACGATTCTTTTCTGCTTGACAGCATCCGAGGAGTGGCGGCGTCTGAAGAATCTGGATGACAGACAACAAATGATTCACTGAGCGATAGTTATTTCAATTAGAGTATGATATGTCTATCCAACGCTACACTTTTGTCGCGCTTGAAAGAGTTTCTATAAAAAGTGCTGTTAGTTTATGTGCCATAGATAGCTTCAAAGTCAAGCTGTCTGTGCTTAAACTCTCTTTGACGGGATCAGCTGACGTATTAAAGCTCTTGTTGAACACGTGTAGCATCAAAAGAAGTGTCAGAGTGAGTTTGGTGGAGGTCAGTGCTCTCTCTCTCATGTTGTTTGTTTGTTTGTGCAGGAAAGGGCAGCAGCTGGAGCAGTCGGAGAAGTATTTCTTCACGAAGCTGGACGGCGGGCGGAGCATGCTGACCATCCGCAACATCGGACAGGGAGACGGGGGGAGCTACACCTGCAGGGCCACCAACAAGGCGGGGTCACAGGAGAGGGAGCTTTTCCTCAAAGTCTTTGGTGAGGAACATTTTCTTTTAGTCTGAGCTCCACTGAAGCTTTTAAGCATAACAAGTGTTTTTTATTGATCTATAAAGCTTTATTGTAAAAGCTCCACAAATTCTATTTTGTGAAATGTTTTTTGTCCACCTGCGCAGACGTCTAAATATGGCCCTCAGCTCTCCACGGCATCCGCCGCATCGATATGATATATTCCTGAAAGGAAATATATCATTTATTGCTTCATATTTCATTTACGGCACCCATCTAATAAAAAATTTCAATTTATATTTTCATAAACCTGCTGGCTATTTCCGCTCAGATCGCTCTGATAGCGCCGGTTTGAGCTCATGAAAATGTATGGAGATTTGTGCCCGAGTCATCAACATCCTCTCAAGATGCGAGGAGCCCTTGTTCTTCAAAATGCACATTTAAATGAAGAAGTTAAGAGGGTGGGAGGAGTTCATCGTGTGGCTGTTGTAAGTTAGTTTTATTAGCTTTGACAGCCGAGGCGGGAGGAGAAAAAGAGAAGTGCATTTTGAATGAGATTTTATTCTTTTGTATTAAGCAGGTTTGTTTCTGTATCCTCCCAACAATAGAAGTCTATTAAAGGAAAGAAAGTCCTCCCTCTCCAAACACCAGGATGTGAAGCACGTGTTAGAAGAAGGGCTGAGGCACAAAAAGTCGACAAAGGCTAATGAGTTATTAAAACGCTGCAGCAGCTGTTGGACACTCTCCCACAAATAGGTTTCTGCATCCAGACCCGTGACCATGTGCTACCACAGACCACAGCTTTCTGCGGTGGCTAATTGCTTGAGGACTATTGATTCCTGTTTCACCTCTTTGCGCTTTAACACTTAAACATCTGTGAGCACGCCACAGTTAGCCGTCTGGCTGCTGTGCAGAGACACCACAGCAGCCCTGGAGCTCTTAATTGCAGACATGTTATTCCCTGCAGCTATTCTTAGTCTGCGGGGATTATGTTAAGTTGTCTTGCTTTTAATGCTGCAGGTCATTTCTCAACAGAGGGAATACTCACCATTTACACTCAGATAAGATTCTCAGTCAAGTTTTTCATCCGTCTGAAAAACTGTTTCTTTAAATGACATGAGATTAAGTTCAGACCTCCCTCTCTAAGGATTATGGTGATCCCTCACCCCATGACCAAGTATTTGTGAAGTCAGTCAATCCCTCTTTAAAGAATCTGCCTTATTTCAGAGGTTTTTTTAGGGAATCCGGCCTAATCAGAGACAATAGCCAGCAGTAAGAGCGCAGATAAGCCTCAGCTGCCTAAAGCGTCAACAGCAAATGTCAACTTTTGGTAAAAGAGCAACAACCGTCTTCCTGAAATCTCCATTTTTCAGCAGAAGGATGAAATTTATCACACTGGAAGCCTCTAAGTCCTCCGCAGTCAGCTTCAACTTGAATATTCGTTTGATTTGTTGTCAGCTCTGTGTGAAATTCAGCATTTTCCCTAATGGCTTTTTTTTTTTTTTATAAGACAAACAAGTTGGCTGAACACATCATTGCACTGTTCTTGGTTTTTCTTTCCTTATTTTTGTTGACATACAATACCCAATCCACTCCTGGTGGAGGGGAATGTAAGCAGAATGAGATAAGACAGCGGAAACAAATTTCATCTCCAAAAAAAACCACAAAGTGATGATATATATAATAAAAAGGCAGCAGGCTGTGGATTTTTGTGTTAAACCTTCCAAACTTTGCAGAGTTTACGAGGCATCAAGCGTGACAGGAGAGAATCTGTGCTGACATTTACTTTGCGGGTGCGTACGCCTGAAACAACAAATACACACATTGTTATCAGATACAGTCAGCGTCATATTTTGTTGTCTGATACCTGTCAGTGGGTGGGATAAGAGCTTTCTGTTCTGTCAAATAACGCTATAGGGGAAATAGGTGTGGTGTTTTGAAACAGAAGACCTGAAAACTGGATTATTTTTGTGCCTTTTTTTGCTTTAAAAGTCCAAGAATTGTTCAAAAACACTTAAAAAACACTCCCTTTTTGTCTTTCTCCAGTGAAACCGGACCAAAACTGCATGAGAGTGTTTTTGTAATCCTGAAAACCTTCATCAGATTTGTCATTCTGTCACTTTCTGCTCCAACGCTGACACCATTAATGGCTTGCTCGCAGCATGAGGCCAGATTTCGCCTGTTTTTTTTGCGAGACGACTGTCAGAACCGGCTGTGAAGTAGCTAAATGCAACATTTACAATTCTAATCATTACAACACCTATCATTAATATAATGAAGTGTAATTATAGTTATTAACAGACTGCAGAGTGGAAAAAAACCTTTGTTTTTAATTAAACTGAGAGAAAGACAAAGTTACTGGAGCTCATTTGAATTTACAAACTGAGGGGAATAAACTGAACTGTGTAAAAATACTCGGAAAAACACAGAAGGTCAAAGCAATCCTGGATTTTTATCTTTCTGCACCAACACCCTGTCCTCTTTTTTTTCTCATTTGGAGTTGAAATGTTTGAGATAATGCTTTATTAATAATGTTCCCTGCAGAGTGGTTTTTGCAGCACGCTTGATAAATGAGACGTATCCCATTTAATATTTGCATGATGAAGGGCGTCTGGAGCACAACGGCTCAGATAAGGTGATGGTGGAGAGACCGGTTCAGGCCGGTCTGTTTGGCGAGCTCTGGATGTGGAGAAAAAAATGTGTGTGATTAGATTTCACAACATTCATCTGTGTTTCCAAGTCTTTCCAGGTCAAACTTGTGTTTTTGGACCTGTTTCCACATGACTGTGACCTCAAACCCCCAAATCCCCCTGAGATAACTCCTTCACCCGCCAGTTGAAGCCATGTGAAATTGCCAAACCCTCCCCAAATCCCCCCTGGGTGGTGTTAAAAGCCTTCAGTACAGTAGTCACTATTTTTCCATTCACTTCCCTTTCCTTTTGGATTTTCTGCTGTGCTACTTTGCGAGCACCCCGCTAAGGAGCGCAGTGCAGTGTGTGCGGCACAGAGAGAAGCAATCCATGATTCATGTGACACGCTCGGTGCCCTCGACATGCTTGGCGTTTCAGGGTTTTGCTTATCAGAAAGAAGCAAGTGAGGAGCAGGGCCCCCCCCCCATCCTCGCCCTCAAACGGAGAGCTTTGCAGCTGTTATCGAGGTGCTCGCTTTGGCGTCAAAGGCGCTTCACGGCGTGCTGGAGAGGCAGACAAAAATCTATATTTATTTCAGACAAAAAAGGTGGATTGCACACTGAGGGAGAGTTTTGATGCTTTAAAACTTCAGCGACAAGCGTGTTTGTGTTTCATCTTTGAAAATTGACTGCTGTATAAAATGATCTCCGCCTGGACTGTCAGCACCAAAGTCATGCTCCAGCTCTGTGTTTAAACCCCGTGGAATAGCCTTCATCTCTCCTCCCTGATGAGTTGACAGTCCTCCCTCCTCTTCTTTCTGCACTTATGTAACTCACTCTTTTCTTTCTCCCCTCCAGTCCAGCCCCACATCACCCAGCTGAAGAACGTGACAGCGGTGGAGGGCAGCGCCGCCATGATCTCCTGCGTGGCTGACGGGGAGCCTCTGCCCGACATCTCCTGGAGGCGAGCCAGCGACGGGCAGACCTTTGTGGACGGAGACAAGGTAGAGAGTGCCAGGGAGTCCATCTGGCTGTGTGTGTGAGAGTGTGAGGAGCTGAGGCTCATGGGACATTAAATACACGTCATATATGGGACAGGTGTGAGAAGAGCCACCAGTTTTAGAGGTCAAAAGGAAGTCTTCAAATATTCAGTGATGGGAAACATGAAAAATTTGGCTCAAGGATTGAATCCTTACGTTCATACAGTATCGACAGCTACATAAAGCCTGTTTGATTTATCCCTGATTCCATCTACATAATGCAATCAAAGTGGTTTTGCATAGTTTGAGTTATGACTCTGGATATGACATAAGTGCCATTACTCTGCAGTAAAACGCTTGTATTTGCCAAATGTCAGCTTTGAGTTACGAGCCTGTTTCCAGACCAGTTGTCAGTGAGTTTTAACTGATGAGCTTTTAATAAAAACAAAGGTTTCCTCGGCTCACAGAAGAGCATGAAGCCTCTAAAAGTTATTTAATGCCCAACAAAAGTCACATTTCTCCACTTTAAGCGACAGTTTTGATCCGACTGTTTATATTCCTGCAGAGAATGGCGACTATTTGTGGTTATTCTGGGTGGTAGTGAAAGAAAGAGCCGACATTATGAGATAATTACTGGAGAACGTTCTCATAAAAACACAAGCAGACATAATCTGTCCCATCTGCCAAACATGAAATGTTGCAATAAGCCTCATTTATTGCAGGCGGTGCAGCTCTGAGGGCAGATGCTGATGATATTTACACCCAACCATTGGAGTGAGTTTCCTTTCTAGTCACTTCAGGTCAGATTTTAAAAACGCACAACCCTGCTTTTCCTTCACTCACTCAGTCCAGTCACACAAACTGCTAAAGTCATTAGTTTGAAGGAGTGGCATCAATGTCAGAATCACAGGCCTACTTCTGTCACAAGAGGCTGGCACACGGTCTGTAAGGAAAAAAAACAAAGATGGCAGCCGCTCATATGCTGGGGAAAAAAGGTCACCGCCGAGATAAATGAATGTGTGCATTGGCTCGAATCGCTGGGGTTGATAAATCACAGCCGAAAATGAGAGTAAGTGCTTCTCGTCCCGCAGCAAATGCAATTATGGAAATGCGTCGTGCAAACCAACACACCTAAACACACGCAAAGACAAACACGGGCTCGTGAGCCTCTGGGAATGATGGATGGTGGCAGTCATTTGGGTTTAAGGCAGGATGTTCCTCTCTCAATTTGCTCTCCAATCTGCATATCCACTCCTCACTCCCTCTTGTTGGGAGGCATTAGGCTTGAAAGGGTTTCGTTTTACTCGCTGCATAATGTAGCTTCCATTCTTCTCATTCTTTACCCACTGACACATTGACCCCTCAGTGAGAGAACGTAATGGGATGCAGCTCCTGGAATTTAATTATGAGCGGAGGCAGGGGTTTAGTTTCACTCCTCTGCTATTGTTTTGCCAGGAGCAAGGTTAGCGCTGTAGCCTGTGTGCTATTCATGCAAAAC
Organism: Thalassoma bifasciatum; assembly: GCA_008086565.1. Classification (NCBI taxonomy): domain Eukaryota; kingdom Metazoa; phylum Chordata; class Actinopteri; order Labriformes; family Labridae; genus Thalassoma; species Thalassoma bifasciatum. The sequence goes on from RPOG01000328.1 coordinate 332,749, forward strand.
ACCCACAGCTAGAGACTTTAAAGTCTGTGGATGAAATGATCCTTTGTGTGGTCAAAAAGTCTTTAAAGCCCCTCAAAACTTTCACACTTTAACTGACTCTTACCTTTGATATCATACGGGAATTTCAATGTCTTCAAGCTGAATTTCTACTTTTTCTTCAGCCTCATGCACGTAAAGTGAAGTGTTTATGTGAGCCCTTATCAGAAGATATTCCACCCACACCAATTTTCAATTATTGTTTACCTTTTGATTTGATATCTGGCAACAAACGCAGAAAAGCGTCTGCACAAATAGATAATAGTCATGTTTAGCCCAGGATGCTGCTGCATAGCCCCTTGTTTGGCCTCCATTTCCTTGAAGCAGAAAGCAGTTATTAAATGTCATTTTGTTGTTGTCGGGAGCGTGACAGTGGTACAGTGGTGGATTATTAAAGTGGTGCAAATATGAACAGCCCATATTTTGTCCTCACGCCGAAACAGTTGGACTATAGTGTGTTTGGCTGACATTTACTGCTGACATTTTTTAATATCTGAAAACTCTCCTGCATTTGAAGTCAAATAACACAAGATTGTATTTGAGATCTGGCTTCATATCACCTCTAAACGGACGTGCATTTTAGTTTTGAGGTTGTAAAGATCAGATAGGGATTGGATTTCAGACTTCTCCTTGATTGCATCGTTTCTCTGCTTCTTTAACCCTTCGATCTGCCTCATGTACGTCTGGCTCCTCCTCACCTGTTTACAGTACGTGTGAGCGAGGATGCAGCTGCAGAAACCCTCTGGTTCACTTCACGTCTGGCTGCTCGCCCTGTCGTTAGGCTGAGCTGCATATCAAACAGGCTGCGCTCTGGAGGCCTGAGTTCATCTGGAGACAGAGGAGGAGTGTGGGAGGTGTTAGCCAGTAATTTCCTGACTCAGATGGAAGAAGACTCCCTCTCCTTCTTCTCTCCTTGCATCCTCCCATTCCTCAGCATTCCCATTCAACGCACACACTCTGACCTCAGCGTGCAGCGGCGTCTCAAAGGGAGCAGAACCCAGCCTCTCAAAGCCGCCTCACCTCATTGGTTGATGGCGTTGCCAATGATGGCAGCAGAGATAAGCAATTCCAGACGGGATCACGCTGAAGCAGTCTGCCAGTGACAACATAAAGAGAGCGTGATTCAGAAGAGGGCTCCTCACGGCCGAGGCTTATGAGGCTTAGACTCATAATGAGTCTAAGCGGTAGGAGGTGACAGGAGGGCATTAAAGGGGCTGGATGTGCATTGATTTACAGCGGGGTCTTGTGAGGAGGTGTGCAGGATGTGTCTGCCAAATATAAATATGCATGTAAGGGCAACTACTTCAAAGACATGCAGATCCATTTCCTCCTCTCTGTAGCTTCATGTAACATAACTCTGGGTGCTGGAGCTGCAATAATCCAAAGGTTTCCATCATCATGGATGGATTTGTCACATGCCTGTAATGTTGACTGAGGATGCTGGGAGCTCTGATCCCTCACAGGCTGCTGGAGCATGATTCACGACTCGTGTAATTCAAAATGTCTGCCTGGGCTCTTTTGCTTGTTTTGACTATAAAACAGTCAGAAAGTGTTCTGGGAGTGAGTGCTTAGGCTTATTTTTTCTGAAATAATTGGAAATTTCAATACCTGGGAGTTATTTCCAATTTGCTGCACGTTATATGAGAGTAAAACAGTTCAAACTGGAGAAAAACACAAATAAAGAAATGGATTTTAGAGGTTTAGTGAAGAAAAAACACTTCAATCAAACAGAGCAAACAATTTTTACAGATGCTGATCTGTTCAGGAATAAAACGGCTCAGCCCTTAGACATCAGGTGTTAAAGGGTTAAAGCTCCTGTTTTATGTTGACTTCAGCGCCATCATGGGGACCAAAATCATCATTCAATCCCCCCTAAACAGCCTTTTATTTAGAAAATTTGCATAAAATGTGCATTAAATCCGACACCCACCCACCTGTTGATGAATTTCTGTTTGTTTTGGTCTGAGGTGTCTGTTTCATAACCAGATTAAAATCCTCACAGGAGCTTTAAAGACCAGAGTTGTGACATTGGTGCATGAACATTTTTGCAGATGATGAAACAAAAACACACAAACAAGAGTCTCGGAAAGCGTTGAGGGGGTTTCCCTTTGTTCAAAGAGCTTTTGTAGTTGTAATTCCTTTATTAGGAAGACACTCGCAGCTCTAATTTGAGTGCAATCCTACATTAACTCTGCGCCCTGGAGCTACAGAAAACCCTGTTGAAGCTGTTTGTTTAATTAGCAGGCGACAATAACCCAGCCTGACAGTCACTAAGTCAGAGAGGAACAAATCTACTCTTTAGCTCCGCGTTGGTGTTCATAAAACAGGCCCGAGTCAGCGCTCTCCTCTGTAATAAGATCTTTGCAGCGTGTGCGTGAGCGAGTGTCTCAGATTGTCTCTTTCAGTGTTATTAGCAGCGATAGTGCTATCATGATCTGTGGCTGTGACATTTGATAGCCGTGTCTCTGGGTTCACAAAGGCTCTCAGAGGCAGCGATAGATTGCTGACATAATGTATGCCATGTGCTGTTTGATGGGTACTTATACTGAAAAGACCCCACAGCACTCCTCAGAGTCTATGAATAATAAGATGAACTCAAATAAATCTGCCTTCCAGTCCTGGTGGCGCCTTGTAGTGAGAAAATGTCAACTTCTTTATCACGCGTTTAGAGATGTGTGTGTATATGTTTACAGTTACTTTTTCATTATTTAACATGACTGATGATGCAGGGAGTGAGAGTGAAGTGAAAGATGGGGCGTTCAGGTTCTTCTCCACTTTATTTCACAACTAGAAATAAAAAGTGCTTTAAAAATGTTCTCATCGAATGTGTCTGACCTTAAGTAAAATCACTCCCACAGTCCCTCAGCACTCACTCAGCCGTCTCTTTGGGGTCACTGAGGTTATCTCTGTCTGCCGTCGTGTCTGCAGCTAAGATGCTCCTCAGGTGTTTTTTTTCTCATTACCAGGGAGCGTCGATTACGGGAATGATAGCCTCGTCTGCAGTAATTGACCTGTTGCTTCAAATTGATACGATCTGTCTTCATACAGACGTAATGACCTTGTTATAAATCGACTGTTTATGGCGTTAACCCTCGTACGTGACATGTGACGGCTGCCTGTGAGGGCGGGTCAGAGCGGATCAGGAGGTTGTGTCTCAATTACAAAGTTAGAGGAGGAAGTGTCTGTCTTCTTTTCTGACATCTATCATCTGTGCCTATGCTTTCCTCCTCTGAATAATTGTGTTTGGGTTGCTTTTGCTCGTAATTTCACACAGCAGACCTCTTATTAAGGGCAGGAGCTGGGGACAAATTACAGGGTTGAAATGCCACCGATATTTTCCTCGAATAGAATTTCTGACCTTCTCTGAATTGATTTGTAACACGCACTTTCTTGATATAATAACTCCTAATTTCAGCAGCGTATGGACCCTTTTGTGTGATCTCACAATAAAAGCTTTTGTCACAATCCAATGATTTGTGTCTACAGAGCCAGGACGGGAGATTCGAAGTCCGCGGTCGCCACGGCAAGTCAGTGTTGACGATCAGCGGCGTGCGGCTGGCGGACCTGGGTCGATTCGACTGCGAGGCTCAGAGCCGCATCGGAGGCCACCAGAAGAGCATGTTCCTGGACATCGAGTGTGAGTATTGTTCATCGGTTCAGAAAGGTCAGCACGCTCACACAGCTGTTTCCACTTCTCTGATAATTAGAGCGCTCGCCGCCCTGAGCGGAGGTCTAATGAAGGAGCTTTAATGGAAACACCTGTGTGGATTGAATTAACATGATGTACGTTTAACAAACATGACGTCTCTGATGTAAACTGAAGCCCTTTTAGCATAGTCTTTAACAGAGGTGGATCAGAGCCCGTGTGTCATACTTTGAATCAACAAATGTGTCTCCAGCGAGCACCCGTATGCAAATGAATCCTTTCAGCTTCACTTTAAAGATACATGAAATGATCATTTGCAAATCCACATGTGGCCGAGCAAAACATCAGTTTTATGTCACTAAATATGATCTTTTCTGGAAACTCCAACCAAAGGTGTGAATGAAAGGGAACATTTGTTTTTGAAAATATTCAACCATCACCTCCTGCACCCTGTTGACCTTGAATCCCGCTCACTGTCTACCTCTCTTTTCGTGCGCTCATGTCTGTAATATGAAAATTAAACAAGCCAACCAATCACATGAGCCCCAGGAGCCGTCACACGAGTTCAGAAGTTCATCTCCTAATAATTTATTTCATTCTGTATTCTCCTTCTCTGCAGATCATTATAATATAATAAACATTTTACAGCATCCCGGCGTTAAGAAGGGTTAATTAGCGCGAGGATTTCATGCATGGCCTTTGGTTTTCAGCGTCCAACTCCCCGACGAGCGCGCCCATCCTTCAGTGCTGGGTGTTTGGGCTTAAAGAGGGCGGGCTCCCCCCTGCCTAATGAGCTCTGAAGCAAAGATCTCCATTTTGGCCTTGAAATGATGAGCTTCATTATGGAAGCATTTAAAAAGGAGCCATGCTACGATCATTTTTTCATCAGCTGAGGCGTTTTCAGTGGAAACAAAGAGACAGTGAAGGGAAATGAATCAGGTTGGATGTCGACTCCAAAAGTTGACTTTTCGGGGAAAGTTTCCTCAAAACAAAGCTCACAAACCAGGAGGCAAAGTCCTCGTCACTTCGTTGTGAAGTTGTTTTTGCTGACGAGTCTCTGCGAGCCGTGGCGCCCACTCTGCACAGAGGCTGCGAGGAGTGTGGCACCGAGCTAATGAACTCATTTACTAAGTCACTGCAGGCTGCGGGGGGATAACGCGTCCTCGGCTGTGACAGAGAGCCAGACATCAATCTCTTTAATGGAATCCTGCAAGCGAGCATAAAACAACCATAATGCCTCTCTCCGGCTGAGCTGGGCAGACTGGGCCAAAAGAAATCTGCACGCTGTGATTGCCTCTTCCTGGCCTTCTTTACTAACGCTGTTTGCATCCTTTAGTTTTATTCTGTGGGAGATGATCATAATGGAGATCTCTTCTGATGTGGCACTTTTTTATCCCCTTTAAGAAGCTTCTGAAAGTCATTTTCACCTCTTTGATCATCCAGCACAGCTTCACCTTTGAATCTAATTGGCTGACACAAACTTCAAATACACAAGCAATTACTCTTGAAGCAATTAAGCTCCTGTTCTGACATGTAAATGAAGTGTTTGTGTTTTGGACAGATATCCCAAAGTTCCTGACCAACCACACCATCTTCTACTCGTGGGAGGGGAACCCGGTGAACATCAGCTGCGACGTGATGTCGAATCCTCCCGCCACCATGCTGTGGAGGAGAGAGCGCTTCACCATCTCTGCAAACGGTCCAGCTAATACGAGAGTCCACAGCACGGAGGGAAAGTCTGTCCTGGAGGTGAGCACAAAGCCATTCAGAAAGAGCCGTAAGTTTGTGAGGAAAGTCTGAAATTGTTTCAAATCTCTGGTCTCCCCTGGTTCAGGTCACTCCCATGTCTGACAGAGACTTTGGCCGCTACAACTGCACAGCCAGGAACAACATTGGAGTGCGATACCAGGAGTTTATTCTGGCACAAGCAGGTGAGTGTCCCCGTCCGTGTCCTCTCTACCTGAGCTAATGAGATTGGCGACTTCATTTCCCGTCCAGAATATGTGGAGTCAGGGATCCCGCACTTCCTCTCGTGACCCTCTTCTTCCCTGCTAATGGTTACGGCCTTATTTGCAATTCTCAGGAAGACAGATTCTCCTACAACTCCAAGCTCCTATTCAGCCTCGCCTAATCTCAAATAGTGCTGCCTGATTTACCATGGCCCTGGCTATTTACTGAAGTACCCCCTAATTTACGGGAGCCGGGGCTAATACACAACAGTGCAGTCCAATTATCTTTAGTGCAGATTGAATTGCTCCGGCTGAGGGGGAAAGTAGTGAGCAAAAAGCTGACCTGGTATGGAGTCTTGGGGGAAACAATGTGTTTTGGAAGTTGTTTTGACACCAAGACGTCTGCACGCAGACACACACTCACACTGAGTTAAAGTCCAGGTCAGTAATGGAGTCTCAAGAGGGATGATCGGCTCTGGAAGCTGCTGGAACTTTTTGTACAGACTCCAAAACTCAACTTTGAGAGGGAAAAAAATGAGAATGTGTTTGTGGAGATCATTTGGATTCTTTTAGATGGAAAAAGATGTGAAATTACTCTCAGAAATGTACGTTACTGAGGAGTTAATAGTCTGAGGTGAGCATGACGCTAGTGTTCATGATGAGGATGTTTTACTGGTTGAGTCCATATTTCAGTCTAAATAAAGAGCCATCACTTCCTGACTCTGTCCTTGATGTTTTTTCACATCCCTCAGCCTCGTCCTGCTCTGCTTTCATTTATAAAAGTCTGTGAAATTTGATTTTCACTTTAACAAAAAAAGAGTCCGACTGAAACGCTGTCTTTGACCTCCTCAGATGTACCGTCGAATCCATACTCGGTGCGTCTCTCGGCTGTCTCCCAGCGCTTAGCCACTGTGACTTTCATGAAGCCCGACTCGCATGGCGGCGTGCCCATCAGCTACTACCTGGTCCAGTACAAGGAGGTGGGGTCGCAGGACTGGAGGGACGTGAAGTCGCACAGTGTGCAGAGTGAGTGTCCTTTGTGTTTGCGTTTTAACCTTGTCAGGTGAAGAAGAGGTTGTTCATTCATTCAGACGAATCTGTCACACCACAAACACCTCTCCTCTCATCTGAAAAAGTAGCCTCTCCTCCTCCTCTCCTGCTTTACAACTTTAAATTGATTCCCGAGCTTGTTTCTAGAAAGTAAAACCTGAGTGAAGGATGGATGGATGGAAAATTAAAGCTGGAGGACTGGAGGTCAGGTGATAAGCAGGTCTGACAAACCTGAAGGGCTTATCGCTAATATCCTTCATTTCAGAGTCAATTACATGTGGGGAAACAGTGAGGGGAATACTAAACTCTGAGTGTCTGATAAAAAGAGAAAAATACCTGCACTTTTTAGAAAGAGAGGAGTGGAAACATGACGGCCAGCACTTCAGGAATACAACCGGCTGTGAAAACAAACATGGCAGCATCCAAGATTAAAACAAATTATTAAAAATGTGAAACAGACTAATTACAAACCGCTAAGTGCTCTCATCTAATCAGGGAATCCACTTCAGATCCCCTCGGCAGAAGATCCTCACAAAATAAACTCTTCAGCATAATGAGATGCCTGGACTCGTTTCATTCCAATGCTTTCGCCCAAATTGAAATGTCTGCTTATGGCCTGGAAAGTAACCCGGCACGGCTGCAAATTACAGAATTTGTTTTCAATTGCACCACGAAAGAACTGCAAAAGCACCTATTTCCATTCAAGTATTTAATTTGTGCCGACTGACAAAAACAACAACTTTTCACTCAAGCTCATTACACTGCGACTCTGTGCCGCCTCTCTGAATAGTGAAGGTTATGTAAATAGAGCGGAGTGACTGAAGGATTTAAATAGGAATCTGTAATGTGCACTGATAATGAAGTTTCCTGTTTCCTGCAATCAAAGCAGCAGTTTTGGGTTGTAAAGCTGCAGACTGTACACTGCTTTCAATGTCGCCACGCTTTCAAATTACAGGACGAGCTTCTCTTGAGATTCACACCCACAGCTCATCGATGAATGCATGATTTATTAGATATTAAAGGATATGAAAGGGTGCTGGTTTCGCTCTGCAGAGATGTGAGTCCTCCATGCAGCAGCTGTGACTTTAGCTTTGGTCAAACTCTCTCTTTTGTTGCCACAGGAATAAAAGAAAATTTGCAAATTGACCTGCCCAAATGTTCAGATGAGATTTTCTGGTCTCTCCCCTCAAAAAACAACTCCACAACCTTTTGACAAAGTTAGCGTCCAGCACACTGAACCCCGTAATACATTCAACCTCCTCTCCTCTGGGAGGAAGTCACACAGGTTTTTATAACCTGGCTGCAGGGATTCAGCCTCGAGAGCCCTGGTGACATCGCTGGCTGATGTTAGGCCGTCAGGTTAACCCCCCCAGGAGCTGGACTGAGCGGAGGTCAGGTCACTGAGGCTGGGGGAGCCATCTCTCTGCAGACTTCACCTGAACCAGAGGATATTATCAAGAGCTCCTAGAAGAAGTTCTTGAACTGAGTGTTGATTTCACATTCAAACTTTTTGATTTCCTCAAGAGGAAACTGAGATGAAAGACTGTCATTTCCTTTTCAATCCCAGTTTTGAAAACACACCTTTAAAAGTGAGTGATGCACTCGTGTAAGATGCAGCAGATTTCAGGAAACAGGTTAATGATGGAGTCGGCGCTCCTGCACCATGAAGCACTGCAATCAGACCTGTGAATGAGCAAGACTTGACAGTGATTTCTCATTCATAAAAACCTCTGCCGCGTGTACTCCTCCTCACGTATTTCCTCCTCTCTCTGCAGCGACGGTGGTGCTCACCAGCCTGGAGCCCAACACCACCTACGAGGTCCGGGTGGCAGCCGTGAACGGGAAGGGTCAGGGAGAGTTCAGCCACACGGAGACCTTCCAGACTCTTCCCATCCGTGAGTTCACCCTGATTCCTCCACATTCCCAGCCTTTAATGACACATCCTTCAAAATAAAAGCTCCTCAGCTCATTAAAATCCAACCTAACGGGGACTTTTGGACGCAGCTAACAGCCACTTACGCGCCCTTCCTGTCATAATCACTTGTATTCATCACTAGAATGGCTTTGCAGCAATTAGCCAGGGTTAAATGTTAATTAGTGAAGCATCCCTTTTTGGAAAATGGAGCCATGGGTTGTGTTTGTCTTGGATATTTGCAGATTTCATGAAATAAAACAAAGATTGGTAGAAACTCTAAGAGCATCCTTGCAGAAATGAGCTGAGCTGCTCTTATATTCAAGATGTTACAACCTCCTCATATTTCAGGGGAGATGAATCCAGATTATTGGAGCTTGGAATAGATCCTGTCACATTTGTGTCTTGGTGTGTAACTGCTGCATTAAAAGTTATATACTGCAGGGCTTTTATGATAAGCTTTTTATTTATTCTGGCAATCTGGCTCAGCGGGGTCGCAGTAAATCTGGGCGAGGCCATCGAGAAAATACTTGATATCGCACAGCAGAGCCCGGCTAAGGATGGATGTTTGGAAGAAGACCCAATTAGCAAAATACAGTGAATAATAAGAACCTCAAGTCAACATTAGTTATCGCCAGGCGGCGGGAGTCGCCTTGTAATATGAATTTAATTCAGCTCAAAGCCTTTTCTCTCCTTGTACTGTTTCTTTATCTCATATCTCACTCTGCCACCTGCTCTCCTCTAATACACAAAGAGCATATTGTTTTGCACTGAAGCCTCCTCCTTGGATCTTCCTCAGGGGAGCCCAGTCCGCCGGCCGTGCACGGGCAGAGAGGGATGGGGAAGGCGTACAGGCTGGGGCTGGTCAAGCAGGACGACGGAGGGATGCCCATCGTGGAGTACATCGTCAAGTACAAAACGGTGAGAGACAAACACTTAGACTTTCATGAGAGTGAGTAAAACTGCAAATATGATATGAGGAGTAAAGAAAGAGAAGCATACCTTCATTTATTTCCATCTTTTATATTCTCAAACACATCACTATTGAACAAAATCTCTCCCACTCTCCTCTTCGACGCCTCCACCCAGTAATTTAACAAAACAAGCGGCGTACAATCACGAAGAGGTGTTTTCTTTAATTTTCTCCTGTGTAATTTGCTCTCACATAACGGACATCAAAACAGCTCGTAATCACACACTGTCCTTTGTGTGTGTCACAATAGAGACACAGGATGTGGCATCAGGACGCGTTTTCCTCCCTGGTTGCACGTGTGTGTGTGTGTGTCTGTGTGTGTGTGTGTGACTCACCAGCTCGATCGGTTCCTGTCGATTGAGTCGAGTGGGCGCGAAAATGAATAATGTTCTGCTTGAGAATGTCTATTTTCCTCTCCTTATGTCACTTACGATTCATGATTTAAATAAGAGAATACACAAGCGCTCAGGACGCAGTCAGCCGTTTAAGTAGCTGGGTTTTTTTCAGTGAGTGTTGAAGAGGAAAAAAAGCAGCTTAAACTCAGAAGATAAGAAGGGAAGCAGCAGAGAAGATGGCACAGTTACAGAACAATTTGGGCTGGTCCAGATCTCTGCTCTGTGTCCAAACATTAGTCTCAACAGACGCTTCAGACACTCCCACTTCTAAAACAAGCTCTTACATCCACCTACTTTTCACAGTTTGTCGTCAGAGTCTGTGCAAACACTCTCAGACTTCTCTTCCTCACATCTTGCCCTGGATCCCGACTATAAAAGCTCGCCTTACACCCCTTTCTCTTGAATTGGCTGGAAAAGAAATGATGGTTTTGTGCGCGCTGCACAGTACATTTGGCATCCTCTCAACGCAGAGCTCACAGCCCCACTCTTCACTTTCCCACCTTTTGTTTTCCATCGCTCTCAAGGGGACGAGGGAGCGAAGTCGGGGAGAGGAGGGCGATGATGTAAGGGAGGGAAAAGCAGCCACAAAGGAGCAGGAAGGTATCAGAGAAGTTGTGTGAACCTGATGAGAAGCAGAGGATTACCCTTTCTTTTATACTAGTGCATCTGCGTGGGCGCTTCACAGCCGCAACTCCACTTCTAATTGCAGTAACCCTCTGGATCCTAAGATTAAAGACACAAAGCTGTTATTTATCACATAACACACACGTCCTCTGCTCCGCTGTGATGCACGCAGACACAAATAATGAAAGGAGCATCACTTTAACTTATTTATTCAAGTGTATGAACCTTTTTTCTCTTTTTCTCTTTTCTCTCAGGATAAGGAGGAGCAGTGGATGACCAAGCTGGTGCCAGGAGCCAACGACTTCGCCATGCTGCAGCCGCTGCAGTGGAACACGAGATACGAAGTGGAAATCACGGCGCGCAACGTGAAGGGCCTGTCGGAGCCGACCTTCTATCAGTTCTTCATGCCGCAGAAACCCGACATTACAGGTAAAAGAATGATAAAAGGAAGCTGAGGGACACTTTAGGGAGGCTTTGTTGGACTTGTTATGTTTAGCGGTGGATGGCTTTGGTGATAAGATGTTCCCGCCGTGATAAAGGCTTCAGAGCTGAGCTGCTTTGTGGGAAAATGAGGCTGTTGGTGGAGAAATTGGGGCCTGTAGATTGAGGTTTGTGGATCCAAACTCTGTCAGACGTGTGCAGGAGAAGGAAAGTGGATTACTGAAGTTAAAAAGTGAAGTTTCAAGACTTTCAGCTGGAAGAGAAAACTCTGAACCTTAACCCTAAAGACCAAAACTACGAACTTAGTGAAGATTCATCGAAAACTTTCTTTTCAGCAGAAGTAGAGCCAAATTCCTCATTTCTGCCTCTTTCCGATGACACTATTCTTTTATATCCGAACAAACAAACAGCAAAAAGGTAAAATCACAACCTTCCAAGAAACCAAACTGACAGAAAAACAGCCTGAGGCTGCGGTTTTCTTCTTCACGAATCCTTCTCTTCTTCTCTCTTTTCATCCTGTGGAGCTGCTTTGCTATTCAGCATCAGGATGCAGTTCAGACACATCTCTTCTGCTTGGTTAGTCAAGCTTGTTGAAAGACCAACGCGCAGACGATGGTACACAAACACGGACATCGTTTTCAGCTCCTGCTCAGTCGTCCTGCGGTGGTGGTTATGTTCCTGCCACATGAAAAGCGGCGCTCGCTCGTGTCCTGCTGCTTGCACAGCTCTTTCTGTGACTCGATTACCTGAGCGAGCAGGAAGCCTCTCGTTTCCATTTCCTCCAGGCCAACATGCAAATGCACACGTATGTGCAGAGAGGCAAAAAGAGGCTTTGAAGTTTGCCACATGCTTCAGCGTTCACTTTGAAGCTCAGCTCTGAGAGATTCGCACACGCAGACCTCGCAGTCAGACGTGAAAAATAAAACAAAAAGCAAACAAAAGCGCTGCTGTTGTTTCCCTCTCCTCTCTCGCCTCTTACCACATCCATTTGTGCTGTTTTGGATCGAGCGCCTCTGTCATTACTGCAGCGGCTAAATGGCCTGTGAGAGTGTGTGCCGCTTTTCAAATAGAAAACAAGAGCGCCGAAACGGCAAGCTTAAGGCGGGTCACTTCGATTGACTGTCCTCCCTTGTTAGCGAACAGCGGTGCATCGTGGGAAAGTGCCCAGGAGAGAGGGAATGGTGGGTTTAATGCGCTTTTCTCTCTGTGTGTTTGTTTGTGGAGGAGGGACCAAGAGCTTTTAGCTCAAGATGACAAAAAAGAAAACAGTCGACAGAAAGTGGGAATCTGAGGCTGAATCTGAAACAACTTCCCCTTCGTTTAATGTCAAATGAACACAAAGCGTGAGGGATTAGCTGGAGACTGAGAGGCAGTAATTGACTGAGATTATCAAGAGGCGCTTTCTTTCACTGCTGTTTTATGAAGCTCAAACCACCACACCTGAAGAAGAGTCAGCTCAGGTGTCCAGGAATGACAAAGCTTTAACTCTGCAGGAGAAAGAAACTTCTCTGCTGCTGTATTTTCCTCTCAGACTCCCCAAAAAGTCCCTGATTGAAACCTGCATCCTAGATTTCCTCTGAGGAGCTTCGATAATCTCATCAAAGCACTTGAAGAAATAATCTAGAAGCTTCTCTCTCCCCTCCTGTGAGCACGAAGGAAACTTTTCCTGGAAGTGTTGCCTGCAAATGGAAAATGCAGCGAAGGACTTTTATGGCTGTCCATTGCATTAATCAGCGGGCTCATAAATTTTCAGAATGAAAGCCATTATTTTTAAAGCAGCATGATGGAAAATATGCATGACAATCACATCTTGTTGGTTTTTACTGTATGGAGAGGCGAGTGGTCCGGGCTATCTGAGGTGAAACCCTTGGATTCTGGGAACATTTCATGGATTTTTCCATTAAAGCTGCCGCTGAATAAATTACCTCCAGCTTTATGCAGCTGCTTTAAGATAAAAGAAAAACAAACTAGCAGTCAAAGCTTGGTATTCAGGTAGGAAAACAAATAAGTCTTGAGGGTAAGAGAGTCCTGAAAGGTCTAATAATGTGATCTGAGGAGGAGAAACTGTCTTTGAAGTGCTTCCTCTTCCTCTTCCTCTTCAAGAATGACTTTTCCCCCAGCTGTAACATCACATCAGCTCTTCCTCTTAATATGATACACCATCAGGAGGGATGTTTACATGTTTACTCGCTCATTTATTCATCGGACAAATGTAATCCTGTTGAGATGAAAGGATCGTGTTGCAGTGGGAGCATATGTAACATCCCATAATATCATTATCAACTGTGTAAATATTTTAGCGTGAGCAGACAGCAGGCGTCCTGCTGTGAAGGAGCGAGGCTGCAGTGACACACATCTCTCTGTGACTTTATTTTAACACAAGAATGATACAAAAGATGTGTTTTCGTCATTATTAATGTTGATAAAATGATCAAGCATTCGCCTTTATGACTTCACGGAAACATAATTTTCTCGTCATGTTTCTTGATAGAGTAATGTCTTCATCCAAGAAACCTTTTTCTTAGATCATTGGTAGAATTTTTTGAGAGTTAGAAGCATTTCAGACCTCATTTTTGTCTTTAAATAACTTAGAATAAGATATTTTTATGGACTGGTTTGGTGAAGGTGGCTCATATCAAGTCAAAAAAGGAACTTTTTATCAATAAGTAACAACATTTCCAAGTCTGACAGTGGAGGTTGAATTTTGCAGGATGGATGCTTGAGAGATGAGGTTTGCAGATTTTTGATCTCATCTCCATGATTTGAGGTGTCTCTAAAAGTTAGGCAATGTTCTGACAGAAACATAAGAGTGACATCTCTCAGACTGCATCCATCACAGATTCAGACTCTCGCTCAAACATCTGCTATGTTGTTGACAAAAAGCTTCAGTGAGAATCTGAGTAAACACGTGTGATTGGCAGGGCGAGGAGCAGGTCATCAGACGGGTCATCTCATACTCCAAAAAGTCATGTTTGCCAAACTTTACGCTGTCAACAACAGTTTGCTGGGTTAAAAAAGAGAAGCTTCTTTAAAGTCCTCTGAGATTGAAAGTTAAGGCTGTCATTTCATCCTGAGTTAGGACTCATTTCCCACGCTGTCTCACTCAGCTCTTGAGTGCACTCCAGTTGCATCAGGGTTCATCTGCTTCCTCTCTAGAAGTAGACACAAAGGAACAACTCATCTCGGTCCTCCAAACTCGGCAGGATTTAACGATTATGTTTAACTCTCTGAGGGCCCCCACTGAAAAACTTCTGCCTTTAACTCTCCAAAGTGAGAGCAGCGGGAGAATCCTCGCTCACATCCTCAAATGATTATGTTTATCCTCCCTCCAGATTAGCACCTGCTAGCTTCCCAATCAATGAACGCCCGTTAGGTCATCATTAATCGAGTCACTTCCTCTCTGATCAAATCGGGGAACAGTCGATCAGGCCTAATGAGTTTGTGTTGTCAAAGTGAGATGTATATGAATGGCTTCAGGTGCCTCACAGGCACTTAGATCTTTAGCAATCCAGTCTAATGTGCCTATGCATCAAGGAGTAATCAGAGGACGTCAGGAGAAGGGTTAATAGAGCAGAGAAATCAGAAGTAATGAGCGCTGACTTCAAAGAATTAAAGAGTTTGAGAAAACTCCAGTTACGCAAAACAAATTAGTTATTTCTAAGAGTTGGAGATAAGTGTAGAGACAGCGAAACAAATCCTCAGTATACAGCTTCGGAGAAAGAAACTCTGTGTTAAATAAGACAAGAAACCCAATGAGTGACGCAAAAGAACAGATGAATCATCTAAAACCTCTGTCATTAACCAACATCTCTGACAGAAAACTCTCCAGTTGTGCCAAAGTCATCCACAGCGTCAGCCGTGCTCCTGACCAGCTCATAATTTCCAGCACAAAGTCAATTTTATGTTTTATCGTCCACACTCCAGAGTACAGAGGCAGCGGCTGTGCCAAACACAATACTGCTCCGACTGTCAGAGGATGTTTCTGCTTGATTGACCTCCAGCTGGGGAGCATGAAACGGGGAATGATGCACTTTCAGAGTCCAGAGTGTGAGCGCAGAGGACGACAGCGTGCTCTCTTTCTGTACACACAGATTCAATCAACACAAGCGCACTTTCTCTCATCTCAATGTTTTGGAGGGCACCTTCTCTGCCAGCTTGAGAACAATCTGGCCACAAACTTGTCTGGCTGTGTTTCATCTCTGTTTATTAAGTTAAGACACTTGTCATGCTGTAATTCCTCCCACAGGGATCTGCTTCTTGTTTCTGACTGGTAGAACAAAAACTCTGAAGGTAGATAAAACATTGTTATGGGTGCATCAACACTTGAAACTCTCTTCTTATTACATGTGTACAATCCTCGATTCAGAGGGACATATGGCACAAAACAGGCGGCCTTGATGCTTCTGCCGTGAGAAAAAAGTATTTTCTTTTTTCTCTAAAGCAGCGTCGACCTTGTCAGACTCTTAGTGAAATCAGTACCTGCAATAACTCCATTTTAAAGAGCAGCTTTTGAATCCAAAGACTTTAACTTCACAGGTTTTTATTCCAGGTCTTTTTGCTTTTATCACCTGATTACAAACCGTTGAAGAGGAATTTGAAGGGAGCAGAAGGTCAAGGTGACATCAGGCACTTAGAAACAAAGTGTGCTGTAAAGATCATTACTCCAACTCCAGAATATGAGTCACATGGGCGTCGTTTTAGAAAAGGGAGCAAAAAACTGAAATCTAAGCAAGTCTTTAGGGCTTATCTACTGTGAAAAATGCCCTTTTAGACTTAATACCAGCCACATTTACCAGACCAGTCCAAAAAATATCTCTTTTTTAGGTTGTTTAAAGACAGAAATGATGTCTGAATTGCTTTTTCAATGACAAAAATCCATCAATGGGTTTAGAAAAAAAAGTCTCTTGTATTAGGACATTATTCTAACGAATTTTTCTTACCCAGTTTGCAGACTTTCTTGCTCATTACAAGCAACTCAGACATCATTTTTGTCTTTTAACATCTTGAAATAAGACCTGTTTGTGGGATTTTAGTTGAATGTGGCTTTTAACGAGAATAAAAAGACTTTTTTTTACTAAAATGAGACACAAACACACATGCTTGGATTTCAATTTTTGCAGTAAGAGAGATGATCATCCAATAAGAAAATGTTTCTTTCACGAGCTGCAAAACTCAACAGGTTTCTGAATAACAAAGTTTAATTCCGCAAAACTTCAATTTCCTAATCTCTTCTTCTTCCCAGATCTATTTCTGAAGTTTGGAGTTGGGCATGAAAACAAGCGTGTAATGTAAAAATCCAACCTCAAACTGTCAAGCTGCTGCTAAGAGCTGGAGAGCGATTCTTCTTATCGGTTGAAGCTCTGATGTTTATGGGTTTCACTTTTCAGGCTGAGGAGTTTTTGCTGGCGTCCTCCCAAAAAGTGACACTTTAGTGGAATAACTTTTATCCTCAGCAGAGAATCAGCAGAGCGACGTTTGAATGAGAAGGCTGTTCTAAATGTGACGACTGAATGTAAACACACGTATGAAAGCTGAAGGAAACAGCAGTTGTATGGAAGGAAAGAAAGCCTTAACGAATGGATTAGTATTCCCTCTGTCTTCTCTAATCTGTGGATGCTTCGGGGGAGCTGGAGAGGTGTTGTTTACCGCCTCCGAATCCACAGCTTCAGCAGCCAAATTAACTCAGATGAACTTTGAGAAGGTGAGATACAAAACAGTAGCCCGTGGCGGTGAGAAAATATTGATCCAGTCTCCATGTTTCAAATCCCACATCCCCCAGATTCACCAAAGTGTTTTAATTGGAATTCCTTTTGCCAAGAGGGTCTTTGTCTTTGTGTCTCCTCGCGCTTTGATTCGCTGCCAGTCTCCTTGTCTGCGGTCTCGGCTCCGGGTTGAGAACAAAGTCACCGACATGAGAGTCGTTCGAGTCGTGACACGCGGTGACAACTTCCAAAGTGGAGTTTGAGGATTTGGAACATTTTTAAGTTGTTTTGGCTGAGCGCTCGGGCACTCTGGATGCAAAGTGAAACAGCGAGAGAGAGAGAGAGAGAGAGAGTGTGAAGTATTTACTCTCAGCTTTAATCTCCAGCTGCTGAGACAGAAACTGAGACTGAAGAACAGACTCGTATTGTACCAGGACTTAGAACCGACTGGTTCCCAACCTTATCACAACCTCCCAGTAACCCAAAGACTCTTAGGAGGGCACTTTAGTGTGTGTTTTGGCTCCCAGGAGGTCAGTGAATCATGTTTTAAGCAGCCAAAACAGCAGAATAGATCAGTTCATTAACCCGGAAGTTACTTTAGTGTTTGTTTTGGCTCCCAAAAAGGCAGTTTAGCTCACATTTTGTCCCCAAAGACGATACTTTAGGTTGTGTTTTCATCAAGACTGTGTGTGGTGCTTAACTGGACTTAACTGTTTCACTGTGTAGAAAATATGTTGATTTCTCTCTTTTGAGTTCATTTCCAGCCATGGTGGGAAGCTGCAAAGTATGGCAGCCTCAAACTGCAGCATTAACTTGAGTTATTGTTGCACATCAGATCCAGGAAGTCGGGTTTTACCACCGAAATAATAAAAAGGCAGCTTCTTCATGTCCAAATACTAATGGATGGTGTAAGTATTGGTGGCAGCATCCCAATCTCTTCTTCAGTCTCTCTTCTCTTTTCTTCCTCCAGAGGAGCAGTGAGGGACGTGTTGACAGGGCAGGCTGACCTCACACTTTCTGGAAATCTGTTGCTTTTGTTGCTCACGCAGAGACATCAGTCTGGACTTCAGTGCATCTCCACCTCCTCAGGAATTTTTTCAAGGATGTGTTTTGTCTTGACTCGTGCTGTCCCCACCTTACAGTGGTTTACACTCTTCCTCCAGCTCTTCTCTTTGAAAGTTTGTCAAAGTTTAGTGAGCGAGTCTGAGGGTTTGGATTCCTTCCATGCAGCCGCAGACTGTAAATGTGTTTAAACTCATCTTTCTGTCAGATATACAGTATGTGGGTGTGAGTATGAAACCTAACCAGAGGCTGCTGCTCTCGTCTGCATTCAGCACACGCTCTCTTTATGTTTTGCCACACGGGAGAAGAGACCAGCTCTGGCAGAGTGCCCTCTTCACTCCCGAGGGTCTTTTTTTAACTCAGAGGTGCCAGACTTCAGCGCTCACCCTCCCTCTTAGTGCGAACACCTTCATATTAATGTCTGATCCCTCGCTTTACCTCACAGACCACTGAGCACCCATACGAGAGCATCTTTAAGTAGGAAAGTTCTCTCGCTCTCACTCTTCCCTCGCTGATTACTCCTGGCAAGGTCTGACCTCCAGCTGTCAGCAGTGATCCTGCACTGGATGTTCAGTTTGCTCAACCCCAGGATCACTTAAGGGCACAGCTCTATTCAGCCGAAACCCGCTGGGAGCCCCTCTTTGCCGCACTGCCTTCATTTTCTCATTACTTTCAATTGAAAGCAGGCACCGGCTGTTTGTTCCCGACCGAGCCGGGAGCCCGATGAGTTTCAGAGCGTCGAGTTCCGACCGCTTGCAGTGAAACTATTTCAACTTTTACAGGAAAATTCCTACTTTGCTGCCCCATGGATCCGCTTAGTGCTGCGAGCTATGAAATAAGAGGCACCCAGCGGACATGGGGGCTGCGGCAGCGCTATGGTAATGCTGATGTTTGTTTCTTTGAGCTGTGAAAGCGCTGCAATATCGCTGAAAGAGTGCACAAACTCCTGCACCTGTGGAAACAGAGATGCCGACTCTTGGCACAAGACGGTGTTGGTGGATGTGGTACCTGAGGGCAGGAGGAGAAAGAAGTTTTGTTTTATTTAAGTTCTTCAACAAATAAGAGGAACTGCTCAGCCTCTACCTACATCTTTGAAACTCTCCTTCCTCACACTGTGCATCTTTGAGATGAAATAGATTTGTTTTGGTGGAGATGATTTCGTTGAACCGCACTAATAACGGAGATCCTCAGCTGAGGATTGCGAGGCGCAGTGGATTAGCACTTATCTAGGTGTTGGAAACTCTCCAGCTGGCTCCGGAGGAATCCTCTGACCTTGTGGAGCTTTACAAAGTAAGCACAGGAAAAACTTTTTCCAGGGTGAGACACATGCAGCAATGTTACACCCTCTGTGTATGGGCGTGGGAGGAGGCGTAGCGAGAAAACTGACCTCAGGATTTAGATCAGCAGGCGCCCAACCTGAGGAAACGTCCTTGTGCGGGCGGATGAGTGCCTACCTGCTCCACGCCTGACCCTGACCTCTCTGTCTTGGAAAGAAAAGAATTGCTAACAGTGTTTTCCTCTCTCTCTCCCTCTCTCTGTGTTGTGTGTTTCCCTGCCTTAGCAGAATCCCTGTTCAGCGGCCTGGGGCTGGGCGCGGTGGTGGGCCTGGGTCTGGGGGCGCTCCTCCTGCTGCTCGTGCTGGTGGACGTCAGCTGCTTCTTCCTGCGCCACTGCGGCCTGCTCATGTGCATCACGCGCACGGTCTGCAGCAAGAAAACAGCCACCAGCGGCAAGGGCAAGGACATAGAGGAGGGCAAGGCCGCCTACCTGTGAGTGTTCCCCTCTTCCTACTGTTTTTCCTCCAGGAACTTTAACCCCTTCTATGAAATGTTTTGATTTTTTTGATGGTAGCAGTGGGGGATGTTTCAGTGTTTGTCAGTCACCGGGTCATTCATGCTTGCAGAGGGAGCATCTGCTGTGGGTGTATCTTGATGCTTGTGGGTAACATTGGGTCACTCTAGCAACTGCTGTTTTTGCTCTCCAGTTTTGTTTTTTTTTTAGCTCAAAGAATAAAAACTGCAGCCTTAGACAGCCATATCTCCCAGCAAAAATGAGAATTAAATGTGAAAAGAAGTTCTCGTTATATTTTTTATACTTGTCAAAGATGAAAAGTGTCACAATTTCCTTTGTGCTCTGAGTGTCTCCTCTCTGAGTCCTCTTAAACAAATTGACTGTGAATGAGAAAAGAATAAGAAAGGAGGCTTCTTTCTACCATTTACTGTAGGTACACCTACAACAGCCGCCCAACCACCCTTTCAGCCACAGTATGTCTTTGATTATGTCTTCTTCACTAACATCAGTGCGTTTCATACAATGTGCTGTGAGTTCACCTTTGAAGTATCCTCTTTGCATGAATCCTGTGTGTTTTTATTGTGCATGTGTGAAATCTGACATGTTTTGTGCTTTTAACATGAATTATGCATGCATTAGTCTAACTCTCCTGGAGCTGCATGTCCATTTTGTATGAGCAAACACATACTTTTTGTCCCCCCCCCAGCCTGCATGCACTCACAGAGCCCACTCCTGTTTAATACAAGCTCTAACTGATTTTCAGATGCTACTTTTTTGATGCTAGCAAAGCCGTGTTTGTGCGAGAAAGCACCCGCGGAGTGTGATTCAGGCCGCAGCGGTGCCACTTTTGTCAGAGCTGTCAGCGCGCCAGCCGTGCGTCTGGGTTGCAGAGAGAGGGCACGGTGAAAGAGAGGAGGAGGAGGAGGCAGTGGTGGCGGTTTGGGGGTTGACTTTTGCTGAGTCACTAAGCTCACAGCGCTGGAGGGCTGACTGACTGTGGAGACAGGCTGCAGAATGTTCCCCGGCTTTATGTCGGAGCAGCCACTGTAGCAGCAGCTCACACAGGCGTTTACCTGCCGTGTGTTACAGCTGCAGCTTCCTCACAGCTTTATTAGAGAGGGTGAGGCTCGGCACAAACACAAAACACAGGCAGGAAAAGTCCCAACTTCACATAAAGTGCAGGTTTCATGATTGTGTATCATGTTTATGCATCTTCTTCTGCAGATATTCAATCCTTAAATGGGGTGAAAACCCAAAAAGCCTCCTGGAGAGAATATCCAAAGATGACAAAGTAGCTTCATAACCCATACATTAATTTAAACACCCCTTTTCTGTTTGAAGTGGAAACTTTTTTTGGATCACATGTCTTTCAATAAATGTCCATTTCTTCTTCATCTAGCAGATGAAGAAAAATTGGATGAAACTTTACAGATAAGATCAATGTTGTGTCACACAGGAATTTTCCTTTGACCACATCATCTCCAACAGTTAGAAGATAAATGTTAAGGGTTGTAGAAATGATGTCAAAGATGTGAGACTGCTCCCATGAGGAGTTTCTAACCTCCCACAGACGCTGTCACAGACGAACGCTCAGAGACTGTTTTACAGCAGACAGAACAGAAGCCCAAAATAAGCCAGCGGTTGTATAAAAGTTGCATCTGACGTAACGCAGCATCCATCCACAGCCGCATGAGTCAGAGCAGTGAGCCGGAGTGGGAGCAATAAGATCACGCTTGAGTTAATACAAAGCTCAGACACTCCTACTGAGTCACAGGACGTCAATAGAGCAAGTCTGGAGTCGCTGAGGGGTAATAAGTTGTAAAGACAAGCAAACCCTGCGCAGCAATATCAATGCTATCGACGAGAGCGCACGGTGATGAATAGCATGAGCTGAACCTTAAATTAGGAGGCTGATAAGTGGGACAGATCAGAGGCTGTTTCAGGTTTTCGCTGACCGTTTTTTCACCTCCGTGCGAGCTGCCAAGTGTCCTCCCTCAGATCCCAGATGGAAGATGTGGGGGCATCTTTGTTTTATGAATCAGACCTCGGGGAAAGTCCAAAGACTCCAGAAGTCAATGCTCACTTCCAGGTTATTTAATTGATGAATGAAACTTCTTGACTTTGTGCTGTTATGTCCGAGGAACCTGTGGACAAGTGGAAAAGTCTGGAACAACTTTTCATTCTGGATTGAAAACCAGAGCTGCAAAATCTCAAAAGATTCAGCAAATCATTATCCAAATTTGTAGCTCCCTGTCATTCAGCCATCAGGGAATAGATTTGTGCACCTGCGTGCCCTTCAGCCGCCTCCCAGCAAGAACACAAAGTACGGAGGCACACAGGCGTTCAGTCCTCACCTGAATACTGAGCGTAATGAGCTTTTAATTGAAGAGCTGTGTGCCAATATTCAATGTTAGGGTGACGGAGAGTTGAGGAGACCTGAAACAAATAAAGTTGTTTTGCTTGGTGGCAGGTTTTGAGCAGGAGTGTCCTCTGGTGACGGCTCACAGCAGGAGGTCTGAAAGAGAATTAGAGATTACAGTGAAAGCTGCTGCATCCTGCAAACACAAGGAGATAAAACAGTCCTACAGCAGCGTCAGGGACTGAGAACTGAGCAAACTTTGAGGATATTACCACCTTTAGATGTGTAAACTGTTGGTCCTTTGTGATCATTTTTGACCTGACAAGAATGAGAGAGAGGGTAAACATCCCATTATTGTATTTATTAGTAGAGCTAGCATCATGACTCTTGCGTGATTCATGCAACTTTACCTCAGTGATAATACCTCTACTGTGTGAGACGCTTGTGCTTGTTTACATTAGAGTAGTAGAGCTTTGCAGCAGCTGAAAACCTGAGCGTTAGCACCATCTAGTGGCTGGTGCCTCAACAAGCTGGACACAACTTCAAGCCAGGATTTTGGCACAAACTTGCGCTCAAGCTTGGGCAGTTGTTTATCCGTATTTCAAGTAGAATCTCCCAGGACAAAGAGTGATCTACACTTTGACACAGCTGGTTGCTTTAATGGTGTTTTTTGATGATAAAATAGTGAAAGGCTGCTTAGCTAACTTAAATGAAGTTAAAGCCACTGTGAACTAATTAAAATTGATGGATTGTAACTACTTAGGTCAGTCATCCATGATTAGATGGTCCTGCTGTAATTACTGCTTTAGCGTTTTGTGCTACATTGCATTTTTTAATATGCAAGCCAGAGCATTTTCCTCCTCTTTGTCTTTGTCAGGCTGTGGGGGAAAAAAGAAAGAAACGCTCGTCATTAAAGAGGATACAGAGATTCATGATTGTGCAAACTTTTCAGGAGACAGTTTGTGTTATTGACATGTCGAGAGCACTTTAATTTGAAACTCTGAAGCGTCGGGCTCAGAACTGTGACATTTAATTAAGTGTGACTTTGCCGTGCTCCATCTGAACTCCAGTGCAAACAAAAAAGCTTCAGAGGGAGAGAGCACCTGACTTTGTAGATTCGAGGTAACAAACTCGACAGAGTAGCCAACTGTAAGAGTCTCAGGGTCAGCTGTGAGAAATATCCCTTCAGGAGGAATAAGTGTGCATGTAAAGATAAAGATAAGCATGTAAACAAACTCCCAGAGACAGGCTGCGGTTCAGACCCCAGGCTGACTTATTTATCTTTGTGAAAAGCAGAGATTGCGCCCAGTGTTTCCGGCCTGCGTGCACGGCCTTGTGCTTAATTAACGTCAGCAGAAGCAAGAACAAGTGGCCCCTGCTGTGCTTTGGTGTCACTTAGAAGCTTACAGATTACAAACACACATCTGCATGATATCTCCCCGGCCCTCCATGAGGTGCTCGCAGACGCCGCCTCCTGCAGCATTATCAAAGAGAAGCTGTCACCAGCTTCTGAAGCAGCAGCATGTGCTGTTTGCTTTGTGTCCTGGACTTTGTTTGGAGTGTAACCTCTGAAGGGGAGGTGTGTGGACTTCTTTTTGAGGTGGGAATACGGCAGAAAAATGAGGCTCTATTACAGGATCACCCAGAGCATCCAGCGTCTGACTTTAACCTGAATGAGCTGTGATGCTGTGAGGATCATTCTAGTTTTATCAGGAAGAGGCAGCAGACTCTTCCCATATGTCCTCGTCTGAACACAAGTCCAATCTGGGTTTGCATGAAACTAATGGGACATGAAATTGGCTGCACTGTGTGGAAACTTTAACATTCACCACTCAAGCAGAGAAGAACCCCCTCTGGTCGCGTGCAATATTTGGCTTTATGAGAAAGCTGCTGCTGCTGTTTTACATTCATGATCTTTAAGGTTGGAAACACTGCAAGCCTCGACTCTTTCCTGCAGAAACAGGCTTTAATAGCACAAAAGAAGGACAGATCTATCTTTTTCAGGAGATAATGCCTAATTATGAACCTCTTTGACCAAAATGCAGCATGTTTGTGAGCAGCATTAGCGTATAAAAGCAAACATACCCCACACAGAGCTGTGATGCATGTTATAAATTGCAGCGATTTAAGTCACGTTACGGCATTGTGTTCCTCCTTCCCAACTATTACTCATCTCTCTTTTAACTGCATTATGATAAGTAGCTTTTTCACCAAGCTTTAGCTCACATACATCATGTCCCTGGAAACACCGGTCTCTTAGATTCTCATTTCACCAGCACATTATCATAAAGATAGCACTGTGATCTTCTCCTGATGAATTCTCAGACTCGTGCAGGAGGTGGAAGGAAGCAGTGGGCTAATCAAACGGCTCCTGCTTTAGAACACATGCATGTATATTTGATTTTTTCCCCCTCTCTCTCTAAATGAATCAAATCAAAAGCGAGATGGGAGACGTGCCAGGTCTGATGTTATTCAGGTCGACACAGAGAGAAAATGAGAGCAGAGCTCGGAGAAAGTGAGAACAACTTGCAAGCTAACGGCACAGAGAGCGAAGAAATGAGGCGCTGATGATGTTTTGGTTGTGACAGCTGCTGTAAAAATTTGATTAACTGTTGAGTTTGAGCCTGTTGTAGCTCTGAGTTTAATATTCCAGATTCATACACAGGATGTGTTAAATCCTAAAGCAGCTCACTGAAAATAGATTTCTCCATCATTCATGTGCTGCTCTTGCTGTGTGTGCTGCTGGCAGGGCCGTGTTTGCTCATTTCAGAGTCCAGGGGCGAAAAACTGAGCCCTGACTGGAACACCAAGAATTTACAGCTTTTATTTTGAAAAGGAAGACGTGAGTTTCAGTATTGTGATGCTAACTGCTGTGCATTTGGAGTTTGTTGTTGAAAAACTCATCGTTGATAGATGATGAGTAGAAACATAGGTGTGTAGAAATGCCAACAGAGAGATAAATTAATTCTCTTTGAATTCTTGAAGCCTTCATTTCAATACAGACCATATAAGCCACAAAATGCTATCTTTCTGTAGCTGCGAGCAATCTTTGGAGGCGTTTATGTTTAATAACCCTGCTTCCTTTATTTCAATTAAGTTCAGCTTTATTAATACCACCGGGGGCGACGCATTCTCACACCAAAGGTCTAAAAGATGATTACCAATGGGCTTAAAAGCAGAAAAGTACATTTAGTAGAAACCATTAAGCCCACGCTCTCTTATGGTTGCAATTTAGTTCTTGTTTAGCGACCGTTTATGTATGTGCCTGCTCCATACAAAAACATCACGTAGGTGCTCACTCTCCTGTCTGTACCTGTGCACATTTACTGTATGTGTGCTTTAAGTTTCTGTGATTAACCAGTTGTGAAAATTACCCCCCCACCCCCACCTTTTTCCAATTTCACCGTCTTCTCTGTGTACTTTCCAGGAAACTTCCACTGAAGGAAGAAAATGGAAAAGAGTCTCTCAAGCCGGATACGATTGAAATCAAAGTTCACAGCGACAACAGCATCCACACAAAGCCCGACGACAGCAAAGCGTAAAAGGGTCCCGGTCCCCTCGCCACCAAAAGAACATTTCGGATCACGAGACCAAAACCCAGAGAAACTTCAGCACTGGAAAATAGTGGAGAAACATACCATATCTGTTTATAACAATGCCCCAGAGAAAGGCATGTGTAAATACAAATAATACGGAGAAAATAGAAAGAGAGAGGGTCAAACTTTTAGACGCCCTGAGTGATATATGTATCATGTTCTTCAAAAACATGGCATCAGTGACAGAAAGCTCTTGTTGATAAATGATTGTATTTTATTTGTCTGGTCATACTTGTTGATTTCACTATGCTTTTCTTTCCTTTTTATAAGACCCCCACACAGGCGATAGACCCCACCCCACGATGACTCCTCGCACCGATAACGCCCTCACTTTCGTTTTGGTCAGGGCGAACACATGAGCTTTCCCGCCTCTCGTAGCCGTGTGAGGTGTTGGGCTAACGCGAGGCCGTAGTTAGCTTGAGTAGCAAATGAAAGCAAAGTGATTTGGAGGATTTCTTGCTTCAGGTCACAATGACTCAAGGAGAAGTGGTGAAAAGGCGTCTCAAATTGGATGCAACCATGAATTATTAAAAAGAATGACACTTTTTTGATTAGCATGGCTTTCTGAAGGGCTACTGTGGATCATAGTCTTTGCTGCAGGAAATCAAACAAAAATGTTTTATTTTTGCAGGCTTTGGTGTTTCAAACCACACATTTGCACTGATTTCTACTCTTCTCGAGTGCAAAAGTATGTTTTTGCACCTTGAAATCCAGTTATCTACCAATAATGCGAGTTCAAAGGCCCCCCCACAGATGTCCTGAATGGTTGTTGAGAGGGCACTGAGTCAATCAACACGTCTGACATGGATGTTTTTGATTTCACTTTCTTCATTTGTTCCTTTTGAATCTTTGGTTCCTGATCTCAATCTCTCTGATGTTGTCATGTGTTGTACATAGGTGAAAAAAAGAATATTTTACAAAGCTTTTATGTAAATATACCTGAAAGGATGTGTCTTTTTTCAAAATGCAACAGGCTTGGCTTTTTCTCGTGAACACTCCTCAGACAAAAACCTGTCTCTGTTCTCCTCATTTTCTCTTCCTTTTGTTGTGTTTCAGTCGAAAGTTCAGTGACGGTGTTCTACTGCTTTTTATTTTCACTCATTTGTTTCCCTTAAAAAAATCCCTGAGGCTTTTTCACAGCGTTTCAGTGCAGACAGTAATTACGGCATTAGTGTGCCTTCTGTTTTTTCCTCCCTCTCTCGAGGCCTAATGCCGCTTCAGCAGTGAAACCATCAAATGAGCTTTTGCTCGTGCAGAATGTGTCAGGAATTTCTTTGTGATGCTGTGAATTTTGGGAAACGTAGTGATGGGAATGTAGGTTGTAGTCGACGACACTGGACAGAAGCAGATGTGTGTAACTCTTGATGTCAAACGCAGCAGAAATCAGTGTTATGCATCATTGTGTGTGTGTGAAGGTGTGTGTGTGAGTGTGTGCATACATGCATGTGCGGGTGATAACACTTGTCTACATGAATCAGGTTGCATGTATGTTTGTTGAATGTATCTGCACGTACTGTAAGTCATCTTTGTAAGCGTGTGTCCATTTGGATTTTCACAATAAGAGCCTCCTAATTTAAAATAATCTCACTCTTCTTGTTTTATTTTGTTTAATTTATTCCTTCTTTTGTTGAGTTATTTATATTTGATTAGTTACAGACTCCACTCATCAGTTCCACATCAGCTCTGTGAGTCATACGAGTTCACGACCACGTGCCAAGTATGAATGTCCGAGTGCTGTGAGTGTTCTTCTTTCAGTGTGGAGTGACTTGGCGAGAGCTCTCACAGCGCGCTCCGATAGGTAAAACCTGATTATGTAGTTCTCGACAATGATTAATTCCCCAGGCTGCAGCACTCCTCTCCGCATGTGTCTGCCACCGCCACCGCCGCCACCGCCGGCCCCTCCTGCCTCTCAGACTCCACTGGTTTTTATCTCAGACCTCATAGAGCTGGCTTTGTTTCCTCACAGCGAGCCCTTGTACCTGCATATCTCAAACGGATGGTCCTGCCATGGAGTGGTTCCGCTGCCTGTTACGACGACTGTAAATATAGGAGCACAGTGCCTGGAGGCTATACGATTTGTACATGTTCTTTTGTATTTGAATATGAGTCGAAATACCTAACCCCTCCTTTCCCCTCTCCTCTCGTCCTCCTCCTCCCCGTCCTCCCACACAAACTTTGTTCCTTTTTCTGTAGGGGGGTAAAACAGGTGTGTTTGAGCTCAGTGTACAGTGTATGTCCTCTTGTCCCCATGCGCCCGTGTCCCCTGGACTGTCCCCGCTGAGTGTGCTTTGTGCAGGAGGTGGGAACTATTGATGTCTCTCTGTACGTACCTGTGGAAACACTTGTGACTCCTGTCATTTGCCGCTGTAAATAAACATGTCCTGGTAGAAGAGAACAAGAAACTGTGATTCACTTTTCTTTTCTGCGTTCTGAATGGCCCTGCAGCTCATGTGTGGGTGTCTAAATGGAGAACTCAAGTATGTTTGGGCGACAAAGCACTGTAATACTGCAGAATATTTGTCCATGAGATGTTTTTTTATTCACAAGTTCATGTTTAGTCTTTGAGAGGTTCAGCACTTTATGTGCAGGGCTCTTTTTTTTCTACAGGCATCTGCAAAAGTGGGAAGAAGAACAGGAGAGAAAAAATGAGTGTGAGATCCATGGAGGAAAATCTCATCCCCATTTTTTTAAGCTTAACTCTGAGGTAACTCTCAGCTAGACTGAAAAAAGATAGTTTTATAGATACTGATACCGGGTGAACATTTCATTATAATCCCCTGCATTGTGCTGAAGTCTGGTGCAGTTGTCGGATAAAAGACGACTCCTCCACAAAGACTCAGCTGTAATAGCTTTTAATTTTTCCCTCCTGAAGTCGGCAGAGCTCATTTTTGCAGAGGACAGTGTGCTATTTTCATCAAGGTCACTCCTAAACCTCCATTACTCCTGCTTTAAATGGTAACTGTGTTGCATCTAAATCTGGCCTTCTTGAAACAGTGGAAAGCGCTTTAATGATAATAGCCAGAGACGGAGAAGCTCTGCTCAAAGGAGGAATTAAAACAATCGAGAGCAGCACGGTGGAGCGACTGTGTTGGATAACAAAGCTGCCCCCTCTTCAGGACTTATTTGAAGGCAGCAGATAAGGTTTCTCTGAAGTTTTCCTCCCATGCGGGCAGCCTGTTGGATCCTGGCTGCAAGGGGCCTGTGTTAACAAGAGGAACAAACTTCAACTTCATCTCCCACAGGGACTCAAAGGAAGTCTGCACATCAAACACCCACTTTCATTTGGATGAGGAGATGCAGAGAGGAGGAAGAAGAAGAAAAGGCACTGAAGTCATCCTCCTTCCTGCCTCGCAGTCTGCAACAGGTGATTACTTTTTTCCAGCACAAAAACTCTGATGAAGCACGGAAGTGTCGGACCACATACCAAGTCACACACATCGGCTAACACTGTGTTTTAGACTCTTGAACGTCTCTTGGAAGCTACATTCCATGAGAAGAAGATAGCGCAGTAAGCCTTCAGGTAATATTTCTCCCCTAATCTTTCCGTTTGCAGAGACTCCCATGATACTGTGCGCCGACAGCACCTTAATCCAAGCTACAAGAGAAGTTTGGAAGTCTTGGAAGAAATCTTCCCATTGTTAAGTTCCTCCCTCTCTCTCAGACACACACACACTCACACATGCACACACACACACACACACACACACACACACACACTCATGCATTTGAACACCTCCTCCCAGATTCAATGGTGAGAGTGAAAATCATTTCACAAACTTTGTGAGGAAGTTTCAAAGCAAATCCAGCTGAGAGCTTTTTGGCAGGTACAGCCCACTGCTCATCTTAATCTACTTGATTTCAGACCGTCCCAGCTGAGGTCCAATACGCTTCTGATTTGACAGGAGAGAAGAAAGAAGGCCGCAGGTGAACTGGAGGTACTCTAATTCTTATTCAAGAACCACATCACATTACAAGGTATGGTAAAATGTACTGCTGCAGACTCACACTGTTAGAGGAACTGATAGGTTTCTGTGCCATGTTCATTTTGAGATTGGGAAGGATGACTGAGCCCAAGATCTCAGTCTACTTTTAAAAAAGTAACATTTAAAAAAAGGAATACAAATGAAATAAAAATAGAATCTGTCAGATAAATAAATAGATGAAGACAAAACATTAAACACTGAATAACTACCTCTCCCACAGGGATTAATTAAACAATGAGGAAGAAAAAATCTCATAATTAATGCACCAGAGGGTGAAAGGAGGACAGAGTGTGCCCTTCAGGCAGGTTACTGCAGGTAGAAAACTGCTTCTACATTATCAATTTTTCATGCTTTGAATATATTTAACAAATGGCTATACTGAGTGTAATAACTCTTGTAAGAATGAGACAGGTATCCCCTCTTTTAACACTAATCTAACAGACCTAAGGCATTGGTGTTGTGGTGTTGTTTTTGTAATACCAACTCCATCCAGTTGGTGGCGGTAATGCGCCTACTAATGAGTGCCGATGAGTGATAGAAAAAGACAGATTATTTTTATTTTTTTATTAAACAGTCATTTGACAGAAGAAAAACATAAACAACGTTCATACCAGGGCAAACTCATAAAAAATAAAGTCGTAAAATTAATTCAGTGGTTCAAAAGTAAAAAGGAGACAAACGTCAGAGCCGTTAGCGTCGCCCGTTGTGAGCATCCGGGGATTTTTAACGTACTGCTCATTTTATTGTTTTTCATATTCAGTGTACTACGTACGATATTTCGACTAAACGAGTCAGCACTGCTAAAAAATTAAAATAAACAAATTAATAAAAAATAAATAAATAAAAACCACCGAGAAGACCCACTTCATCAGAGCACCTGCAGTTAGTGTGTTGACATTGGAACAGCCCAACCCTTAGGGGTGTTTGGGTGTTTCAGTTACACTCAGTTCAACTAGTAGAGGCGATACCAATCATTCTAACACCCCCGCCCCAATGGTCTGTTCCAATTGTTGCTCCGGGTTGGTCCAATCATCGTTAGTAAACTTAAAAGACCCTGAACAACATGGAAACCGACAGACGGTAAATATCACACTGGTGCTCAAACACCAGGATAAAACCGTAAATCAGTGAAAGTTTGAAGTTTGAAATGTAACTTAAGACATAGTTATAGTCTCAAAGAGGCTGTTTATGTTGATGTCGCGGTCACAAGAAGTTTATTTCAGCCGTTAAAGTAAAAACATGACAGTGTTGATGTTCACAATGTTTACACGTGTCTCTCCAATCAGCTGAGGTCAAGGTTCATGATGAGCTGTATTTATAAAACATGTCTTTTATCTTATCCTAAACTTAAACTGAATCCAAACACAGTGTAGTTTAAGTCTCCAATGTTGAATGCCACCAATAAGAAAATTAAGGAGTAATGTCATCAAGTCACTGAAACTCTACATTATTAAAGGATTAAGCAGAAATATTTATTCATAACATCATAAAAATAAGCCTTTGTAAAGATAAGCTTGTTGACCTGAGTACTACAAGGTCGAGTTATTTAATATTTATGGACTTTTCCTGCAGCTTAGGTCTCAGGAAGGAGAATCATCTAATTAGAAAAGGAAGAGGAAGGATTTACTTATTTATTTTTATTTTTCATTATGAAGCCTTTACTTCTGTAGCAGTAGGGGAATTTGAAGAGCAAGTATAAAAGCTTTTTGCAGGGTGGTATGATTCCAACAGGTGGAAGAAGGAGCAGAATAACATTCACTCATCAATAATGGATGCTATTGCTTGGACATGGATATATTTTTAACATGCAACATTAAAAATTAACTGTTAGACAGCTTGCAACATGAAGGATGATGCAGCACTGTTGATGTTTAGAGCAGAAAAATTCCAAGATGAACATGCATTTTGATGCATGATGTTGCAGCTGTTGCATTCACCCTCCTATATTTATTTTGCAAATGCAGCTGAGAATACAATAACATGACTGCAAACTCAGTGTTACCCTTTGAACCAGCCAGGCAGACAGAGGAAGTACTAAGTGCAGATTTATTAATATCTTCAGAATAACTGACTTGTGTTTAGAGAAGTTGAAGATGAATTCATGTCAAAGCTGAGGCTTTAAATTGGATTTCGGTGCGGCTCTTACAGGAACAGTATTGTGCTTTTACAAAAGTGAGCAGATGTGGAGTAAAGCAAAGGCACCTCTTTTTTTTTACATGAAAGCAGCTAAACATGAAAAGATAAAACAGTCCTCATGTTTTTTTCTCTTTTTTTTTTCAGACTCTACAAGCAAGCTCTGGGGGAACTGAGACACAATCCAGATGACAAATGAGGGCTTTACGGCTGCTCGCACGGTGGGCTCTGTGTTCAAGGACACATCGGGAGGATTTTCCAAGGGACCGGGCCTAAATTACTTCAACTCTTTCAGCGTGATGCAGTGCCTTAAAAGAGACCCACATGAGGTGTGTTGAGCGCCTGTTAGGTAGGCCTTTTGATATTCAGTGCAGACACAGATAAATACATTAGGATGAAAATCTGGAAGAAGTCACGTACGCTGGTCACTTTATCTCTCTGTGCTGTGATTCAGGGCTCTTTCATTATTGAGCTCACAGCTACAGGAGACATAATTGAGTCTGTGCATACACAGCTTTTTGTGCTGGATGAAAGGGCACCTCCTTGTGCAACGGAGAACTTTCACAGCAGGATTTGCTCTAATTATCATTTTTTTCTCATTGGAATCAAATCACAACGAATGTAATGCTGGAAATGAACTGACAAGCAGTTAAACATCTAAATAATTCTTTTGGGTTTGAATCAAATATTCATGAGACTGCTGTAGGTGTTGTCCTAAGAGGGGTTATGTCTGTAAAAAAGTAGAAAAGATATGAGAGAATAACATTATCAGGGGAGAGATTTACATTTATGAAAGATTATAAACTAATAATGCTTTGGGCTCTGTCTTCCAATCAAAGGGTGTATTGCATTACGCTTTTGCTGAAACTGCACTTGAAATTTACTGATATTCCTTCTCTTTTCAGCTGAATTAAATAAAACCAGCAAGTGTTTCAATTGACCCAGAAATGCTAAACTCAATAGCTGCTCACACACTGTTGAACTCTGTGTTTTGGGTTTAATTCTGTCTCCCGACTCGCTGTCAAACAGCAGGAAACACTGGATGAGAGTCATTTAAATTCTCAGTGTGAGATATTATGTAGTGTGGAGAGGGTAAAGATGAGCAGGCGGATCAGTTGACCCATCCCTTGTTTCTAGGCAACCGTACAAATTTGTTGTCATGTGACTACAAATTCAGGAAGGACGCAGCATTTCTGTCTGGCTGTGACGGAGAGAAGCAGACGGGGAGGAAGAGAGGTGCTTGAGCACATTTAGGCTGAGATAAAGACAGTCACACACATGTTGGTGAATTGCAAACATTGATTAGAAAAAAAAAGAGGTGAAAAAACAACAAAAGCTGCAGAGATTTTTTCTACTTGAGAACATTAAGTTTTTGTTCTTGCAGCTTATTTTATCTTGTGACACCAGATTCTTAGTTCTGCCTCTGGCTTTGCTGCTTGTTTGCTAACATTGAGATGGTAGTCCATTAAATAGAAGTTAACTTGTAAACAGCATTGTACACTTTGTTCATTTTGTCTTCACTTCAGTTTTATATACAATATGTAAACTTTTGGTGACAGCTGAAAGTCAGAAAGGTTCACCCAGCTCTGAATTCCTGAACTTTTCTCTGAGTTGTCTGAAAGTGAATTAACCGCAAAGCCTGATTAAAGACAGCTAATGTCAGCTAATCATGGTAATTCATTGCTTTTTAGGATTAATGAGCTCGTGCACTTCACTCCCCCAGCGAGAGCCGCGTGTGTATCTAAAATGTATTTTTTTTTTTCTGGGACTAAAATAACAGCCTTGATTTGAGCTTAGTGACAGTGTTTTTGAGATAATCCTCTGGCTCAGATTTGATAAAGGGAACGGCATTATTAATTTATTAAAAATCTTCTTTCAGGAGGAGCCCTGCCAGAGACAAAAGGCTGCATCTCCGTCGCACACGCTCATCGCTGTTTACCACAATGTGTTGCACTCAAGAACCCCGAGGTATGACTCATCACACATTATTTATTCCACTGTGTATCATGAAACAACTGACATTTTCACACATAGAGGGAGATGGTGGATTACTTTTGCCACAAACGTCACAAAAGTGCATTTATACACGTCTCTCTGGCCGAAGCACTTTTGTCCAGACTAAAGTAGCACAACAACTTGTAGGTGTCTCTTCAAAAAGCTGCTGTGTTTATGATGTCGAGAGGTTGAAATCTAGTGATGTTAGTGATGTACGCTGCAAAAAATTGAAATCTAAGCAGGTGTTTGTGTCTTATTTCTTGTGGAAATGTCTTTTTAGACTTAATATGAGCCACATTTACCAGACAAGTCCAGAAAAATGTCTTGTTTCCAGTTATTGAAAGACAAAATAATGTCTAAAACTTTTGGAACTAGAAAAAAAAACTGCCCATGAGGTTAAGATATTTTCTACCAAAAGTAAGACACAAGAACTTGTTTGGATTTCAGTTTTTGCATTTCACTGACTCAAAACTGAACAGATGAGTACAGACTTCTCCTGTTCCTGCTCCTTTAAGAGGATGCGTGTACTTCTAAGCTACGATACCATCAGTGTGAAATGAGTAACTGTTGAATTGCTTATTCAGTCGTGCAAATCCATCAGAAGTTCCACCTGTTAAAGCTCTTATTGGAAGACTTCAGTGATAAACAAATGAAGCAAAGTCATTTTAAACCCAGGCAGAAGATAACGCGTCTAATTTCCATCCTGTGCCTGGTTGGTATCAACAGGAAAGCTCACAGATCAGTTAACTGGTGCCTTTTTAAAGCTTCTCTGTTATTGTGGTTTTATGTAACAGACCTCACTGCCACGATTTTAATTCATAAGCCTCAGGCTCATAAAGAGAGACCTTTGCTCGAGTCCCTTAATTTCCATTTATGTTTTAAACATTCAGTGAAGCTTCTATCAGAGCTGACAGTACACGAGAGGGGGCTTTGGTGTTTGGCTCAAGAACACTTTACACCTGGTCGTTGTTGAGAGGACCTGACATGTGAGCTTCCAATTACGATGCTATCTCCTTCAGCGGCGGGCCATCTTGCTAAGCACACACCTCGGCCACATATCAGCAGGGCTTCACTTACAGCGTCCCTTAAAGCCCGTATAGATTAAAACCATTTGCAGAAAGCTCCACATTACTCAGCAGAGCCCGAGGACAAAATTCTCACCCAATAATTGAGTGCATGGCAGGGTAAATGTCAAACTATTTGCAAGCCATTCGTGAGCAGTAGTATTCTTCTCTATTAGCCTAATGTGCCAGAGTTACTCATCTCTGCTTTGTGCAAATTCATATTGGATTTTTATTAAACCGACTCAAACCAACAGTAATAGATGTGCCTCTGGGATAGCTTAAAAAATCAATTTGCTAAACAGCACAAAATTACCCCCATAATTGTCTCCTTGGACCGCATTACCCATCGAAGGTGATTCCCATTCCAATGTGAGTAAACTTTGCCGCAGCGACTGAGACATCCCCTCACTTTTGGCTCCAGAGCCGAGGGTGTCCTCATTACTGTAACAAGCCAAACAGACAAACGGGATCCTGAGAGCGCCGCTGACAGGACGGGAAAATCAGAACGCAGATCCTGCCTGTCAAATGGCCCTGCGGCGATTCCTGCCGCTAATGAAGTGAAATATTCTGGCGTGTGAATGTGAAATAGAGCTGTATATTTGGACACATGAATATGAATACAATCAGCTAGACTTGGCTCATTAATGAGGCAGGGAGAGCAACCAGCAGACAGGATTAATTAATTACAGAGTGACATTTATGGATAATAACCTTCTGGTGGATATCACACTTAATGAATATGCATAAGACTATCAAAGAGGAAGCATCCAGCTAAGATGAAATATCTATATTCAGATCCACGATAGCGTTACTGTGGCGCCATGTGACTCAGCAGCACGCCGTGATGTTTGCGTGATGTTTTAGTAACTTGGGATGCGATGAGTCGACGTAGCCGCCTTCAGCTGCTCTGTGACTTGTGCAACTTCGGGCTTTGGAGAAAGACTTCAGAAATGATTTGTGGTGATACTCTGTGAGATGGCTCCAGTCTTTGTAGGCAGAATATAGCTCATGGTGAATATTCTGCTGCTGTTATTTGAAGCTGCAGACACAGCAGCGCGTGCGTGTGTGTGTGTGTGTGTGTGTGTGTGTGTGTGTGGTTGTTTATTAGTGCAGCTTTTGTAGTGATGAGTGATCCGCTGTGCAGTGACATTAAAGCACTTGTGTAATTATTTTCCATCTTGTCGCTGATCTTCCAAGCTTGTCAGATATCATGACTAATGTGCTCTCTGAGGTCTGCTCAGGATGTGTTGATATTACGCTGTTTTAACCCAGATAGCTGTAATATTTCTGCCATCATTGCTTGTAACAGATATAAACAACCCCGGCATGAGGAGGAATCTTTACGAGTGATGCTTTCTTTAAAAAGATCTGAGCTTTGACATGAGGAATTTAGTGTTGAGTTTTCAGGAACACATTTTCATGCAGTTATTTCATAGAAACATAACATCTTAGCTCTTTTTATCCCAGTATAGACTGGGGCTGAACAATTAACAAGAATAACACAATTGTGTTTGTCTTCAACCATTTTCCAAGTTTTTTCTGAATTTTAACCCATTTTTAGCCACCTTGAACTCACTTTTAT
Organism: Thalassoma bifasciatum; assembly: GCA_008086565.1. Lineage (NCBI taxonomy): Eukaryota > Metazoa > Chordata > Actinopteri > Labriformes > Labridae > Thalassoma > Thalassoma bifasciatum. The sequence continues at coordinate 369,042 of RPOG01000328.1, forward strand.
TGCTTCTCTTTGCTGTTTTTGCCACTTTTAATCATTTAGATTGTTGCTTTTGCAAAGGAAGTTTTCAACAATGTGGCTCTTTGGTTGAGGAACATTTGCAATTAATTTCCCTGCTCTAATTCAGCATCAAAATTGTGTTTGTTGGTGAACAAGTTTGCCTCAGAGTCAAAAAGCTGTTTGGCCCTCTCCCTTTTGAATCAGTCTCCCTGATGTGATGGAAAAACGTCTGTGTTAAAAGCATGAATTCAGTGGAAATGATCAGTATTACTTTTTTCTACAGGTATTACATCCCTCATCTTGTCACGCAGAGACAAAAAGATAACAGATCCCTGCCGTTATCAGTCTCCCTACCTGCTGCTAGGCAACAAAAGGATGAATACGTTGAATGTTGGAGGAAGTCAGAGGTTCATAATAATAGAAAAACTGCGCTCAACTTTGATAACTTTTGATTAAAGGTTTAATCAGCCTCACAACATGAAAGGTTGGGTTCACTGCAGGAACTGGAGAACAGCTCCTCCACTAATGCATTTCTGCCAGTGTACAGAACATAATTAAGCATCACGGAGAGGCTACACCTTGTCAGTGCAGCAGATGGTGGATAAGAGCATGAAAATATCAGTAAGGAGCAAGGAGCTACTGTTGTACTCACTTTTTCCTGCATTGCTCTTAATTGAATTCAGTGCCTGAACATGAATTTGTGGTTCAAAGTTATTAAATACCCATAATCGATTGGATTAGATGAGATATGTTTGTGCTCCAGAACATGCAGCTTCTTGAAGAAGGTTAAATAAGTTAATCAAACTCCTCTTCTTTGCTGAAACAGTCTCCAGACTCTTTGAGAGAAAAGCTGTGGTTTGCACGCGATCGACCTTCTGCAAATGATGATTGATACCACGTCTCTTATCTTCTGTCTCTGTCCTCTGCTGTATCAATCACTTAATGGAGAGGTAATACTGTTGCTTATTGCTCCTCCAGGTGGATAGAGGTCAAACCATAGGATATGCATCAAAGTGTCCAAAACTACTGCATCTTTCTTCCTTCTTGTCTTGGCGAGTTTTGCTGATGTCATCCTCTTATATTAGATCTTAGTGAACGTAACACCTGAAGTCAGATTGTTCAAGAGCAAGAATCAGGTTTTGTAGAATGAGGATGTAAAACTCCACGAATAGGACTTGTTAAAGAATGGGCTCGGCCTCTGCCTTCAGATCAGTCTCAGTCTTCCTCGGCTGCACGCTGTGGGAGATTGGATCGTTTCTTCAAAGTGAAAAGCTCCCCCCTTCTTTGAGAGAGATGAAGGAATTGGAAATCTGCTCCACAGCCTGTGCTCTACAACATCCTGTGAAGCTTCAGTGATATTTTGATGTAAGGATCAGGAAGACTGTGGACGGCTTTTCTCCTTATCCCGCTATTCCTGAAAACCTGATGTCTGTCTGTTTGGTGTTTAGAGTTAGAAAGTGGGGATAAGTCATAGCACAGCAGACAAAGATAAATGAGTTTTGTGGCAATTTCTTATCCAATCATTGAATTAATTGAAGGTGGCGTTCACTTAAGGAAAATCTGCCTCTCGTTTGTAGCAGCACTCAGTGTGAAAGCCTGCCAGAGAAACGCAAACAAAGGCTCTTTTACTGTACATAACACTGTCAGGATTTAAATCAGTGACAGGCTGCTGGTTTTATTTGCTTGTGCAGATCATAACAAGGCAGGATTGAATAGAAACACAAGCCCAGTTCCTCTCCAAGCTGGAAATCTTTCACAAACTTTTAGCGCAGATATTTCCACCTTTTTAAGTTTCTGGCTGTGTTTTTTAGAAACTATTCAGCCGCACTATTGAGTCATTCTCCTTAACTATTATTTAAAAAATCATCCAAAATTTCTTCAGACTTGGTTTTTCAGGCTTGTTTTGATTCTAAAAATTGAGGAGGAAGGCAAATGGAATAATAGCTTGCGTCACGACAGAGCTCTTGCATTGTTCGGCGCTCAAATCCTAATTAGCATTTTTAAATAACAACCAAACATTAGTGTCAAATACCTCGTGTTGTTGAAGCGTCTGCAGTGAAAGCACTAAATATTCTCCTTTCTCATATCTGTCACTTCCTCCAAATTTGTGTTGATAATTCTTTTAAAGCGTATTGTGTAGCTGACATGTTTGCAAATTGTTAATTTGTCCATCTTTTGTTGCTTTGATTGCTTTTGTGAAGCTAAATTCTCCTACAGAGCCTTGACCTGCTCGTGTACATATTTGTGTATCATGACCATATCCGTTTATTTTCGGCTCTGCCATCATGGCACAGAGTCGTCTCGTTCCCCCTTACATATTGGTCCTGTTGTACATCCCTCCAGCCAGCGCGTCCACCTGGCAGAAAAGATGATGCCTGTCACCTTTTAGTGAGCGCCGAAGGTGAAATGACATTTGAGCGCCGTGCCAAATGTGAGTGCAGTCTCCACTCATGCGCCGCTGTCAGGAGTGATCACTGTTATTCCGGCTGCCTGTCCAAAGAGAGGTACTGATGGCTCACCCCCTTTTTGCCGCGTTAAGCTTGCCGAGATATGAGCCTGCATTTGGCCTCGCCGGGCAAATCTGATTAGAGGGGCTGTGATAGCAGGTTGTGTGGGAGAAAGCACTATAGTGTGTGAAGAGAGGACAAAACAAACACACCAGGCGGCTCTTTGTCTCTCCCCCTTTTACCCTCGCTCTGCCTGCTCTCTCTAAAAAACAACATGAAAGTGTATTATAGAGTATCATGCTGTCACCTTGGGATGTGATGGGAAATAGAATGGACTACTCAATAGACCGCTAAATTAACTTACTTTAATTTTAGAGCCCTGGCAGCACACAAAGGCAAACACACACACACACACACACACATCCGATACTTAATACTTCAAAATGAGACGTCCACCCTCTGAAGAGGTGACAGGTACTGTCTTAAAGCGATAGCTGATGCACTACATACCACTGAGCTTCAAGAGAATCTATTTTTTCTCACTTTCAGGAAAAAATCATCCAACCAACAAATCAAAACAGAATTATAATTATCCTCCTGTCCTTCAGACAAACCATTTTTTTATTTGCAGTCCAGTTTTGTTTTGCAAAATAACATTTAAAGGTTGCAAATGGCGTAGGAACTAGGGGAATTTATTATAATTGCAATCAGTTTTGGCTTTTATCTTTGGTTTGTGATGAGCTTCAGACACAAAAACAAGCTGTTGGGACTGACTGTAGTTTTATCATTATGCTAATGTGCTGTTGGTTGCGAGCTCCATGTGGTTTTAGTATTAGTCTACTCCGATTAGGTCGATTATTACAGTAATATTCCCTCGTAAAGCTCAAACTGTAGCCCTCAAACATGGCGGAGAAACATCTGTCCAACCTTTATTTCACAGACACTCCTAAAGTTATTACTCTGACACCATAAACTGAATCCAGCAGAAATAACGGCTGATGAATCGGTGACTGATAATACACTTTTAAACCGAGGAGGGATATTTGAGACAGCAGTAGCTCCTTTATAATACAGATGATTAAACCCACCTTGTTAACTTTACCGTTAAAGCTCTCATCCTCCTCCTTGAATCTGTAAAAGTCATCCGTTAAGTCGCGCTGCATGAAAAGCTCACTCCCAGCTCCCGCTGAATTCCTCATGTCATGTTTTGAAGTTTCCTGCCCATGAGGAGGTCCGGTTGTTTTTAACAGTCACGTCACTCAAAGCTGTTATGAGTGTTTTTTGCTCGTTTTCTCTTGTAGCCGTCCATGCTAACACAGTCCCATCAAAGTGAGCAGGTTGGTCTAAAAGTGAACTACACAGTGAGTCAACTCTCAGGAGGGAGAGAAACAGAGTGATGAGGAAAAGCCCTGAGGATTTACTCTGCTCCATGCACAGTTTTGTTCACATTTCTGTCATGTTTTGATCATGCAAAGCTTTCTGATCCATTTTCTGTTGTTGTGCTTTGTCACGACGTCAGTGTAACATCATTTCTGCTTTGACATGTTGAAGTAAAGTAGCCTCAGTGAAATACGTGGTTGACTTTTCAGGCTGGTTGTCTGGTGATCAGACTTCCTGTGTGATATCATCCCCAAAGCAACAAGGACACATGAGGTGAAGAAATAATTGAGCGCCCACTTCTCTTTCCAACCCAGTCTTCATCTTTTCTCCTCTAACACTCCTCACTTTCTCACTCTTGTCTCCTGCCTCCTCTCCTCTCCGTCCACCTCCCCGTCCTTTCACACACTCGGCTGTTTCACTCTTTGCTCCCAGCGGGGAGTTGCGCCCGAGGCTTTTACTAGGATTTGATCTTCACTTTCATCACAAGTCCATTTTTCTAGCTTTCGGTTCTTCATCTTATAAATATTCTAAGCTGGTTCGGCTGACATGCAAAATCATGTTCTGTGCTCTACCTGTGTGGGTGAACTCGACAGAGAGCTGCTCTTTTGAAGCGTTTCAGAGTATTATATCTGTAAACCATTAATCTAGTCTGCTTTTAGAATAATTAACCTTTAGTTGTGGTCTCATGGAGGACTAAAGGACAACTCATTGAAATCCAAACAGCTTATATAGACTATTGAAGAGCTCTTTTATGTCTTTATGAAAGTTTAATTACATTGCCTTCAAGGGCAAGGTCTTTAGTTGACATTTTGGTTTTACCCCAATGACATAATGTCTTTGTCTGAAGGCTGGGAACAGCAGGACTACCATTAAATTTAATTTTAATGTCTGCCTTGTTGCCTCTCTTGACTTTCATTTAGAAAAAAATACCCCCACTTGTGTAATTTAGTGTCCAAAAAGGTTGAATCTCCATGTAGATATGATTTTTTTTTTTTTACGTAGACGCTGTACAATGCAAAAAACTGAAATCTAAGCGAGTGTTTTTGTCTTACTTTTATAGGAAACTGTCTTTACTTTTTTAATATGAGCCACAATTACCAGACCAGTCCAGAAATATGTGTTATTTCGAGATATTAAAAGACAAAAATGATGTCTGAATTGCGTGTAATGAGTAAAAAAATCTGCCAATGGCTTAAGAAAATCTTGAAATTGGAAAAATGACTTTTCTCCTACTTCATTGGCATATTTTTTTTCTTGTTACAAGCAATTCAGACATCATTTTTGTCTTAAATAACTTGAAATAGGACGTTTTTTCTGGTTTTCTCAGATGAATGTGGCTCGTGTTAAGTCTAAAAAGATATTTCCCCAGAAAAATGAGACAAGCACTCACTTAGGTTTCAGATTTTTGTGGTGTCCAACACACAAGGGAAGCAAGGTGCAGCATCATTTTCAGCTCCTGTCAACACACACTCCCTCTACCTGCCTACCACATTGCTAAAATCACATTTGACCATGAGACCTTTTTATAAATAACCCCCCTAGAGCGTCCCACTCTCAGAATCAGCATACAACATCTGCTTTCTTTGGCCGACAGCCAGCCCCAGCTCAGGCTAAAGCTACCATTCCCTCCTTTTCTTGTCGTCCACCAGCATCCTTTTCCTCGTCGTCCCCGCTGTCTCCGGCTCATTTCCCTCCCCGGTCCCCACGCCGCGCTCCCTTCCCAGCCTCTTGGCGAGGCAGCAGCCTGCCAAGCCACCCTGGGGTCACACCCGGTCACGGCTAATGTGACAAAGCCAGCTGTTCATCATCGCCCAACCAGGCTCTCAGCAGCTGTGATTGGATGTAAGGGGTCGCCTAGGTTGGCCCGAAGGGGGCCCTGTGACGGATCAGGCGACTCAGACATGTCCTCTACACAGATAAGTGAGCTGAACTGTGTCCCTAACTTTGAAGCGGTAATGAAAGCGGCTGAGCAGAAGATGATTTCATTAGGCGGCTACAGAAAAGTTTATCCGATCTGTCTCTGTCACACAGAGGAGATCAGAGAAGAGACAAGGTGGGATAAGAGAGGAAGACTTATCGTAAAGGTCACAGCATGAAAATGAAAGGATAATATCTTAAGTATACTCTGGAACAGAGACGTCTGTTTATAACCAAAAATGAGACTTTGACAGATGTTAATGAGAGAGTCTTAAACTCCGGATACATTAACACTCAGACTACCTTTCTTAAGTGGTAAATGAAGTCTGATGAGTGCGTAATTAAACACCAGCTAAGAGTTTAATGTTGTATGGAAGGGTTTGCACTGCACGTTGGTCATCTTTGATTGGTCAATGCAGCTGAATTTCAGGCTTAATTAAATGGAGGGTGTGTGAACGAGTGACTTCTTAATGTTAAATCAAGTGGTTGTTCACAGCGTCTGACCTCATGACCCTACAGTTAGCCTCCGTCTTTTGCATAACTTTGAATTTAGATTTACCTCCAAATTGCACAGTCTACCTTTGGGCGCTGACAATCAGTATTGGAGACAATAGTCTGACAAACAATCCCAGCTGCCTTGGATGCCACTCTCAAAACAATCAGCCACAACAAAAGCAAGAGAGAGCCTGCACACCAGCACTAATTGTTAATAAGGGGTTTTGGCATAATTGATTTTCCTTTCATTCAGCTCCCAATTTGCTCCTGTTGCGATGGTGTTTGCATCCCTCGGGTCTCATCTAACATTTTTGTTTGAACCCGCAAATGCTTTAACGACAAACAGCCCCGAGGGGGAGCAGAGGAGGAGGTGGAGGAGGAGGATACAGAGCTCTAAGTTGTTCAGGAGCCTCTCAGCAGCCAGATGTATTTCATATGGAAATGTCAGAGTGCCTCAGAGACTTTGCTCGTGTCGGGGATGAAAATGTCGGCTGCGGTGTTGTTGATGAACTCTGCTTGTCTTGAGCGCTTTGTTTGCATCAGGATGGATTCATTCAGCAGCTTTGAGGCGACTTCATCAGGTTCAGTTGATCTTCAGGTGGAGATTAAACTCAAGGTCGGGTTAGTTTGACAGATGTGATGTGTTTAAAAGCTCATGGTGTGAATAATTAGTGATTATCACAAACATTTCACAAAGATAGTTTTGCTTTAATGAGCTTTCAAAGACTGATGTGAACACTGCAAAGAGAGTAAAAGCTATTTGACATCTCTACAAAGTGAAACATCTCCTGTGTGCATATGAGGGAGTTCACACCCTCTGTGTTTTTCTCACGTCGAGTTAAATAATCAAACGAGACACTTTGTGTTCGCTCACAGGATGACGACGTCTCCTCTTTAATCCAAACCCCTGTTTTCCAATAAGGACAAGCAGGTGTCTCCTTCTGAAGAGTTTCTATCTAAAGGAAGGTTTTTCTGTGTCCTGTTTTTAAAGCCCCGTTGATTTGTGCTGGAGTTCTTTGATAGCGCTGCTGGAGATAAGGCAGAGCGACCTATCTGTGAGCTGCTGCATGTAAACACGCATGGCTGTCCATATGCATCGATAAGCAGCCCGGCATCAGGAGTTACTTTTTCTTACTATCACACCAGAAAATACTGTTTGAACTGGAGAGCTTCGTGTTGGAGTCAATGTTGAAGCAATTTGAAGCACAGCAGGAAATGTGAAATGTGTGATTAACATAAGAATCAGGACTTGTGGAGTCATATAGGGGCCTCTTGTATGATAGCCTTAAGCGTTTGTGGAGTTATCCATCTGAATCACTCCCTTTAATCACATTAATCACTAATTACTCCATCTAATCATCACCCTAGGGTGTATGATTACATTAAGGGCATTAAATAAATAACTGTTTATTCAAAGATTGAATTCAAGAGCATTTGAGGAGGTTTGACTTCAAGATGGAAACAGAAACCCTCAATTTGACTGGATTTCAAAAGTTATTTTGTCAAAACTTTGGTTTTCTTTCATAGAAATGTTTGAAAATTACATGGATGGTTCCATGCAGGGAAAAATTAGTCATGACTAAAAATCAAATTTCTGCTTTTTTTACTCAAAAAAGAGGTCAATTTTATGTAAATAAAGTCCATCATACCATATGTTACAAATGTTGTTGTTCACCAAAAAGGAGACACAAAAAAATAGGAGAAAATTTAATAAGCAGTCAGAACGCTGCAGAGTAAATCTGAAGCCAGTACGTGGGTTAAGAAAGTTTTAAAGTGCTAAAGGAATAGTTTGATTCATTCAGAGTGTTTTTTCCTGCTGAAAAAGCAGCCAGAGAGAGTCTTAATGGAAGCAAAGCTTGAAACTACTCCAGATGACGCAGGCTCTAAAAAAGCTCAGGGTGAAGTCAGAAACTTCAGTACCTCAGAAAACCCTGCCCAGCCGTAAAACAGTGATAAGCCAGAACAATAACCAAACAATAAATAGCAGGCCAGGTAGTAAAGGAATAAAACAAGAGTTCCTGTGGGGATGATTTGGGCCTCATAAAAGTGGTAGGTAGCATTATGTTTGTGCCATAACACAATCCTATGGACAAGAATTGAAAGTCATAACTCAGTTCCAGCCTCGCCAACACTCCCCATTCTAGTCACATCTGCTCTGGAGAAACACATCTCGACATGTCACAATAAATGCTGCTTTGCTTAGAAACGAGACATCCCGGCTGCCCTCGGGATGCTGGGACGTGTACGCCTGCAGCAGTCGCTGCATAATGTATCACCACCTTTTACTCTCCTTTAATTTCACCTTCCTCCTCCTCCTCCTCCTCCGCCGTGAAATATCTCATCGCACAGAAAATCTTTACCTCGAGTGTGTTTTTAAAGACACATTGACTCTCCCTTTTGACAAAAATGGGCAAAGTGCATTCTTTATGGACTGAGCAGAGCTTCAGTGAACACAGGGGACGAGAAAATGCTGCAATAATGAATTACTTTGCAGTAATAGGTGAGGCAGATTTTTTAAGTTGTTTTATAAAGTGATGGGAAATATGCAGATTCAATCCTTCCTCCTGGAGATAAAAGAGAAGCGTTAAACACCGCTGCCTCCTGGGAGCTTGTTTCTTTGCCGCATCTCTTAAGATGGAGGTCAACCACCAGTTTTGGGGGAAGCAGCACCCTGTGGCGAGCCTGGTTTAGGAGAGGAAAACATAGATTCCTCACTGCTCGCTTGCTTAACTTCACCCGTCTGTTATGATAACAAAAGAAAGCCTCAACGGGGAACTTAGAGCAGCTTTTTTCTGAATCATTTGGTGATTCATTCAACTAAAAAGTGCATAATTCTTTAACACAGGCGGATTTATTCATCAGAAAGCAGCCTGAATCGACAAGAATCAATGACCTCTGGGCGACCTCTTTCATTTCCTCCCATGAGACATATATGTTTTTATAACGAAGGACTTCATATTCTTTGCTGTAACAGTTATTTGAGTATAAAAAAGGTGTGTTTGAATGATGTAATCACTCTGAACACGAAGCAGGTGTGAAAGCAAAGTGGACTCTGATGTGTGCAGCGACAGAGGGAAAGCAAACACAGCACCGTGCCATGGTAGAGTGATTTTAAAACGAATAAATGCAACAGTTGAACCCCATCTGCTTATCACGAGCTGCCAAGGGAGACGCATTACCAGCAATTTGTGTGAGAGGCGGGTGTATTAATGCAAGATCATTTGATAACCGCGGTTACATGCCAGTATCACCAGATGAGTGCGGCGTTATCTCTCACCTGATCGATCCCAGAGAAAACGAGTGAAGTATTGAGCTTGTGTGCTTTTTGACATGTTCTTAATGAAAATGCTGCGACTAAAGAGAGGTGGATGTTCAGATCGTAGGATCAGTGCATGAGGGAGGTTTGTTATTTACAGCCCTCTTTAGTGCTGCGTGTGTTTGCCACAAACTTGTGGATCGATTGATGTTACTCCAGTGAAACTGAACGTGAAGCTTTTTACTTCACTCAGACTCCTGCCAGCTTTAGGGTTTAAATATAACCTGTTACATTCTGTATTTAATGGAGACTAACTGGAGTAATAGTCCTCACAGCAGGTTAAAGTTGTGGTGTACAGAAACACGTGTTGTCGTTCTGATTTCCTGCTGAAGTAGTGACGTCAACTCAGCTTGTGCAGAGCAATAATGACCATTTATAATAGACTTTTCTCAGCTCAGAAGTACTAACTAACACACCAGCACCATCCATACAGGGTGACAATTATCAATAGAGGCTCCTCTGGTGATTACTGAGGCTAATTGTTGCAGCCCAAAGGCCTCAGAGAGCGCCGCTTGAGTGGGCGAGGAAGATTCAACCAGCCGCACATTAAAGAGCGATGCACCACTCTGAATATTTTTGTTTGAAATGATGCAAATGTCTCCTTTAAGGATCCAGCCGATCATACGTTTAGCTTTCACTGGTCTTCTGTCCCTCGCAGCTTGCAGCCTGCATTCATCCCCTAACCTCCACGTCCCCCGTGGTTAGATTCCCCCTGCAGACGCTTGGCATCAAGTAGCTGAAAAACATTTCCAGGATGAGGAAGCATTGTTTATGCCTCCTGTTGTTTGAAATAATGGGAATTGAATGGATTAGATGTGGCTAATGTAGCTGTCAACGTTTTTTTTTTTTCTTCATTGCAGCACCCTCTTCAGGTTTCATTAACATCCCCAGACCACAGCACGGCAGTGGCAGGCTATACTTGCGCTGCCTGAACATTCATTAAGGAGAAACTCAAACACTGCTCTCTGGGAAATTGTCAGAACAGATGGTTGCGACTCCAGGCCCGGGGATAGAGCGCAGACGATGCTGTTTATCTGTTTTGATAACCGACTTGCTGAGTTGAAATCATGCAACGCCTCGTTTTTAATTTCATTTCCCCGCTACATTCATTCTGAACGTTCTGTTCTCCAGTGGCGCGGGGAGAGAAGGAAAGCCTCGAGAATTTGACTCTTCTAACTTCACTGCATCTCCTGGAGAATGAGATGCAGTTGCTATGGCAACCCAGGAGATGACAGTTGGCCAAAGCGGGTTTAACCTGCAGTAGCCTCTCTTAAGAGTAAAGACGGCTGAAAGAGAGCAGCAGGACGCACAGATTCTCATGAACAGCGTTTGTTTTTCCATCTCTGGAGGTCGAGGGGCAGCCTTTAGCAGGACGATTCGATCAATAAATCTTTTCAGATGGAATTGCTTCTGAAAAGCATTCCCCTGCTGAAACAAAACATTATTGACTATACAAATTCACAGCCTTTGAAGGCTTTTTTTGAGATAAACCCAGGAGGGCAACTCGGAGGGAAATTACTCGCCGAGGATGGAAGTGGAACGCCACAGGAGACCAAATTAAGGCTTTCTCCTCTCAGACCTACAAAGAGAGTGTAATCAAAATATAGAGCGGGCTGCTCCTTTAATCTGCAGATGAGAAATAAGTGTTTATTCTCAACATGTCAGACATGCACAGCTGATTGTTGCCACGTTGAGAGCGTGATGTTTGAGTTTTCATTAAGGGGGAACATCCTTTGTAGCACTTCACTGGGTGCAGCGGTGTCATGCATTTCAATACAGCTTCTCCATTATCTCTGAACGTGTATCATCAGTTTGCAAATGAGCCAATTAAACAACATGGAATACACTATGCTGCTGTACAAATAGATCCAGCTGAAGCCTTTTTTTATGGCTGTTTTTCACTTTTCATTAGGGCTCCGTTGGGATTTTTGTAGCGTGTGCAGCGCAGGGAGAGAAGGAGTTTCACATATATATATATTTTTTGTGATCTAGGGGTGTGAGTGAGACCCAATCCAGGGCTTAGCCTTTCTGTGTTCTATTACAGAAATGGGCGATCCTATTACATCGCTGGTAATCTCACTCAGGCCAGGCAGGAGGCTGGGATTTCCCATCCACCCTTTCGTTCCCCTCCAAGTCGGGGGCACGAGAATTGCCCACTGACCTTCTAGAGTCAATTTTCCAACAGATCAACACTCCAATAATCATTTCTTTGAGCTGCTGTGGTGCAGTGAGCAGAGCATCATTGGATATGACAGAGAATGTCGGACACGAGAGGAGAAAGAGATATCTGACAGCGGTGAAAGAAATTACTGGCAACGCGTCCTTATCTGCGGTTTCTAGCGCGTCGTTTTTGAATAACTTGTTATCCACTTCTCTCAACTTCTCGACGTGTGAACAGAACACACTGCAGCTCTGTGGGAGTGATACTTATCAATGCCCTCATTATTAAGCATCCTGATTTCTTTGAAAAAAACAGAACTAGTGTATTTGAAAAACGAGAGCCAAGTGACTCCCTGGATCGCCCTCCTCGCAGCACCAGATGGCATGCTAAATCACATGCGAAACAGGGAAATGAAATGTGAAGTTAATGATATCAATCCTGGCTGCTTCACAACACAAGCTGGGCCTGGAGGCTTTGATAAGGATTAATTTGAGTTCTTGTTAATATATTGATTAAAAAACTGTGATTACACTCAAACACAGGCAGAAACACGCTCTCTAATCAGTGTGATTTGATCCAATTTGGGAGTTTTTGAAGAACCATTTTCTTGTGACTGGTAAGAAAAGTCTTGAATCAGAGATATATCTCTGAATGTCTTGTTTATTAAGACCCAGACTCCTCAGGCACCTGTAATTTTCAGATTGTAGGTGTTCCAGCATCATGATTCAACCATTAGTATTTTCATAACCTCTATAATCCTCGTGCAAAATTATAAATCTAAGTTTTATTGCTTCGACTATTCCTTATCGCCTCATCAAGCTGGCGGGCGTTCTTCATTCTGTGGGATTGGTTCTGTAATTATAACGACCTCCTGTCCAAGTGTGTCCACAGGTAGAGGAGGATATTGTGAAAAAGTGCTCTAATTTTCTGCCACAGAAGGTTTTTGTGTCTGTTTGGAGAGTTGATCGAAGCGTCGACAACTTATGCCGAATGTTTTGTGTTCAAACTCCCTGATGTAGAATCGAAGCTCGTGCCGACCTGAAGAACCTAAGAAGTGGTGCCAGTGTGCACAGCTCCTTGGGGAATTAATTAGAAAAACTGCAAGAGAAGCTTTTGATGCTGAGTAGGATGACGCTGAATCAAACGCTGCACCTGTAAGCCTGCAAATACCTCCGACTAACGAAGGAGCAGCAGGAAGAAAGAGCATGAATCTGGATTCGCTTTTTCAGAAGAATTGAGACACGATCTTAATTATTCTCTAAATGGAGCTTCATGTCCTGCATGCTCAGAGTTAAATCTGCAGGTTAGAACCAACAGGTTGCCTCATTTTGGGTTTGAATCAAGTCCGATGAGTAAAGAAATCTCATTTGTGCTGCAAATATTACCTCTCTCCCAGGTCTGCTGTGTGAGGAAATGACAGTGGCTGACAACACGCACTGTGAAATTGATAGCAAGAGAAAACCTTAGTGGTGCCCAATGGTTCGGCCTCCCTCATGTAAGTCATATTATTAGCCAGCTCAATGGACTGGTTAATGACATAGTGGTCTATTACACTCATGTCTGTAAACAGAGGCACGTGTTGCTGCTGCCAGAGATCTGCCCATCACAAGTTTGAGGGAGTCGCTGTGAGCTTTTCCTTCAGATCTTTTTAAAAAGTCACTTTTGTTTCTCCGTATTTCAAAGTAACAAAAAGTCAGATATTCAACCTTTAAGAGGTAATGTTCTGCTCTAATGGGACATCAATCTCCACATAATGCCACGCACCACTTCAGCCACCTTTGGAGCATATTTACATGTTTTTTTGGGACACATAGAGCACAAAGACCAGGCTGAAAAGGTTGCATTCGATGTATCAAGTTGATAAATTTCATAAAGCGTTTTTTACTTACACCTTGAGATTCACTCACCAAATGAAAACAGAAGAATATTACCGTCACCCCCCTCGAAAGGGCATTTATACCACTCTGTACAAAGACAGCTTACAAGGAAGTAGTTTTAAAAGCACAGTTTTCCCAAAGCAAACATCAGAGTTGGAGGCTTTTCACGGCACTTTCTCGCTCACTTTTGATGAGCAGAAAGCAAAAAGCAATGAAGTTTAAAATCAAAACACTACAACTTCATCTGTGTTTGTTCATATCTCTGTTAAACACACCCTCCTGTGACGTCCCATTCCTCAGATTAATACGTTCGTAAACACTGGAACCATTTCCCCGTGCTGACTTTACACTAAATCTCCTCTCCGTCTGAGATTTACAGTATATTTTATTGTGGTTTGCTCTCCATTTACAACATGTACGGCCACTTGCAAAATTGTATCCTTCACAATGGAGGCGATCCATCACTCACATCTCATTTTTAATCCCAGGTGACGGAAACATCTGTCAGGATGACTGAACGTCGATTGAGCGCTACAGCAGGGGGAGAGGAAGAGGAGGCGGAGGATGCAGATCCTTGGAGGAGCGATGACTTTGAGATCTGGATATCATGAGGATCACTCAACAGAAGCATCGATGTGAGTAAGATACAGGACACACACAAACAACGTCACACGCATAAATTTAAGATCATTTCTCCACCTGATGGATGTGTTCACCCACAACAGTATCATAAAGGTGACACCCAACACCCCTTGCAGAGATAGTGTCATATGTTATCCACCGATGGTATGTAGTGTATACGGCTCCAACAGATGGTCGACTGTAAGACGTGTAGCGAATGGAAACGGCCCCCTGTGGTGCATTTGAGGGCGGCTGTACAAATGATGCTTGGGAAAGTCCATCCTGAACGCACAAGGTTATCAGATATTTATGAGCCCTAATTAAAGAGGCACAGTCCCACTGCACATATCTCACTAATGACATATCAAACTAATTAATTTTCACTTCATTGGACATTGATTCGAGCTCTCAAGTTCATCAGGTGATTAGCACCCTGCATATCTTTCAGGAGAAAAGCTTTAGGTGTTTGAAACGTTCTCCTTCAAGCTGTATGAGATTTCTTACGCGCTTCTGAATGCAAATTTTATTGTGTCCCTCATGGAGAAGCGTCAATCAACCAAGGAATCTTTCTTTATTTATTTAGTGCCAAATCATAACAAACGTCATCTCTAGACAGTGAGACGTCTTAACCTAACATGAGTACAAGACTCAGCAGCATTTGGCAAGTTAAATAAAGAGGAACAACTTTACTCATCCTTTTCATTCAATATAAGGACAACAAAACAAATTATATTCATGTTGCTCATGTGAAGATGTTCAGAGGGAGGGGCCAAGTTGTCTCATTCACTCAGTGAACAAGAAAGTGATAGATTTGAACCTCACAGTTTTGTTATTTGATGCGTTTCTGAAGCTAGCTGCTCTGACAGAGTTGACAGGAACAACGGTGATATTAATTCAGTGTTGGTGCTGCGCTTTATGAGTTGACACATTCCTCTAAAATACGAGTGCGACATTAATTGAATGAGAAAAAAAACAGAGGATAGTAAACCAAATAACAAATTACTGCCCATTAGAATCATTGCGGTGATAAATTATATTTGCAGCTCTGTGCTATAAAAGCCAGTAATCCCATAGCATGGCTGCCCATCTGCTCTAGTACAAACTGTGCTGCAGGCTTTTACATTTGTCACTAATTACCACTTGTACACCTGTGGTGCATGTGACTCCTGCGTCTTTATACTGTAAATTGTCCTGGACAAAGTGTCTGATGTGAGAGTTTTTAAAGAGGCTGTGTGAAGCTTTAACAAACTCTTCCAAGCCATACCCCAGACTGCCTGCATAATTGATGAAAGCTGCTAATACATAATGGATAATAATGATAACATAATAATTAGCAATGAGAATAGTTTAGCCTGTTCAAGCGTCAGAGGAGGGAGAGTCAGAGATGCACTGAAATTCAAGCCCGTGTGTCAGTGAAAAAAACATTATTGAGATGATTATCAGCCTGCTGCTTTAATAACATGTTGTCGATGACAGCTTTTTAATAATAAAAGAGAGAAATAAGTGCCAGTAGCAGTATCTATAGTATTTGATTTTCTGCCTTGGAGGAAAGTCAATATATAAACATTCACAAAACCCACATGAAGCATCTGCAGAAACCCCCCGTCCTTCATTAACTCATCCGAAGTGAAATAATTCAGAGGAAGTAGGAGTTAAGATTTGTTCATGCAGTCTGCACCAGCCTCTGATAAGATCTGTGTTTACAAAGTTGTTGGCAGAATCCACCGAGGGCCTGAGGTCAGGTGTTGTAGGTCAAAGATTTAAAAGACTACAAGGTCTTGAGGGTACAAACATCGTATTAAATCCAAAGACTCTGCTCTTTTGCGCTGAAGTCGCCCGTTTTCAGGGGCATCAGTATCATCTGAGCCTGATTAGCAGTCCAAACAGGCTCCAGCTCACTGCTCTGTGTTCTCTTTTTTAATAAAAGTAGTTAAAATCCTCATAAAGGTGTGAGGAAGTGCTGCCTGCATGCTCAAGCAGCCGGCCGCGCGGCCACCTGCATCTATTCCTGTCGTCTTTTGCTTAATTAAGATACAGATGTCGGTTAATGAGAGCGGACGCCGCTAATGAGTGATGCTAAATCCAATGGGTCACAGTTGGCAGTGCCACATGTGCTGCTTTTGATCACACAGGCTTGTGTCTCTACCTCAGGAATTATGCAGGAACGATTCTGAGCCCGGGCGATTTGCTTAATAATTTATTACTTTATTGTCTGTCTTGTTTCATTTTCTACCCATGGCTGCGCTGTTTTTTGTCAGATTCTGACACGTTTGGGGCGTTAAATCACAGCTATTTACTATTTAAAGCCATTTAAGGTGATCATTTCTCACACGGCTCCTCTACTGCCGCAGCACAGTCGAGCAGCTTCATTTGACAGGATAGAAAAACTCATTTCACCTCTCACACACAACATCAGAATTAAATGACTTTTCAAATCAGAGCACAGCACTTTTTCTTCAGACTCTGCATTACTTTTTTCATGGAAAACAGTGAAGTTGATGTTAGTGTGACATAAAATTGCCTGTAAATATATGCCTGGGCGCATGCAAGGTGGATAAATGAGGACTTTATTTTTTTGGGAGGCAGAGAGCGAGTCGTGTTTGCACACTTTCTGCATTCCAGCCACTTCCTCTCTGAACTGAACTGGAAGATGGCATCACGATTCACTGAAGCGCACACACAACTCCCTCTCTGCCGGAGAGTTCTGGCTAATCCAGGACCTCCATAAAGCATGTGTTGGGCCTTAGCGACACATCTGTCATTCTGACGTCCGCTAGCATGGTCTGGACTGTCGGTTCCTAATCCATCTGTGCTCTGCAGAGACAGTCTGCTGCCAACTGGATCTTTGCTAAGCCTTTGGAGGAGCTGACAGAACAGCGGCTCCTGCCAACTTCCTGAAAGTTTTTATTTATGCCTCACCGTTCATATGACTGTTTCCTGTTTCTTTTTTTCCGAACTCTGCGTGTTGACAAGTGCTTTCTCTGATGAATCAGATGCTCGTGCGATTGGCTTTGATGTTGCCAGGCGATCAGGAGTCCGTGGATGCGGGCGAACTTAAATCCCGAGCACCAAAGGCAGAATAAGGCCAATGACTTTGATCTCCCTCATGCAAAGAAGCCAGTAATTTTCCACTGCAATGCCGCCGTGCTGGTAATATTGGATTAAAAAGTGCCTCTTTTCTTCTGCTGTCCACCCGTGTATGGCCTTAGGTGTGGATGAGGTCTATCTGGGATGCTTCGGCATTCTGCACAATAGAGATAAAGAGAGAGAGAGAGGGAAAGAAGAAGCCGTTTGGATATTTCTTCCATGCTTCGCTGAAGCAATTCAGGGTGTAAAAACTCCAACAGGCAGTTTGTGGATGCTCGACCTGTTTGCGCATTTATTTTTCTACCTGTTTACAAGCATCTCTGCTTTTGGTATGTTTATGGATGAATAATATAACAGCAGCTAGATGAAAGGAGACGTGTGGAGACGCCAGGAGGCTTCAGAGGTCAGGGAGCTCATTTGCTGCCAGTTAGAGTCATGTGAAAGAGCAGCGACAACAGAGCAGTCAAAGGGCCACAACACTGTGAAGATAATAGCTGCAGAGATGAGCAGATAATCAACATGTGCTTCTGTCTCCTTTACCTCTCAAGAAGGTAAGAGAAACTATTACAGTGATCTTTCTTTACTTCAAAGACAAAGGCCTCCTGTAAAAGCATAGATTATCTTATCCTTTAAATACGCCTTTTAACACCCGAGTGACAGGCCTTGGTGCCAACATCAGATTTAAAAACATGATATGCGAGATGTCAGAGTTGTGTGGTGATGAAAGATGTACATATGTTGAGTTTTGCTGCAGTGGGAACAGATGGAGATGCAGAAAGAGGGAGAAATACAGAAGCCATGTGTTAAAATAAAGATGCAGAAAGGATATATGACATGAAATTTTAAATATAGGATTCGATTATGTGAAGTTTTGATTCCAAGCGTCTCGCTGTGAGGTTTGTGCTGTCGATTTTCGATGCCACACACACAGAATGACAGAGATAGCATTTCAGAGAAGAGGAGACTGAGAGGCTTAACCTCTGACATGGCAGAGGTACAGAGAGCCGAGCAATCTCTCTTCAGGGCGAGCGGCTTTTCTTGTACGGGGCTGAATGGGAGATTTTTGGTGCAAAGGGAAGTCAGGGGAGATACGGAGGTGGAAAACAGAGAGGAAATTGGAGTGGCAGAGTTTGAGGCAGTGCGACGAGAGAGCGTGGCAGAGACAGAGATCAGGTCATATTTCATCACTCTGCAGACAGTGCAGAGAGGAGAGAAGTGTTGAAAGGCCAGGAAGGAGCGTGAGTGAGTGTCAACACAGGGTGGGAGAGGCGGGTTTACTGTGTTGACCCGTTTTCAAAGAGCGAGGGAGGTAGGAAGGGCTCTCCAAACAAACACGAGTTCTCTCCTGACCAGGGTTCGCAGGAAATTCCAGATAGGCTTCGACCTCAGGGATTGTGGTTTGAATGTGCAGCTCGCATCGTAATTGGTTGGGAACGTGGAAAATTATTTAGTGCAAAGCTGTCAGCGTGGGACTAATTATAAAAAGAGAATCACAGCTAATGAATGTGGAAAAGAAGCTCCCATGTTGTGAATCAATAAATCTTTGCCATGCTCTGAATAATTAAAAAATATTGATTCAATTATGAATGTAAATGTAAAGTTAGTGCTTTGTATCTTTGTATCTGAATAAGGAGAGAGTTTTGTGAGGAATCTGAACCTCACACCCCCTCAGACACACACACCATCGCTCTTCTTACACCATATCTGCCCTCATCCATCACGTCCGATGCTTTGGTCCAGATATTGCCTTTGAAGATGAATGAAGTCACTTTGCTCGGACCATCCGAGGTTTGGTTCATCTCAGCAATAAACCAATCGAAGCGCACAGACTTTATTTATCACAATCCTCCAGCACCACTCTCTGCATTCGTGGTCATCCGGGTCGAGGAGAGAAGTGCCATGAGTGTTTTTAAGCAGCGTCTTGAAATCAGCATCCTTTCTTCTTCAGTGGAGTTGGATTGGCAATGACGAGAGGCAATTTGTTGGCAAGCAGCAGGTGGTTGGGTTAATTGCCCATGGTGCTGGTTGGAGAGAAAGTGTCTTGCTGAGTGTGGAGAGCCTGGTGCACTGGCAGAGCCGGAGCCCGGATGAAGAACAGCAGTAAGCATATTGTCATCTCCCACCTCGCCGCCCTAATCAGTACGACTGTGCTCTCCCATTGTTCAAGAGAGCTGGCTCTCTTCCCGGAGGAATTCTTCCCTTTTCCTTCCCAGCGCCACCCACATCCGCTTCTCCATTCGATCTCCCTCCCTCCTCCGTCTTCAGAATCCCATTTCTCCTGGTCAATCTTCTCTTTCATCCTTTCCCCGACTTCCTGTAGGGCTTTCCTCCTCCCATCCTGCCTCTCTTTCACTCTGCTTTTCTTCCCGGAGGAGCGGGATATTGATGTAAACACACACAGAGAGCTCTGAGTGCTTCTTAAGCTGCTCTGATGGTTCTGCCGGCCTCCCTCCATTGTCAGGGCAACTATATGAAGAGGAGGCTCGATTTCCAATAGGCTTATCCCACCAGTTCTCCCAGTGCCGCGTCCATGAAAGGACAGCGAGGGGTTTGACTGGAAGGCTGCGGCCCGTCAGCGTCACGGCTCCAGCGTGTTAATGGATCAAAGAGAAGTGGGCAGCGGGTGAGAGGCAGCGCTGTAATTAAACATTTGAGACCTCGCTGGCGAAAATAGAAGTGTAACTAAAAGGATGGTTATGGTGATGGAGGCTGAGGAAAGCAACACAGCCTGAGAGTTTGATGGAATCAAGTCAGAACTGGATGCCAATTATGCACCGTGGACATGAATATTGTGAAGATTGTGTTCCTCCAGCTCTAAACGGTTGTGACGGCAGCAGGGGATGGAGACAGCACTGTGCTGTGATTACATCTGAAAGCTGCCTCTCTTATCGCCTCTCACAACTTGTGTTTACACTTTCTAAACCCATTATTTCTCCTGCTTGTGAAAGTAAAGCGGCTTTATAACACAGGAATTCAAAACCATAGTGTCATCTGATCATTCCCAGTCACAAAAACGTCCCAGTAAATCCCAGATTCCCCCATCAACATGACACCATGTTCTGCCCCAGACTGTCCTTTGAGGTGGCATTTGATGCATTTTCCTTCATCTTGCTCATGTGTCTGTGTATTTATTTTCTCCCTCACAGCACTTTGAAGAGAAAGGTTGGGTGGAGGGGTGAGCGCAGAGACAAAGAGGCATAAAAGGCAGCCGTCACGCCTGGCGATCAAAAAGCAACAAGCAGAGCGCCGGCTCCAAACAACAAAACAACAGAGACCTTTGACGCTCCTGGACACTCTTGATGAACACGGTGGCTTCACACGCTGGGTCTGGGCCTTGTCCGAGGTTTTCATGTCATCAAGTTTGATGGTGGATCCTGTAGCACAGAGACCAGAGCGTTGTCTACAGTCTTGTCTTGATCGAGTGGGTCACACATTGGGGTGAGTAAACCGCATCCTGTTAAGAATCTACAAGAAAAGGGTTTAAGATAGAAAGATAAAAAGTCAGAATCAAAAAATTATGTCCAAATTCCCAGATTAAAAGAACAAATTTAAGTGAAAACATCCAAATTCTGAGTAAAAAAGGTCCATATTTAAGAAAAAATGTCCAAATTGTCAGAATAGAAGTTCAAATTTTCAAAAACAAAATCCAAATTGAAGAGAAAGAGTCCTAATTTTAGAGAAAAACTCAAAAATTTGAGGTAAAAATGTCTAAAATGTCAGATTAAAAGTCCTAATTTGAAAAAATAATGTCTAAAATGTCAAAAAAAAGGCCTAATTCTACAAAAGAAAGGTCCAAAATTTTCAGGAAAAGTCTAGATTTTCAAAAACAGAAAAAAGAAATTTAGAAAAAAAGTCAAAATTGTGAGGAAAAAACGTCCAGAATTTCCAAAAAATTTCAACATTCTCAGATAAAAAGACCAAGTCCAAGAAAAGGTCCAAATTTGATCAAAAAAAAGTTCAAGTTTTCCAAAAAAAGGTTCAAATTTGAGACAAGAAGTCAAAATGTTGAGGATAAAAATTTCGAAATCTCCAAAAAATGTCCAAATTCTCAGGTTAAGGACCAAATTTTAGAAAAAAGGCCCAATTTTAGATTTTTAAAATAATTCAAATTTTAGAAGAAAAAAATCTAAAATTGGAGGGAAAAATGTCCAAAATTCTATCTAATATAATCTACATTCTCAGATAAAAAAGACCAGATTTAAGAAAAAAAAGTCCAAATATACAAAAAAAAAAAAAAGGTCAAATTCTCAGTTGTTTTTAATTATTTACTTAGATAAAACCTGTAAAGCTCCTTTTTGTGCACAGAAAGGAATCAACAAGGGAATTGGTAGAGAACTGGATCAATACGTTGAAACATTAAGGGCATTTGTATCAATAAAATCTTGTCAATACATCATACCTATACCAAGTTACACATGCACTGATTGCATTCTTCAGTGTTAAAACAGATATTTTCTCCTCTAAAGTGAAATGTTATATGGAAACAAAAACAAGTTCCTTAATGAGAGAGAACAGCTCTCATTAACCTGCTGCTCATAATTAGCTTTTTATCATGTTAACATGGATCAGCTCTTCCTCAGTGGCTCTAAACTGTCATTGACTCTGAGCCGTTTGCTACATTTCTTTCTGCTGAGACTGTCGGCTTTCTGCTACGAGCTGATAAAAACTGAGAGGAAGGAAGCTGCTCTGTTTAATCGCTGCAGTCGCTGTTTTGTTTCTTCGCCTGAAACTCATCCAGTGACAGAGGAATGAGGAGGTCGGCTTTGTTTTCTCGCCTCTTTCAGACCTTTTGAAGCTCGACACAGCGCGTTAGATTCACCTTTGTAGATTCAACTGTGTTAAACTTTTACCAGTGTTTGGTATACTCATCATCCTCCCTCCTAAAACATCTCATCAACCTCCTCCAAAGGGGATTGGAGCTACTGGCGTTTACTTGGACGACACTCTGAGGCCTTGTGAGTCAATTTGTGAATCATTCCACTGCTCCTTGTTTTTGCGTCCCCTGTTTGTTCTGACTTGAAAGAAAATGATGTGAAAATATGAATTTCCTCCAGTGTGACATGCAGGATGCTGTGTACGGGTGATAAACCATTAAGAGGATATGCACGAGAAGATAAACACACACAGGTCAAGTCATTACTCTTTGTAGGTTTCACGGCTGTCAGCGGTGACTATCGCCGTCTAAGAGGACGCGGATTTCTGCCGCGGCTAACATGAATCGCCTGTACTCGGGGCCGCCTGACTGTCAGAGCGGCATCACAGAGAGATTGTGAAGCTCTGACAGGGACACAGAGGATAGAGACATGCTTGAAAGGTTGGGGTATTGAATTTTACTTCCTGACAGCTGGGTGACCTTTCGGATCTCAAGGGGGACGAGACAGAGATGGATTTCTCAGTCGTCGGCCGAGCTCGTCGCCGCTCCTCCCACAGGGTTAAGAATTAATGCTCCTTTCTAGCTCTATGCTAAGCAAGGAGACTCCAGCTGAACTGCGTGGAAGAAAGTCTTTCAAAGAAGAACAGGATATTCTCACGTCAACTCGAGCAATTAAAGAGGAGCGACGAGCTTTAACCGGGGTCATCTTTGCACTTTGCTTCGAAGAAGCTGTGGGAAAAAAACGGCTGCTGTTGAACTTGGGAACATCAGGGCAGCACACCCACACAGTAAATTGCCCCCTGTTCCCACTGTTTCTCTCTCCACACCTCCAAAGAGCCCTTATTCATAAATATATGCAGCATGACGGGGCCAGGTCCCATGCTAATGCTCTGAATACCAATGAGACTGGTCCTGGCTCTAAGTCTGCGTGGCAGATCTCTTCTTCTCTGGTGCCTCTGGGCTGAATTTACAATCCCACGTCCCTTCTTTCTGTGGCTGTGAGGTGAGAGTTACAAATCAGTTTCATCTGGCTAACTCTCTGCAGGATCACTGGGCGTCTCGAGGAGATACGAGATAAGAATGAGCCGACTTGTTTTATCTCTTTTTGAAAGCTCTCTTACTTGGAGTGGTATTTTCTTAGCCCTCTTCGAGTTCGCTGACTCTTGGCTTCTCTCATGTCGCTCCTCTTTGTTCCTGCCGAGTGTTCAGCGAGGGTTTAAAGCTGCTTAGATGATGCGGTCACGTACTGCTGGTCTTCCTGGCAAAGTGACCAAGAGCTGAAAATGATAGACTCGAAACGACAGCGAGCCATTTCATTCTCCATCTATCTTTTGAGACATCGCACCAGCGGCCAATAACGGTGCGTCTGTCCACGCTCCATTACTCCAACTGGCCAATGAGCCATCTACATGAAGGGCCTCATTGATTCCTCTTTACTCGTGCTTTGTGAAAATATGGAGCTCCTGATAGACTGGGATACATCAGCATGTGGCTGGACAACCAGGAAGTGGAGCATCAGAATTCGAAAACACATCTCCAATTCAGCGTGTGCTTCATTTTGGACTGAACCTGCAGAGCATTAAGGTCAGCAGTGATGATCCAGTCCTGCTCAGGGGCACTTGAGCAGGACACACGCCTGCCAACACCAGGGACTGATCCCAGATCATCCAGCTCAACGGACGCTCCTCGCTCCCACAGCACCACCTCACCACTGCTGTGTTTACTATTCACAGTATTCAGAGCATTCGCTATAAATTCTTCATGAGCGTGTCAAAATATTGTTGTGAAAAGCCACTTCTATATTTCATACCTTGCATCTTTTACTGTGGCGCTGTATCTATAATGCATAAAAGAGATTTTCTCTGCTTTCCAGGTTAAGAAGAATCACCAAAGTGGATCAGAAACTGCAGAAACCTTTAAGATATCTGGAGTCTGGCACTGTTGTAGAAACACTGTGACAGCTCGCCACCAAAATCTGCCAACAAATCAGAGAGAAACCAGTTGAATCCATAAGTTTGAGGCTGAAATGTTCAGTATATAACAGAAGCAAAAGTCTTCCACTGTAGCGCGTTTGTCCTCGTCACTGTCCCGATCAATGCCCTTAATCTGTGCCGCGACTCAATGTCAATCCCAGCGTGATATAATGACAGCGTAAGGAGCCTATGACGATATAATGCGACAGCTGGAAGCTCGGCAGCCGCTGGCTTGGAGTGAAATATCACCTCCAACTGCCACCGTGCCCTCGAAATAACCTGCCAACCCCTCTGCGACCCGTCCCTCCCCGCAGCTTTGACGGCCGCTCTGCTCACACCGTGAAACGTGTCCGATGAAAGGTTAAATCGAGGGGGCAGGCAGATTGACAGGCTGTCTTGGCAAAAGAGGAGGAGGAGGTGAAAATGTTTGGATTTCACGGGCGGCGCTGGTCACTAGTCTACGGGGAGCTGGCTGACAGGCCTGAGTCTCTCATATGTCGTGACCTGGTCTTTCCTCTCTCTGCCAGGATCAGTTTAAGGCTGACCAATCTGTCTGTTCAGCCTGTGTCCTGTCACTTTCTATCACATCAGCTGCTCTTAATGCACAAGAAGAAGAACATTCTGTCATTTTAAAGAGACCACAGGCAGTATTTTTGCATATTTCTGCATCAACTTGGATGGAGGGGAATGAATATGAAATGTACTGTAGTTTTTGTATACTGTACTCTTTACTTTAAATAACTTTGCATGACCTTATGACCTTAAAGTAGACTTTGTGTTGGAGTTGCTCTATTTTTTCTACTTGATAAATTCTGTTACATGTATTTGTGACTTAGTACAGATGACTTAATACACACAGACAATATAGGCCACTGTGGAAGCATTTTTATGACCTAACTCTTAAAGTTTGTCTTCCTGAATTTCATTTCAGTCGTTGAAATGATATGAAGATAATGTTTTGGGTTTACTACCTCGGCTGAACTTTGGAAGACTCACAGATTATATGTGCAGACAGAGCTCAGCGCCATAAAATCTATTCAAGTGAAAGTTTTCACTCTTTGTCCAAACACGAGCTGCATAATAGTCGCTTTAATGGTTCTTTCATTATTTTCCTGGAAGTTGAGAGGAATAGAAAATCACACCAAGCAGAACAACAAAGGCGCCTGCAAAACTCTGTTACGTAACTCTCTTCGAGATAATGACAAAATACTGCTCAGTTGTGCTGGAGGGGAACACAATTTTAAGAGAAAGCGGTTTATGTAAAAATCCCCTGATTTAATTTTTCTGACTATTGTCTCACATGACGAATGGCGCTGTCTTTGTTTGGTGAACTCGCCTTTGTGACAAGTTTTTTTCGCCCCTCTCTCCGAGCCCTGAAACATCCGTAATTACATTTCCCCATCTGTCTCCTCACACAATCCCCCATACATCACCATCACAACAATTCCATTAACTCCCGCTGCGTTAAATAAAGAGGGGAGAGAAAAGAGCGCTGCATTCATAAACAAACAAGAGATGATGCCGCTCAGTCGTTGGGAGGAAACATTTGACGAGGTTAATCCCTCAAAGCCGTTTGTTCTGAGATGTTTTCACAGAGATGCTATCGTATGACGGAAGAAATCAGCAAGCAGTGTTTCAACCTCTCCTCCTCCTCCCTCCACCTCCTCCTCTCTGCACTGTCTCCGTCTTTGTCTCTATGCCCTTGGCACCAGCCAAAAATCCCCCTCAAGATGGTGAAGTGCAAAGCGGCGACCACAAGGGAAGTAATTACGCCGAGTTTAAAGCGCAGAAGTCTTCAAATGAGGAGGGAGAAATCTGTCGATTGAACGACAGAAGCAACAGTGACCAGATAGTTTCAGACACTAATGAGAATCTCTTGACAAATTACCGTCAAGGTTTGTGAGCAGGCAGAGACAGGGACACAGCAGGCGCAGAAACTCACAGAGACTCACAGAGACTCACAGAGACGCTGTGCATGTGTGAATGTTAGCTCCCACTTGTGTTCCACTCCAGAAGATTCCTTCATGTGCTCTTATTCGCTGCATTGATTTTCCATGTTCAGCATCACCTGTTACATCAACATAAATCCTCATGTGTGCGCTCAGTGGAGATTCTGCCCTCCTAGATGTAATTAAAAGCTGCAGAACTGCACTTTTGTTATTAATACTTGTCCAGTCCTACTTTTAGTCATTTCTTAAGTCATATATTAAGTCGTCCTCACCATGGGGTCTGACATCTGCAAAGCAGGGTTTTAACCAAACTTAACCACCCTCTGTTTCCACAACTGATGTCTGTATTCATGTATTTCCTTTCCTCCAGTAAATCAATCCCATTCTCCTACATTTTTATCCTCCCGTTCATAAGAGCGGACTGAAAAGTAGCACTCTGTCTTTATGAGTGCTCTGTCTCCTTGTGTACTCTCTTCACGACAGAGAGGAGAGGCGAGCGGAGCTTTCAAGGTCACTTTTACAATAACCAGTGTGTTATGAGAGAACATTGGAAGAAAGCACAGCGCTTTGACAGACTGATGTTTTGTCCTCAGTGCAGTATATTAGCTTTAATTTCCACAGAAGGGTCCGTTGTTTGGAGGAACTAACTGCTTTTCATCCGGTGAGTGTAGAGTGAAGGTTGTTGAGCAATTCCTGGAGCTGTGATTTCTTTTCTGGTCTGGAATTACAGCTGATAAAAGCAGCTACGTACACAGTTAGAGGAATTATTCTGGAGCTGGAATACAGGAAAATTGTCAACCGGTGTTTAAAAGTGTTAGTTTTAGTGATGCAAACAGTTATTGGTTGTGCATCTCTGTACTATGTTGAAGAGCAAACCTCGATGCCATGCTTAATTCTGATTCTGTTCATTTTTATTGGCAGAAAAACACTGTTGTCCCATGGGTCTTTTGATGGATTTGCTTGGTTACGTGTGGACGATATTTTTGTAAACAATCAGGTGCGGACAAAAGTATTTGTAAGAACGAATGAGGGGGACAAATATGTGTGTACAAGGCCTTTGAGAAACTTTTGTAGCATGGTTAAAGTGTGAAATGTGCAGTTTATGACCTGATAATTCCATTAATCCTTTCAATAACGCATGCTCAGCGTGATAGCTGCTCAGAATTCAGAGTTTTAACACGTTGAATTTGAATTTTTATCCCCTAATGTTTTTTTCTTACTTAACAACCTGGTATTTTTATTACAAGTTAAAGTTTAATGATCCAAACCAGCCCTGAATCCCTAAAAAAGTGTCAAGATTCTCAAAACCTGGCTCTAACTCCAGCTCATGAAGCATTTACAAGTTAGTGTTTTTATCTGTGCTCTCCCTGTGGGAACATTAAGGCTTTAAAGCACAGGTAAAACCATACATCACACACACTCAGCCACTCACACACACACACACACACAGTGTTTAACACCCCCTCTCATGCACAGACACGAGCAAGGCCTGGAGATGGATAGTGGGCTTAATATAGTGTGCTCAAGACAAGGAGGGATGGGGGACAAATTGGAGACGGATGTACAGTCAGAGCCAGAATCAATAATAAAGACTTTCATTTCCAAACAAAATGAGGCACCTGGAGTTGATGTATGAACGTGGCGCTGATGTATGGACCTGGATGCTGCGCGTCCATCACAGTGACAGGAAACCTGACCTGAGACCAGCATGTGACAAATGACTGACAGAAGCAATGCTGCGTTAGCTCAATAGCAGTAATCAGATCAGCTGAGGGAGAGTAAACAAAAGATCTGTGGGAGACTAGTGCGGCTTGTTTACTCCGCCTCCGTTTCTTTGTATATGTGACTCAGCCTGAAAACACATAATATTATCATCTCCAGCACTACAATCGCTTTCTTTGTTATTGCTCGCAAATGTTGGTACAATAGAAGCTGAGGCGGACTTGTGATGTGTAGCAGCTCATCGCGTATTCACGCTGCAGGCGATCTGAAGTCCGTTCTTCTCCCACAGAGCTGAAGAGCTGAGACGTTGTGATCAGGTGCCAAATATAACAGAGGTCACGGGGTCGTTGAAGCTTCTCAATATGCAGAAATATGACAAGTCTGTCTCCAATTGAAGGCTTGGCTTTGCTGTTTCTCCTGTCATCTGTTTTGAACGGGTGTAGATCAGGGTGCTGGAGTCAAAGTTGGGTGAAGTTTAGGCTGAAAATGTAGCAGTAAAGCTGGAAATAATGACCTGACTCAGCACAACGTGGACTTTTGTCTCGCCCTGTGTATCTAAAACCTACTTTCTAAACAAAGCTTCCTGCGTTGTCCCATTGTGTGTGTGAGAGTGCAGACACACAATAACTTCAGCCTTTTCAATGCTTTCCAGTCAGGTACAGCTTGAAGTAATTATTTTCTTTAATGACTGCAGTGGTATGCGTCTCATGGAGACTTTGGACGACGGCTGCGTCCATAACGAGGGAAATGAAGAGCTTTTAAGTCCTTCTTTCTGACATTTTTCACTTCATTTTGTGGTGAAGTAATGCACTTCCAGGAGCTTCTGTGACACCAAAACTCAATGTGATGTACACGTTGACTGCTTTTTATGAACTGAAAGAAAGTGTTTGGAGCAGAGCAGCACGATCACTGCATACAAATGTCATAACTGGAGGAAACATCTGCGTGTCACGAAGCCCAGAGCTCATTCGATGTTGTGCGTTTTGGCATCAAATCACTGTAATCATGTGTATAATTTCTGTCTTTGTGCAGGAGCACAATACTAGAGGTTTTAAACATGCAGTCTGTGGTTGAGTGGGTGTGGTGGAGTAATTACAGCACTATAGTCAGTGTTTTGTCCACGGTTAATAGAGATTAATAAGATAATTTCTGCATGCAGGAGGAAATTAATTAATGTACAATGTTCTGACCTCGATGTGTGCAACCTCTAACATCCCTAACCACAGCAGGCCCTTGAATAATGATTTCAGAAGCACTTTTCATTCTCTTTAATGAAAGGAAATTAAAAAGCAGGCACACATTTACACTCCTCAGTGCTTTTGACGCAGGTACAATTCTTTCTTTCTCCTGTGAGAAAGGATCAGATTTGACCTCTTTTGTTTTTTTCTTTCCTGCAAGTCAAGGTTGTCATGTTTGAGCTGTATTCAAACTTTCTGCAGCAGGAAAAGGGTTGAACACTTGGACTAAGTGTTCACTTACACTTAGAGACACACCTGGTTTTACACAGACCCCCTGCAGAGCGGCTCCAAAGAAACCACACAGAGGAAGCTCCTCCATAATTACATGTCATGGATTGGTTAGCTGCAGCTGCACTTAGTGACCTATTATCATCCTGAAGAACATCTCTGAGGCTGTTGTATCGTAAGATGTAGAAAAAAGACTTTAAAAGAGGAGAGAAGTAAATGTGAAACGCTGCTAAATGATTCATATCACAGGCAAAACAAATCTTCATACTTGTTATCAGTATTATTGTTTAATGAACCAACTGGGAGCTGAGTAAATTAGATCATGTTGTAATCTTTACTCAATTTTTGTTTCTATTTGAGAACTGAATTAATCACATTTTAATTCTGTTTAGGACGGATTCGTCTTTATCTGGGAAAAAAAAACTAATTTCTCTGACGAAGATCGGGCGATAAAAATCTGAAATTAAAGCTACCTGAGGGAAATGATGTCAAAGTCATTAAATTAAAGCAATTAAGTATTTCCTCTGCTCGTAGAGGAAGCTGTGCGTCCTGTTGCAGCCTCATGGAGGTGTTGAATGATTGTGATTTCGTGCGTTTTGTAATCTGCACTTGACAAAAACACCCCGATCAGAACAAAACCAAGCATGTGTGTGTGTGTTTGTGTGTGTCCTCTCGCCCCGGCCACTTGATATAGACGCTGTATCACTTCCATAATGCTCCCTATCACGGTAAGCCTCTCTTCCATGTTCAA
Source organism: Thalassoma bifasciatum (assembly GCA_008086565.1). Classification (NCBI taxonomy): domain Eukaryota; kingdom Metazoa; phylum Chordata; class Actinopteri; order Labriformes; family Labridae; genus Thalassoma; species Thalassoma bifasciatum. The sequence goes on from RPOG01000328.1 coordinate 399,074, forward strand.
ACCCAGCGCTGCTTTGCCTCCTTTCCCATTTCAGGCTGCACTCACTGTAATAGAGTTCGCTATCACCTTCTCCCAATGGGGCAACTTTGCCTCCCAGCCAATCTCTTTAGCTGTATGTTTTTATACTGTCCCTGGGTGTGAGTCATGGGTCAACAATGAAACTCTCACTACCACTCCCCCCTCCTCCTCCGCCTTCCCTCGCTCTCCATCGGTGCTCAGAGACCCCGGTGCCTCGCAGAGCGTGGGCCGCCCGATGTTGGATCGTTGGAGCGCTGCAGTGTCAACAACCTCTTCATGCTTTGTGCAGGGGTGAATAACTCAGAGCATCCCAGCTGAGATGCGTTTTACTTAGCGCGGCGCGATGATGGAGCTGTGTGCTGTAAACACAAGACATTCAGAGCTGCAGGAGCTAAATTCATACGAAACATGATGATAAATCTTAATAATATAAAGGATATTGACACACAACTCCGTCCCTTGAGATTGAAATTTCATGTTGAAATTCTTTGTCTGCTTACTTTTTGAGACGGCGCACCAAATTTACATAGTTTTAGAGTCTTGTTGATTATTTCTTTTGGAAATGGAGATGATTTAAAATTGAAATGAGTCTAAAAAGGTGAAATTTAATAACCCACCATGCAGGCTACTCCCTTAATGAATGAAGTTGTTTATCTGAACCCAAACTCAATAAAAATTCTAATTTCTCTGCTCTTTCAACTCCAAATCCCTCCTTCTCCAAATATTCATTTGTAAAACTAAAGTAGTCCAAAGTCATTCAGGGTGATTCAGAATTTAAGTCCAAAAGATTCACGTTATTTGACCTCTGAAGAGCTGAGCCTTTGTCTGGTTTGCGTATTTTAGTTATACCTGTAAATTAGCTATGGGTGTAATGTTGTAATATTAACACAAGATAACTTAAGCAGTGTCCCTAAATGTGAGTAACAGGTAGAATTGTTTGTAAGATAAGCATCATGGGTCTTAAAAGCAGGAATGTAAGGTTCACATAATCCAGCAGCTTGTGTAAGAACTCGGTTGTTTCTCAGATGGTGCTCGATGTAACTTTTGTTTTTCATAAATGCTGCTTTGATGAGATGAGAGTGCTGTGGTTCTTTTTGGTTGTCACAATCTGAAAATCTCTTTCGCTGACGTCTTTCAGCGGCTCTTTGTGTTCACTCAAGGACTCGGTAACAATGTTCAAACTGTGGAGTGAAAACGTACTCAGGGAAAATAATAGTGATGGATCAATTTTGAGAAAGTACAAAGTTGTAACCCTGAAATCTAAAAGAAAATCCTTTTTTTTTAGACATTTCCTGAGTTTTCAGAAGAGAAACTGAGGATAAGGGGCTGTGTGTATTTGACCCCCTGAAGGATCCTTAAGTTGTGAGTATTTCTGCTTCGTATCCACTGATTGACCCCTCATTTCCGGGGCAGCGTTGGCAATCCCTGATTTACGTTTGACATCTGTTTCTGTCATCTCGCAAACAATCCCCGTTTTGAAAATCATGCAAAGCTGATTGGAGTCTGTGCAGAGGGTGTGTCAGCGTGAACGTGGTGATTGAAAAGATGTATTGATGTTTGGTGCTGCGTGCTGATCAGAAACACAGACAGAGAGGTGTGTTTGTAAAAGTGAAAATCCAGGCGTCTTCATTAAGCTCTTTGATGTAAAACCTCCGTCATAGCTGGAACATCTGTGCCGCTTGTTCTAATGGCTGCTTAAAGACTGATATTACAGCGCGAAATGCAAATTTAATCCCACAAGACTTCACAACGATCAAACCATGTCCCATCAACCAAGCTGCCACCAATTCCCATCGCTCTTTTCAGAGTTATCGTGCACCCAGAAGGCCGTTCTGTCTGAGACACAGCAAAAGAACAGATGCCATATTGTGTCGCCTGTTTATTTCTCTTCTTCTGCTTTTCAATAAGGGGGCAGGAAGTCATCGTCGTGGTTCAAATGGAAAGCACAGAAACATGTCTTATGTATTCCCACACTCTCAATAAGCTCCTTCCTCTCCTCACATAAAGCACAGCAGTCTCTTGGCAACTGGCACATAATTCTTTTCTATTAGAGGCTTCAGGATTAATAATTATGTTGTTTAATCTGAAGCGTGGCTGGAGTCCAGCGTGGTTCCCATCGCTCCGTTGTGTTGCAGTGCGTTTAGGGCTCGAGCGAGCGAAGGGGTCGCTCAGGTCTCTAATGCGGTGTCCTTTTATAGAAAGTCAACAGCTGCAGAAAAGAAAATCCAATGAGCAAAGAGCAGGTTTCTCGCAGAGACTCCAAATAGAACAATTTACACACAACTGGGGACCTGGAGTCAAATCCTCTGGAGCCGAGAGCTAATTAAGAGTATGACCTCACACAGAGGGAGGCGTAAACAACGTCTATCCCCTTTACTCTGACTGATGCCTTTTAGCTTCCTGTGCACATGTGTGGGAGTCAGGAGAGGACAAGCAGGAAATATGTCAGATACACTGCTAGAAGTGAAATCCAAGTGAAATAAATGTTTTTTGACTTGATAGAAGAAGTTCAGACATCATTTTAGTCTTTTGATATCTCAAAAAAGAGCATTTTTATAGACTTGTCTGATGATAGTGGCTCATTTCAGGAATGATAAGAACTTTTACAAGATTTCAGCTTATTGTGAAGCCTCTCGACATATTGACCTTTGACCTTTACAGCTAAAAAGGCCGCAGTAGACTGAAAAGCAGCACAGTGAATCCCTCATTGTGAGAGGGCAAACAGTTGTTACGTGATGTTTTCACATATTTTTCATCGACTGTGAAGCTTTCTGGATGTGTGCGAGTATCAGATATTTCTTTTGTAGCAGGAAACAATGTCTGCGAAGAAGAAAAAATTGTTTGAACACATAGTTTGTCCTGAGAAACTGGCTCTTACTTGATGAAACTCTTCAGGTATCATCTCTCTGAAGTTATTTCCTGCCCTGTCTTTGAAGCTAATTCATCACTGTGGCAGCCTAATGAAAATAGGTCAGTTGATACAACATCCACCAGATTTATTGGAATTTGTCGTCCTTCATAATTTACTCGGAGACTGATCACACTTTGGGGTGAAAAAAAGAAACACAGGCTGTCATTTGACGGATACCTCCATCACACAGGTCGATTGAACTAGATTCAGAGCACTTTGATGTGTGATGAGGAGGATCTGCTGATGCGCTGAGGCCACAGAGAGTGTGTTACAGAGATGAACTTAAAAATAATCCCTGCATGGCCGCGCTAAGGCACCGCGACTGATGTGCGTTATTTAGATTCAAGTCAGGTTGTGTTGGTGTGAGTAGTTCACGGCGCAGTGTGCGAGTGTTTCACTCAGTGACGGTTGAAGCTGAAGGACGTTTGCAGCAGATAAACTGCTTCTGATGGATCCACAGCGACCGTCTCCCGGGATGGGACCTGTGACCTTTCTGATAAAAGAAGCTCGACTGAGCCACAGCGTTTCCTTTTATAGAGCCGAGGCAAGGTCAAGAACACGCCTGTGTAACCTCAGGGAGACTTTATGTGTGATTTGAACGCTGATTCTGTCCATGATTGCATCTTAATGGGTTCTGCACAATGAGCGTGTCTGCTTTAGAGGATAATTGACCATTAAAACCTTGACTTTACTTTGATTGTGTGCGTTTCATGCACCTCTAATTGAAGCGTCAGCTGTTTCTGTGGATGCAGAAGTGATCATTTTCTGCGTGTCACTCAAAAGCTGGAACAAGACATCAGGACCATTACTGTATTCTTCTGAATATAAGACTAAGTTTTTTCCTGGAAAGCCCCTCTGAAAAAGTTGGGTTGACTTATTTTTGAGGACTAGAACTAAGAACAGCTACACTACTTTCTCTCTCTGTGACAGGTCCCACTGACAGAGGAGACGCTCAAGTATTTGAGACGTAGAAAAAGTGACCTGGATCCATCTTTGAACTGATTGTGCCTGTGAGTAACATAAATCATTATTTATGTGGAGTATTTAATCCATGGTATGTGTACTCCATTAATGTGTCATCCTGCATGTTACCTTTTAATGTGCCTCTAATCCCCCTCCTATAATTGTCTCTCTTAATCCCATCTTCTCTCCATGGACAACTCAGAGGATTAATGTAAAAATCACATTCAAAGTGTCAGAGAAGGTTTCATGCTCCATTCTGACGCTCTCATGCTTCCTGCTTATTTGTTTTATGTTTTTTAAAGCATGACATTAAATTGAAATTTGCTCGCCCAGGCGTTGCAGGAACACTGCTCGTATTATTTCTTAAATCATTGCATTCGGCTCCTCTTTGATTTTTATCTGAGAGAGGGAAATGAAGGCTTTTATTTCTGGGAGTCACACACATCACTTTTGGGCTTAATCTGATTAAACGTGGATCATATTTAAGGAGGAATCTGAAACAGATTTGTGTTTTTGGTTTATTTTGATACCAGCGATGCTTTACGGAATTCAATTTAATCACTTTTTGAGTCAAACAAAAGTCAAAATAGCCGCAGTGCTGCCGCTCACAGCTCAGGACAGAATATGTTGATAGGTGGAAAATGTTGAAGGGCCACTCTGAAGTCTTTTAAAGGCTGCGAGTGGCCCCTGAGTGGGACTACAAGCACCACTGATGCGCAGTAGCAGGTGTCACAGAGACCATCAGAGCCCATAATTAACTGGAGGGGCTGGCTCCTCTACAAAACTTTCCTCCAGAGCGTGTTTGCATAGTGATAAGGAATGTTTTATTGAAGGTGTGATACGGCCTCCCCCGCAGAGGACGGGAGCCCAAATCCGAATCACACAGGGCGGCACGTTGCTTACGCTCCCCTCAGTGCGCGAACCCATCCAGGAACACACGAGTGAAATCGGGGTCATCACACTCCCCCGTAAAGTTCCCTGCGAGTGTGTGAGCGAGTGGGCATGTGTGAAGAGAAGTGAAGGAGGCAAGTGAATGAAAATGCGAGGCAGCAAATCTCTGAGTAAATCCTTGGCCGTCTATTTATACATTCTTTTGAAAATCCTCTCCTTCTCACTTTCACGGTGGATACAGTCTCAAAATGGAGCGCCACTGCAATTCTGCTCACTCAACTGCTCAATGCTATTTTTATGGACAACAACAATAGGTAACCATCATGACCAACGACCATTAACAGCAGCAGCACACAGAGTAGTGTGCCGCGGCTCCTGCGGGGCGTGATGAAAGGTGGTGCCCTGCTCCTGGAGGGAAACACTGCAACAAGCTGACGGGGAGATTCGTTACCTGAATGATGCTTCCGGGCTTTTGTACAGTGGCCAAGAAATATGAGGGCCAGGGTTTCTGCCCCATTGGCTGAGAGGAACATTTCCCCGCAGTGTTGCCATTAGTTTGCCGGCCTCCTCCTCTTCCACCTCGAGCTGTGATTCTCCCTCACAGCTGTTTTTCACGCCCATGTGAAGTATTGCACCGTGCCGCGCCGAAATGCATCACACAGAGAGTTTGTCAGCTCAGGAAATATGAGCATATGTGCCGCTTTATGTGTGGGGCCGCTCGGCTGCCGAGCGTTACGACACCTTGTGCCTGCCCACGCCGAACAATGGCAGCTCCCTCCAAATCAGGTCGTAGCATTTGCATAGAAATTGGTTCTAGATCGGGAGATGGGTCCTCAAAAAAAGTCCCTCTCTCTCCACTTTCCTCTCTCTTTGTGTCTGTCAAACACACACACACACACACAACTAAACAGAGTCATAAAGAGAGTGTGTTCCTTTAAGGCCCAATCACTTGGAAACATGGAGCGCTCCTCAAGGAAGTCAGAGGAGAGGACATGATGAGAAATAGATCTAAGGCGTCCCCTCATGTTTACCAAACGAGTGGAAGAAGATTTTTAACAGGCAGGAATTCTGAGCACGGCATTCCCTTTTAAGATATCTGCGATTTACAGGCCTCTGCTGCTCCAAACTCCAGGCCGAGTTGATTCATATTCATGTGTTGATTATATAAGGAGTTCCTCTGAGTTTATCAGCCGGGAACTGCGATTGTCTTTGTTGTTTTCGGCTTTCTTGGAAAGTAAATATGAGGCTGACATGGCAGGGAAATGTAAAAGAAAGAGAGATGCTCATTTTATGGATAACATCAAAAGTCCTTTAGAGTTAGTGTGCTGTTTTTTTTCTTTTCAGAGGCGAATTTGAGGAGAGCGGCGTCCACTTTCAGACCTCCATCCCTGAGGATTAAATCTGTCTGAAGTATCCGGAGTGCAGAGGCAGAAGTCCAGGTCTGTGTTTATGTTTCTCCTCCACCTTTTGGAGATTGTCCACCTTCCTCTTGGCAGTTTGGTTCTAAAGTAAAAGGCTCTTTCTGTGTGGGCAGAAATGAAACCTAACAATCTTCAATAAATGCTCAAATTGGTAGTCGATGCTTCTAAACAACAATCGACTAACACATATTATTTCAGACACATGAAAGCAGCGCTATAGTTCCTCTGGTGAAGCAGCTTTTCACTGTAGAGTAATAAATTCTGAGTCAAAGTTTCTGGCAAGGCCAAAACCCTCGACTGCCGCTCTTCTCTGATGCTCTCTTTGCCAGTCTCTCACCGCCTGGGCGGATAAAAGCAGACACCTCCTCCATAAACCTTTTGAAGCCTCCCTGAACCTTTAACACTTGTTCCTGGATGGTGAAAAAGGCATTTTGGAGGAGCCAGAGCCAAGAGGGGAGCTGATAAATGTCATAGGTTGACGGTTAAACCTCGGACCGAGCAGCAGGGGTCCTGAGAAAGGGAGCAGAGAAAATGGCATTCTGTTGTGGAGACACTCAGCTAAAGTGACAGCTACCACAGCGGGCATCATGAGCTAATGCCAGGCTGCCTGATGCAGGTGTCTGCACCTAAAGAGCACCTTTCACTCACATCTGCCACGTCAGTGTGTGAGGCCGCTGACATCCGCTCGCTAAGTTAACAGCTGGAAAGTTTTCTTTTCACTTTGGGAATGTCATATGTGTGATTTGCAAAGTGAAGACGCCTATTTTAAGAGTGACACCCTCAGAAAGGAACTCATCACCTTTTCGCGCTGAAATATGAGCAGGGAGCAGAACGTATCCTGGTGTCAAGAGAAACCTGACAGATGTCTGGCGGAGAGGAAAATCAGCCGCCTCAAGCAACTTTATGGCACATTATCTGCCAAGGACACTTTGTTTGGCTGCGAGGTGATGATGTATGGCGTTTGTTTAACACAGAAAAGTCTTTCTTATGTTTCCACTCAAAGCTGGAGGTTGACACATGATAATGGGCTAGGGGCTGTTGTGAATATTAAAGCTGCAAACATGTTTTATGGGCTACTTCAGACACTCATTAATATTGATTTAAGGCTGTTTTCATTTATGTTCCATATGTAATACATAAGTTAGCTGGTGACGGTAATGAAACATGGCACAATATTTCTGTAAGATGTAATTGAAGGTGACGTATGATTCAAAGAGGCTGGAAGCTGCTTGTTAAAAGTTCATGTTGTGTGTTTGACTGGAGAGCAGCCAGAGCACGCATTAACAGCTGATGCATGAGGAGGTTTTTTTAGAAGTGTCACGAACTCCTTAAAGCCTGTTTGCTGATTGTACCACATTGATTAACTCAAGAGGAAAAGAAGCCATTCATGTGATTATTTTTAAATGAAGGAATGTGTTGTCTTTTTACCATTTCAGACACTATAAAGGAGTTGACAGATGTTTCTCTGTGTGTCAAGCTCTGGGGACCTTTCCAGGACTTGGGGCCTTGAAGACTGGACTCATATTTTATTGTAGGGACTCGACTATAACACTGGTAAGTAGTAGGAATAGTGTAATCTTTATTCAACTGTAACAAACACATATGTTTGTATTGCTTAGAAGTTGCTTCACTCTGTAGTCTGCAAGCAGGGATAGAGTAAGACATGGTCTTCATGTGGACCTCAGTGTTATAGTGGCATAAATCAAATGTGGAATCTGTTTGGTTTAGTTTATTCTTTTTCCTGAGAAGCTTGAAAATGTGACTTGGGCCATTAGTTATAAAGGGGAACGATGAAATACACAGATGTCAGTAAGGTTAAAATAATGTCACTGCTGCAGGTGGACGACATGCTGCGTTATGGCTCAGTTTGAAGAAAGCGAATGTATTTTACCTGCAAGTCTGGAGTTGTAATTTGCCAAAACGGATGAAATATGATGTTAAAGTTCTGTGAAAAGAAAGCAGACACATGGAGCGGTGCCACACGCTCCATCTGACTGAACACAGTGTAATAAGCTCCTAAATAAAAGAACATTGGGTGAGGCCTCCTTCTATTTGCCATTTACCAGAACAACCTGAACAAAGCATTGATTGGCTTTATTATAAAGCATTAAGAACTAGCTTGGCAGGTATAAGACTGTCTTGGATCCAGCGTTGCTTCTGTCAATAAGGATAATTTTAATTTTTTGTCCTTCTGTGAGTTGGACTCCCATCGAGCTGCCATTTCATTGTTTCCTTTTTACGTGCGCGACAGCAGACTGAGTGCTCTTTTTGAGTATTTATGCCCTTGCCTTTTTGAAATGGAGAGAAGTTACACAGCAGGAAATGAAGGTATGCACCAGATAGGAGCTTTAACGGTTGACATAAAGGTAAGTTAACAGCACGAGGTGTTTTACAGGCAGCTGAAGTGAAGAGTGTGAGCTCATGGCTTTGTGAGGACCCTTCAATTTAACCGCGTTTGTGGAAAGGTCTGGATGTAGTGAGTAATATGGAGCACGGTGAATTGTGTCTGGCTTTCGAGAAGAAAGTCGTCCTCTTCTGCTCTGCAAACGAGTGAGGATGTGAACATTATTGACATTAAGCGTGTAGGCGTTTTTGGGCCAGCGAGGGGGACGGCCCAGCGTGTCCTTCAGTCTCCTGTGGCTGTATTCAGCGTTTGCCTCGGTGACCCAGAACTATCCCGCTGACAGAAAGTGCTACCTCATTTCAATGCTAATGTGCCGTTATGGGTATTTTCAAAGCCTTGCTGCTATTTATTATGAATCAGCTTACCTGAGAGGCGCCGGTTAATCCCGTAGATCCCAGCACAGCTGCTGAGGTCACAGAGATAGTGTTTAAATCGACTCCTTTATGATTCACAGGGGGCGACTACAGGCACGCTTTTCCACCTGTTTTCCTGCAAATCCATAAGAAGCATCAAGGTAAGGATCAGAGGATTAAGTAAGTCATTTTTTCACATCACAAGAGCTCATTGTTTGTTTCGAAGTGCGTGTGTTAACTCTGTTGTGCCATGTTTCTGTTGTTGAAGCCCCCCCCCCATGAGAAGGTTTTGTTGGATAATGAAACAGTGATGCCTCTCTATGACCTGAAAGTGGACTGTGCACAAGATGTACAATTTCTATTAATCAATTTCACACTCAACAACTGTTGATTTACAACGCAGTGAAGAAGCAACCCATTGTTGTATGTCCTTCACAGCAGGGTTTGATGTGAGCGGAGGATTCCAAAGTTGAAATAAAGCATGTGGAGATTAATGAAACAATCTTTGTCCAAGGCCTGAAAGATTGACAAGATATGTTTTAATTTTTTCTTTTAATGTTCTGTTCCTTTCTCTCTATCCAGGAGAGCAGTGTAGCTCCAGACTGGCCTACAAGGGACAGACAAGCAGGACGGGCTGGTTGGAGAGCGCGAACACCTGGCTGAAGATCCGTCAGTGAAGATGCAAGGAGAAATGCCTTAAAGACAACACTTACACCCAAAAACAATGGACAAGATCACAGCTCAGGTTGATGTAATTGAAAGACAAAGAGACATTTGTACTAATGTTTCCAGTAACAGGATGAGAACCTTGTTTCCCTCATTGTGAGCTGTGTAAAAGGACTTCTGTGATTTTCCAAATCAATTAACTGACCCATGAATGTGAAATGTCGAAGCACAGCGTGAAATGTGGATGTGTGATTGTATTCTGAATGCATCTGTATAAGCTTCCTCCTGCTTTTGTCATTGTTGCTTTACTGTAGTTGCACCCAAGATGATCAGTGTAAAGTGGAGTATTGTGTGATGTAAAAATGTCCATCATCATCATCACACAAGTCTTTTCTGCTAACTTCTGATGAGGTTAAATTTGAAAATGTCTTTTCTTTGCAGCCTTGCTGGTTGTGTTTTTTTTTTTCTTCCCCTGATGATGTGTGAATGTTTGTTGATGAATCTGTAAAGGTGAAATGTGCAAGGCTGAAATGTTCACAAGAAACAACTTCTGAGGTGTATGCTGTCTGAAATGTGTTCAATAAAGATTTGAGGAATGGTTGAAAGGGTTGGGTAGTTCTTTGTATTGGTCACAAAGCATGTAATATTTCAGACAGATTGATTAGTCTGAGTGTCATCCATATAATGAAGTAATACTAATAAAAAGAAGAATATGAATAATCTATCTACCAAAGCAGCTTGAAGTGCTGTATAAGCACTGGCTGTCAGATGAGTTAATTGGATAATAGGCAGCACTAAACATGTGACTTAGGCCACGCCCACTCGCCTCAATACTATTGGCTGCACTCGACATGTGACTAAGGCTGCGCCCACTTGCTGAAATGCTATTGGATGACAGGTGAGTGCGTGGGCGGAGTTTTGCAGAGTGCTGTGGGTATAAAAGCTGAGAGGTTCATTCTCCTTTCAGGACCCACCAAGGTAGGTTCTCAGGTAACGCTCTGGTACTTTGAGCAATTTCTTCCCTGCTGACTGTTTCTCTGTTTTTGTTCCTCCCAGGTGTTTCAAGCAAGCTTGGACCTGGCTCCCCAACAAGGTAGGTTCACCAGTCTTTGTCCAGCCTTGGCTCCTTTGACCATCTGTTTTCCCTGGATGTCTGCAAAGCTAAGCTAGCTTGGGTCTTGGACCCTTGTTAGCTAAGTGCTTGGTCTCCAACTGTTTCTGAAACTCAATTCTCCTCTGGTAATTTTCCCCCCAGAGTCTCTGCTTGGCTGGCCTGGCTGTTTGTTCCAACCAGGTGTGTTGAGTTTAAGTGCTTTGCCCAATTGTTTGCCAACAAGCAAGTGGCTTTTTTGCAGCCCAAGGTAAGTTTGCTCTTCTGTGAGTGACTTTGACCAAGTCTTCTTGTTCCAATCCACTGATTTGTTGTGCTTTCTTTTCAGGATGTAGGCTGGAAAAGCAGCTTGGAAAAGTTTGTCCCAACCAGGTGGGTTTGTGGTGCATTTGTTGCCCCACTTTGACCAACTTTTCTTGTTCCAATCCAGTAACTCTTTGCTTTCTTTGCAGGTTGTCTGCTAAGCTAAAGTGGCCTTGACTTTTCTCCAAGGTGGGTTGACAGATTAGCTAAGCATGTTCAGCTCCACGTTGACAAACATTTTTGTCCCAATCCACTAACTGACTCAATTTTGTCTCCTCAGGTGTTATGCTAAGCTTGCCTGGGTGCCCAAACCAGGTGGGTTTCCTGATTTGAGTAGCAAATGTAGTTCCACTTTGAAATGGTTTAATTCCAAATTGCTAACTCCACTTTTGTCTTTTCAGGTAGTAAGCTAAGGTAGCTTGGATGTGTTCCCAACAAGGTGTGTTTCCTCATTTGTGGTTAGAAATTGTAGCACTCATTTCAACTTTTCGGAGAAATCCACTAATGAATTTTGCTGTACTTTCAGAATTGTGGCTAAGCTACACTAGCTTGGAAGTGTTGTTGCCACCAAGTACAAGGTGGGTTTTTTTTATTTATTTTGTTCAGTTTCTTTGGCTCCATTTTGACAAAGTTTATCTGCGATCCACTGACTCCATTTTTTTTTCCAGGTGTGACTAAGTGAAGCAAGCATGGATGTGGACTTTTCAGCCAGGTGGGTGAGCTTTGGATTATTTCCTAGATGAAAGTAATAATTGGGAATTTTATTTCCAATGAACTAACTTTGTCTTGTTTTTATTCCCAGGATCTGGACTTCCCTTGTGCTTTTCCTCCAGCCTTGGTGCGTGTCCTCTTGTGTGATCTTTTAATTTTTTATTTGCACCACTTTGACCAGCCCTTAGTGTTTCAATCCACTAATTTGTTTTGCTTTGTTCTCAGGATCTTGGATATGTTAAACTGGCTTGGCACTGTTCCTTCCAAGAAGATTGGTTTCAATGTTTCCAAAAAGTAAATAAATTGAAATAAAACCTTTTCTGAGTTAAAATATTGTGGTTAATTGAACTCATTAATTTTGTTTTGTCTTTTTGCCCCTCCTCCCCAGGAACTTCCTGAACTTCCTTGGGGCTGGTCCTCCAGTCCCCACCACCTTTGTCCACGCCCCTGAATTCTGACCCCCTCTGTTGCCTCGGTGTCCGCAAGATGGGATTTTTCCAGGTCGCTCTTCGAAGAAACACCAGCAGCCGAATAAACACTTTTCAACAAAGTGGGTTTGCGTTGCGCATCTTACCTGGATTTGAATTTGCATCTGATTCTTTCCACCCACTAACTTAAGTTTCGCTTCTCCCCCAGGATGTGGATCTCCTTGGTGCTTGTCCTGCAGCCTTGGTGAGTATCAACGCACCCACAGCACATTTGTCCGCTCCCCGAGCTCTGACCCCACTGAAGCCCCGGTTGTCCCTCCACTTAAGTGGGTGACGGCTCCTGCTGAAGCCTCGGTTGTTGCCCCGGTTGTCCGCTCCTCTCTCACTGCTGCGTATCCTCCTGTTGTCTCGTAGCCCCGGTCCGCTCCCATCTCGCTGGGGAACACCGTTCCCCCGTGGTGTTTTCCAGCAGATGGGATTTTTTTCCCGGTCGCTTTTCGAACAAACTTTTTCGTGAAAAATGATAGGTTTTGGCACGCTTGTGGTTTTTTTCCTCCCCAGCACTGTCATTTGACTGTTTGTTCATGTGTTGTTGACTTGAATGTTTTCAATAAAGAGTGTTGAACTTGAAATTCTGCCTCTGTCATCTTTGCACATGTGTTTTTGAACTCTTGGTTTAGGACTTAGCCTTCTATCCAAAAACAACTTTAAACTAAATTTTTTTTTTGAAATTTTTCTAAGTTCACACTTCAAAAAAATAAAAGGGAAAACTCTTTCCCTTTTTTCAAAAATTTTTTTTTTTGGTCGTTTTTATACTTATAAAAAAAGGGACTATTATTTCATCCTCACTCCCCCCCCCCCCCGCTTAATTTTATGCAAATGTCATCAATTTTTTTAATGAAAAGGGTAAGTCCGCCAAACCACGCCCTAATTTATTCATGACTCCGCCCTAATTTATGCAAAACCACGCCCCGACAAACCATATAAGGACTTCTGGTTGATTAATATTCATTTATTCATGCATAAATTTGCATATTAATGAACAAAGACAACACAAAATAAATAACTTTATTTAAAAAAAAATAAATAAATAAAAAAAACAAAGAAAATATTTTTAAAAAAAAAACAAATAAAAAAAACAAACAAAAAAAAAAAACTTGAAGGCAAAAAAAAAAGCCAGCACAAATATACAAACACAAAACAATGGGAAAAACAACTGGGTAAGGGTTTAGACATACCAAGACCACAAGACTCTCAGTGCAGCGTGCAAGTGCCATCCCCCTTCTCCTCCTTGAAAGTAACACGAGCAGCAGGTGAACCAGGTCTGTCTGGAAACAAAGAGAAAGGTGGACTGTAACTATTTCGGCTATGACTCTGGAGACAGACACACACATACACACTCCTCACAGACTCAAACACACAACAACAAATGCACAAGTTCAACCCCACAGCAGAGCACCTGTGCTGCTGCTCACTCTGCAAACCACTGGAGGTCAGAGGAGGACACAAGTCAACGGAGGTCTGTGAGAAGAGGAGTGAGGTGGACTGGAGCTACCATGACAGAGCAGCCCAGATCCACAAACACTGAGCCCAAACTAACACACAGACCTGGATCAACACTGCCTCCCCCCTTCTCCTCACACACCTGTAGAGCTAAAAGCAGGACACATGGACACTGCTGTGAAGCTCCAAACACTCATACACCACAACAGCAAGCAAGCACTCACAACTAAAAACCACCAATGACCACAACACTCAAAAAACACATTAGAGAGTAAACTGGTTTGAAAATGATTGTATTTAGAAGCACACATGAAAATACAACATCAACATTTCAGCAATACAGGACCTCACCACTGCAGACTCTCTGTTCCTCCGTTTAAGCATCTTCTTCCAGGAGACACACGGTCCACAATCAAACTAAAAGGAATTAAATTTATGTTAGAAACATTAACAACCAAAAAAGATTAAGCAAGTGACCAATAAGGACAAAATTATGAGGAACAAACCGCGTTAGCATGAGCTCCGCTGTCACCGATCCATCCAGGTTTCCGTCTTTGAGCTTCTTCTTTCAATCTTCCTCCTTTTCCCACAAATAATCAGTTCTCTTCTCTCTTCCCTTTTCTTCATGAGCCCAAACATCCCCATTTTGGACACCAAATCCAGGAAAAACGCCGTTAGCTCGGAGCTAACTCGGTGTTGACAGCACGCGTCCAAACAGGAAACGATGACACACTTCATCCCGCCCCCTTTAACGTCACGTCCGCTGCTTACGTCACTGAAAGACACCAATCAATTACACTAATTAGTCACTTTAAACAGTCTTCAAACCAAACTGACTTCACAAAAATTCTAACACCATTAAACAAAACAATTCCAAAAAAGGAGGGAAAAAAACACTACGAGAATACACATCTAAAAATGTTACGACATCACAGACAAACACAGATACTGACAGACATTTTAAGACAGAAAAACACAAACATTTAGAGGAACACTGACAAATACTAACAAAAACAGACAAAGAGATAGAGAGACAGATACAAAAACAAAAATGTAGAGAGATATAGCTTCTAAACCACAGAGATACACAGGCACACACGTAGGTAGATACACAACTAATGATCACAAAGAACAAAAAAATACAAGCCTTAGACACAGAGGCCTACCTTTACTTTGCTCCACACTTTTCTCAAGAACTACAAACATGGCTGCCATGGGCCCAGCTCACTGCCACACACTGAAAATAACAAGGACAAGAAGCAAGAATTAACACAGCACACATTAAGGCACATACACATTACACTTTCACTCAACTACCTGCTTACAAAAAAACGTACTTCGCTGTTTACACCTGTTCACAGGTGGGACTCCCAACACTCACCTGGAATAAGGTGTTTCGGGGCCTCCACAGGATTCCTACAAGGAAGGAGAACCAAGGCTTTGCCTAAGAAAAATAAAGAAACATTACTACAACAATCAATCTGCATTACAAACATACAGATGCTGTTTTAAAAGTGAACAGAGTTCAAAAATGTTTGCTCACCTCTTCACGCTTCATGCTTCCTTCTTCTTCTTCATGGAAAATCTATTCCATGGATGGGGAACCACTGACCTCTGGTGGAGCATTTATACCCTGAAACACGAAGCTACTAAAAAAAACCCAACAAAGAACATAAAACACATTTATTCACTGTTCATCTACAGGGAAAAATAAACACTGTACTTTAGAAATGAATAAAACTTTTCATTGCTCCTTTTTCTTTGGATCATGTCTTCAAATTGTAATATGGCTGTCAATTACATGGAAATACTCTCCAATTCCTATTCACCATCATGCTTGAGTAAAAGACATATAAAATTATTCAACCTTTAACCAAGGACAGAGCAAACACAAACACAATCTCCTGCATCAATTCACTGAGTTACTACTTCTGACCTTTCTTTCTTTCTTTCTTTCTTTCTTTCCTTACTTGGGATCACACTCACAATTTTAAATAGTTCTCTATTCTGCAATCAAACATGGGATCTATAAAGATCCTAACAAAAAGGGAAAGTCCTACAGTCAGTGCAACAAGTCAGAACCCAAAGGCTTTAGATGATGCCTTCACAAACAGCAGCAGTATGCAATGAATGAAAGACAGACAACGCAAGAAAGTGCACTCAAGAGTATGGACACGCTGTAATGGACCAAGAAAACAATCTCAAAAGGCCTCCAGCTCTTTGCTTTAATAGATATTGGAAAATGTATGCAGCTGTAAACATGCCAACAAAAGTCAAGACATCACAGAAATATGTGTTTTAATACAGCCTGAAGGCAGAACATCATTACCAAACTTGTCATCGTGCAACTCAAACATCCAGTAAAGATGTTACAGAAGCAAAGAATCATCACGAGGAGGAAGAGGCACCACATTTTCAAATTGCAATGCACGTCCCCTCTTTGATTCACTGTATCCACCTCCCTGTCTGTACCTTGCACCTGAATGGTCTGAATCCTCTATTTCACAGCGCACAGCAGAGGAATAACAAGCATCACTCATTCTCCTGGTAGAGAAAGGTAGAGGAAGTCAGAAAGAGAATGAAATGCAGTTTAAATTATTAATGTGATGTCAGTTGTCAACAAATACCGGCTTTTATATTTCTCAACAAGTGCAATTTATTCTACAGGCATGCACACTGCTCCAGAAATAGGCCTTGCATGTAAGGAGCAGTGAGTGGGCTCACACGTAAACATCTCTGGACTGTACAGCAGCAGCAGATAATCTGAAGCAGTTAGAGAAGAGAGGTCCCAACCCTGATTCACATTCTTCTTCTCCCTTTTTTCAGACACATATCGATCGGGGTTGATGCCCCAAACAGAGGCCTGTGATGACTGAAAATGGCAAAAGGTGATGCTGAGGTGAACGCCACCCACCCCTGTGCTTCCATCTCTCATCCAGACTTTCCCCTCAGACCTCATCTCGCCTGGTATCGGCTGCCGGGTCACGTTCGCAGAGCTCAGTCAGCTTTAATCACAGTCTGCTTGTGCTGCTTCCACTGGCCTTGGCTGCAGCCGTGGAAAACCGGGTGGAGGGAGAGGTGAGACGAATATCAACCAGGTTTGAAGTTCATGATTACAGGCACTGACAGCTGATCCTGGATCCTGTACGGATAAACTTACTGAGGAAGAGATCAAAGCTGGGGGGCTCCAGAGCATCAATTCTACTTTCCTGACTAACCTCAAGTTCACATGGTGAGTCTTACAAACCAGCAGATGATGCTGTGTATCAGATTGAAACACTATGATAGATTCCTGTCCTGTACAAACATTTGCATCTTATTTGATTAAGACAGGTGACAGTGAGTTTAGGAAAACGTCACTGTCTGCTTCTCTCTGCACATCATCCACAGACTGCTCTCTCATAAAGTCAGCGGGTTCCCCCTCCTGCTCCAGTCCTGATGTGACACCTGTCCCCAACATGAAGAAAGAGGCGGCCGTCGGCGACATTCTGCACACCTCAGGCTGTTACACCCAGCATCAACCAGCTGACCATTTATCTGGAGTGTGACTCCATGTGCTACAGTTTGGTGAAGCAACACTGACATCTATTGGCTGCAGGGGTTACTGTCACAGGGTTTCAATACACATTTGTGTTTCTTTAATATGTGATAAGTCCCACTAGCTCTGGAATACTGCTATTATTGTTTGGATAAATTCCTTAAACAAACAAGGCACCAGCAGGTCTGCCAGTTCAGAGTTACATGCATGGTGCCTCAAAGTTATTTATCACAACAGCATCTATTAAATGAGGTAAGTGACTCAACCACAGTGGAAAGAGTCACAACCTTGAGATCATGAAATCCATCCTATGGAAGCTCATTCATGTCACAGTGTGCCAAGTCAGCTGTTTCTACATTGTGTTTTAATGCTTGGGTTAGTGATGGAACTATTTGAAAAGTTTTTCATTGTTGAATATGACATGTAATAATATATAGCAATGTACTAATCACACACTTCGCATGCCAATGTGTTTGGAAAATAACCAGCAGAGGGCGGTAGGTGTCACTGTGCCTCTCTATTCTACCTGTGAGTGGAGCAAAAGAGACAGGATTTCGCGCATGCGCAGTGCCAATGTTGTCATTTCGCTTCGGTTCTTAAATGGTGAGAAAAAAATAGGTTATTAATTTCTTTCATTTATTTATTCAGTCATATATAAAGCCTCGTAGCTTTCTCAAAAATTGAATCTAGGGTATAAAAAATACTGTCGTCATTTTTAACTCCTGTTTCACTTTTGGCAGGTGAGTCTCTGATGGAGGAAGAGGAGGAGGAGGAGGGGGCCATGCTGTGGTCCCTGCAGGAGGCTTTTGAGAGGCAGACCCTGCAGATCGGAGCCTCAGCCTGCGGGGCCACAGCCGTGGTGGACGTGTTGAAGGCCCTCAGCGTGGACGTCACCCCCGAGGAGGCGGATCGATGCGTCCAAACGCGGCTGCGCAGAAACGAGTCCCCGCTGCCGGACTACCTGCTGTCCCGGAGCCAGGCAGGTACAGTCACTGTCACATCGTTACATCCAGGGAAAAGTTGGAGCCTCACGGGGGCGCACAAAGTGTTAGGATACTGTAATAATGAACACAGTCACAGCCTACAGGCCACTTTATGTTAATGTTTTGGAGTGACCTTATTCTAAAAATCCCTCTATCTCTTGATTGGAATAGATTTTTGCAGCAGGCACCCCTCTTTACTTCATCCTCAGCATCAAGACCTTAAGTCCTAATTTTGGAGTAGGGGTAAATAATCTGAAAGCTTCTTCTTCCAGGTGCAACTCATGCTCAGCTCATCCAAGGAGCAGAGGAGGCCAGTAAAGGGAAGGTCATCGGCCGCTTCTTCCATCTTCACCCTCCACGCCTGGTCAGACTCGTCCCCTGGCTTGCACGCTGGATCCGAAAAGGTGCCGTTCCTGTGGCGACCATGAACATGCAGCGGGCCGTACCCGAGGGTGAAGAGGTGCCTGACGCCTGGCACCATCAGTTCATATTTGGTGTAGCTCCCAATGCTGTTTTCATGACCAATCCTTTAGATGTTGGTGCGTAACAGAACAGTAAAATTCCCCTTTTGCAAAGAAAGGCTTGTGCAATTTAATTTTTGATGCTTTCTCCAATCAGTGAGTGAAGGGGAACTGCACCAGAGACTTTGCAGTGACTCTGTGCTGCTGATTCGCCGAGAAGACGTCCTGCAGAGACTCACGCCTGAGTGCTCCTACTCCTGCTTATCTGACCCGTGCTGGAAAGCCCTGGACATCGAGGGTAAGGCTGTTATCCCTGCTCCAGCTCATGCAAATTCATCATCCAGCGCTGACGTTTTAAAGCACTTTTCTCCATGTTAGGTCAAGTCAGGCAAATGCTTCTGGAGGAGGACCGAGAGGACGACAAAGCCAAGCTAACGCACATAACCATCCCTGCAGCCTACAGTTCAGGTGTCACACTTTTTGCACTGCGACAGTCAGAGATAGGACAAGAACTGCTCAGTGCTCCTGAGCTTCCTCTGGTGGAACTGGACTGAAACTTCTGGACTCAACTTTGGAAGATTTTCTTTACTATGTAACAAAAAATAAACTGGTAACAACACACACATACAATCAGCGTTTCCTGGAGGAGATGCAAGCCAAAAGTGGAGGAGAGTGTGCAGGTCAACACTTTGTGACGGCTGATAAATAAAGTGACTTCACACATATGAAAGAAACCAGTAAACCGTGTTCTCCCACTGTCTTATTTATGGTCCTGCAGCATTCCCTCGTCTGCTATTTGCTGCCTTTAACTAACTTGAAGAGATCACATCCCATCACTCCCTATGAGTCCACTCTGCACCCTCTGCCAGGTTTTTGGGATTGACTTTCAGATTGTATTGATTTCCTTCAAGGCAATAACTGGCCCAGCTCCAGCTTCATATTCAGAGCTGTTACATCCTGATAGTCAAACGCTTATATCAGCACTTTAAAGGCCTTTACAGCTCCAAAGTCAGCGTTACGCTCCGACGGAAGATGAAAAACAGCAGAAGAGGTACTTGGAGATTTGCTAAATGGAATGTGAAAAACTTTTCCACTTTGACACATGCATTGTGAGAGCCTGCTTTGCATGTAAACAGTGTCTTTTTTCCCCATACATTTCTCATTACACACATGGTTCAAAGACATCGTTGGTTACTTCTATGCTATGTTTACCACTAGGTTTAGCCACTAGTTACTTAACAACAACAGCAACTAAAAAATACAGGTTCTTCATCACTGTGTGTTGATGATTTAGGATTACAAGACAGTGAGAGTGGTTATCTTTTCCCATCTAAGACTTTTATCTAGAAAACTTACAACTCCAAAAATCAACATTGACTCATTTTAACTTTTTTTATGGAAAAACTCTATTAATAATACTTTTCAATACTATTCAGTACTTATGATTATTTCCTGGGAGATAAAACAAGGATAATTCATTTTTCGTTGGGTCTTATCTGTCATTGACCCCAATAAAGACTTTATCAATTTTGAAACAAAAAAACCCCCCTTTTTTTTTTTCCTTCCTTTTGTTTCCACTCCGTTTTTCAAACCCAAAATCCAACGTTGATGCCCTGAATTACAGTTTCTATGCTGACATTTGCAAAATAAACTCACACAATCACTCAAAATATCCGATTACGGACCCTTTCTGTAACTGGGAGCGGCTTAGGTCTGAGAACTACAAATCCCATGATGCACTCGCAAGTTACACCCCGCGGAAGTCAAAACATCACAAAAAGTTGCTAAAAAACGCATCGGTTGCAGAAAAAGGTAAGAAACACAAGTCAACAAAACTGAGCTTTTTGAACAAGGTTGTGCTTTTAAGTGTCATGTTTCATGTTTAGCGAAGTTTCTGCAGCTTCACTCTTTGCAGCTACTGTTAGGACAGTATGGTGAAATATTGGATCCACGTGGTTTGTGTGCGAGTACTCAGAGTGTGTGAGGATGATAATCTTTGCATCCTCGATCAGTTTGTAGGCAGAGAGCAGAGCAGACACTCACCACAGCTGCTGTCCTCAACTGACTGGGCTTTGATCATCATCATCAGACACACAGGTAGGAGTTCACCACAACAGCTTTGTTTACAGGGCTGATGGAGGCAGGAAAAAAAAACATGCTGAGGTTTGTTTCTGATTTGCAAAAACAAGACTAATGCATCTCATTTCTAGTCATTTTAATGAAACACAAAAGATCTGAATTCAACTGTATGTTTTGCATGTAACATTGATTTCTTTTTTAATCTTTCAGCTGCAGAAACGATGCATGCTCTGATGATTATTGTGCATTTAGAATAAAACAATCACACATGCTCTAATTCTGACCCATGCAATTCATTGACCTTACTGGCATGTGAGTCACATGAGGGAATGATTCCAATCAAAGCCAGTTATTTGTGTAATTCTAGGACATGTGCACTCAATGTGCAACACTCAGCCTTTTGTACTGACTGTGTCTGCACATACAGATCTTTGCTTTGGTTGCACAACATTTAGGGTCCAGGTCACTGCAGGATAGGGGAGTTTGGAGGGGGGGTTATTGAGTTGATGGCTGTTAAAGAGTAAATACACATTTACAGGTAGGTTTTTATGTGACATTTCAGACATCTGTGCTTTCAATGTGAACGCTTTTGGGTTTCAGCCAACACGGAAGCATCTTGAAGTCAACCTCTAATGATTGAAATGTGAATTCTAGTGAATGCTACTTTCTATATTTGATTACGCTTATCATGCTGATAGGAATGCTGAATATAGTCAACTTACTGATTACATCACAATCACTGACAGGCTTAGTCTGTGTTTTTTGTGTCTGCTTTTGTAACAGAAGTTGAATCTGAGTCAAAAACTTCATCCTTTTTGTGAGGAAGACAGAAAGAGAGGCTTGTGTAAGATAACTTCTTTGTTTTTCTATGTAAATAAAACCCTGTCTGCAGTCGCTGCTTGTTCAGCCTTGCCCGGTGACCATGCAAATTAATTGTTGACTTGTGTTTCTGTTCCACTTGATTGGATCCATGTCAGTGTGGCATTACAAGATAATTTAAGACCCCAGGCGTCAAGAAAGGTCACTGCTCCCTCACAGCTCAAAAGAGTCCTTTCCTTAAAGGTCAATCTTTGCATGCAATTAAATGCTCTGTCTGTGAATACTCACATGGAGGAATGACTTGTGTAGAGCTTCATGGTGCATGCTGGGATCTGTTGTCAGGTACACGATGGCAGAGAAGGTGCTTGTGGTCGGCGGAGGTGGACGGGAGCATGCCCTGGCTTGGAAGCTGGCGCAGTCAGAGCAGATTCAGCAGGTGCTGGTGGCTCCGGGGAACGCGGGGACGGCGAGCAGTGGAAAGATCAGCAACTCTGGTAAACGCAAGGACAGAATAAACTCAACAATGTCACATCATTTAGGTGATTTCAATGCTTAATGCTCAACTCTCTCTTTCTATCTATCTGTCTTTGTTTGCAGAGGTTTCAGTGAGTAATCACACCATCTTGGCTCAGTTCTGTAAGGATCACCATGTGGGGCTGGTGGTGGTCGGACCTGAGGTTCCTCTGGCAGCAGGTCAGTCACATCCTTTGTGTTAATATCTCCTGAAATGTTCTTTTTGGCTAACTCTGTCTTTGTTCAGGCATCATCGATGACCTGACAGCTGCTGGAGTTCCCTGTTTCGGACCGTCTGCTAAAGCCGCTCAGCTGGAGGCCAGCAAAAGCTTCTCCAAAGCCTTCATGGAGCGGCACGGCATCCCTACAGCGCGCTACGGCTCCTTCACCAACCCGGAGGAAGCGTGCAAATACATCAGAACGTGAGGGAATCTGAGGACTGCATCCAATTTTTCCCAAAGTTTTGTTTTCTGAGCCATTAAACACACAAAATCAGCACTTCTAAGTCATGAAAGAAGTTTTCACACTAAGCTGTGTGATCACTGCCTTCACATGAGAGAAACCTCACACCAAACCACCTGCTCCGCATATTTACAGACCAAGAAAAAGTCCTTTACACTCTTTCAAAGTCATTTCTTACAGCCACATAAAGCATCTCGAGCAGAACAGCTGCCACACTCTGACAGCCTGCATCCATACACATCCCAGACACACACACATAGCCGTGCGCCGCCAAAGTTAAATGGTCCACAAAAGACAAACATTTGATGCTCAGTATCAGGCATTCACCATCTGTTCCAGATGTGTGTTTCTGTGAATGGATGTTGTTTGATTGCTGTGGGCTCTTCCAGGGCCGACTTCCCAGCACTGGTGGTGAAGGCCAGCGGCCTGGCGGCGGGGAAGGGGGTCATCGTGGCGAAGGATCAGGACGAGGCCTGTGCAGCTGTGATGGACATCATGAAGGTGGGTAAAGAGAATTCAACGATTTAATTAAAAAAAAACAAAAAAGGAATGGAGAAGACAAAAGCTCATGTGACATTTTCAGGACCGAGCCTTCGGAGCAGCAGGAGACACGGTGGTGGTCGAGGAGCTGCTGGAGGGTGAAGAGGTTTCTGTGAGTGTCGGAGCTTGCAGCAGATTTATGGTGATGTCACAGGAGTCTGCTGACTGTTAAATCCCTCTGCTCTCCTCCTTTAGTGTCTGTGCTTCAGTGACGGCTCCACCGTGTTTCCCATGCCTCCGGCTCAGGACCACAAGCGTCTGCAGGATGGCGACCTGGGGCCAAACACGGGCGGTATGGGCGCGTACTGTCCCACCCCTCAGGTAAACTTCTGTCTGCTTCTCTCTTAGAGTGCTCATGATTTCAGCAGATTCCTAAATGAGCTGTGTGACTCCTCTCAGGTGAGCCAGGAGCTGCTGCAGCAGATCAAGGAGACGGTGCTGCAGAAAACGGTGGACGGCATGAAGGAGGAGGGGACTCCGTATGTGGGTGAGGACAGAACACTCAAAACAACAATGAGGAGAAAACAACACATAAGATAGGGACCCCAGACATAATCACAACCCTCTCCATTCTGCTCTTTTTTTGCAGGCGTTCTGTACGCAGGCCTGATGTTAACAAAGCAGGGGATAAAAGTCTTGGAGTTCAACTGTCGCTTTGGAGACCCCGAGTGTCAGGTGGGCTCCTCCTCCTCCATCACTGCATCAAAAAATAGAAAACACTTAAATGAATGTGTATTATCTCTTTTAGGTGATACTCCCGCTCCTGAAGAGCGACCTGTACGAAGTCATCTTGAACACCATAAATGGCAGACTGGCTTCCAGCGCCCCCGTGTGGCACCAGGACAGCTCTGCAGTCACCGTGGTGATGGCCAGTGAGGGTTACCCTGGCTCTTACAAGAAAGGAGTTCACATCACAGGTACACAACAAAAATGTCACTTAAAAGTTTGTAATGTGTGATCAAAGTGACTGACCCTGTCCCCCCCCTCTGTTGTTTCACTCCTCAGGTCTGTCTCAGGTCCAGGACTCGGGCCTGCAGGTCTTCCACGCCGGCACAGCTTTAAAAGACGGCAGCGTGGTCTCCAGTGGGGGGCGTGTCCTCACTGTCACTGCAGTCAGACCTTCACTGGAATCGGCCCTGCAGGCGGCCAATCAGGGCGTGGCTGCTGTTGGTTTCCCTGGCGCAGTGTACCGCAGAGACATCGGGCACCGCGCCATCGCTCACCTGAACCAGCACAGGTGTGTGTGAGGGTGAAACACACTGAAAACCACAACACTCCTCCTCTGTTTCTGTACCAGACATTCCACCTTTTTGTAGACTGTAAATAAAAGAAGTGAATTTGCAAATATGTGTGTTTGTGTTTCTTCAAATGATGACAAAGAGTTTTAATGATGGCGGCTGCCGTCACATGTGACCTGAGTCTGTGTCTCTCTCAGAGGTCTCACTTATAAGGAGAGTGGCGTGGACATTGCTGCTGGTAACAAGCTGGTGGACATGATCAAGCCTCTGGCCAAAGCAACTTCTCGAGCTGGTAACTTTATAAATGTGATCAAAACTGATCCAGAAAGACTCACAAATAAAAAGCAGGAATCATGACACTGAGATCTGTTTTCACTCAGGGTGTAACGCAGAGCTGGGGGGCTTTGCGGGGCTCTTTGACCTGAAGGCTGCAGGCTTCTCTGACCCCATCCTCGTGTCAGGGACGGACGGAGTGGGAACCAAACTGAAGGTGAGGTGTGACGTCTGAAACGTGAAAGTATCCTCATTTAATGCCACATCTGTCAGTTCAGGAGCGTTCAAACTTGTTCTTCCAGATCGCTCAGGCCTGTGCCCTGCATGGTGGTCTCGGTCAAGACCTCGTCGCCATGTGTGTGAACGATATCCTCGCACAGGGCGCCGAGCCGCTCTTCTTCCTCGACTACTTCTCCTGTGGCCGCCTGGACGTAGACGTGGCTGCGTGTGTGGTTGGTGGCATCGCAAAGGCGTGTGAGATGGCCGGCTGTGCTCTGCTCGGTGAGAGAGGGGTCAAGGATGCTTTCTGAGGACACTTGTTTCGAATCATTCATTTATGTTTTGCGTTCAGGCGGTGAGACGGCAGAGATGCCGGGCGTCTACCCTCCAGGAGAGTACGACCTGGCTGGTTTTTGCGTGGGGGCGGTGGAGCGCGGCGCCCTCCTGCCTCGGCTGGAGGACATCACAACGGGTGACGTCCTGATCGGAGTGGCGTCCTCTGGAGTTCACAGCAACGGCTTCAGCTTGGTGCGCAAAGTCCTGGAGAAGGCCGGCCTCAGCTACAGCTCGCCTGCTCCTTTTGGGACGTCGGGACAGACAGTTGGTGCGTGGGCTTGTGGATGAGACAGTGAAGTGGTGTTAGTTTCTGCTCACATCCAAATCAAACTTGTCTTTGCCTCCAGGTGAGGTGCTGCTAACACCAACAAAGATCTACAGTCGCCTCCTGCTGCCGATTCTTCGCGGTGGCTCTGTGAAGGCGTACGCCCACATCACGGGGGGAGGACTGCTGGAGAACATCCCTCGGGTGCTGCCTGCAGAGCTCGCTGTTGATTTAGGTGAGATGAAAACATTCAAAGTGAGACTTGTATACACACTGTTCAGGTGTCATCTCATCCCTCCTCTTTGCTCCTCAGATGCTTCCAGGTGGAGCATCCCTGCCGTCTTCTCCTGGCTTCACAGAGAAGGAGGTCTGAGCGAGGAGGAGATGGCTCGAACCTTCAACTGTGGCCTGGGAGCGGTGCTGGTGGTGTCTCCTCAGGACGCTCAGAGAGTTCTCCTCCAGCTTCAGGCTCAAGAAGACGCCTGGATAGTTGGTTCACTGGCTTGTAAGCAACCAGGTAAGACTCAGCCGAAGGTTACAGACTCCAAACAAGACAAAGTGATTCAAATATATGCAGTTTTGTTGTTTTCTTGATGCAGGAGGAGAGCCAGTGGTGGTACGCAACCTTAAACACAGCCTGCTGAAAGAGGCACCAGCATCCAATCAGGAGGAAGTTGTTGGGCAGAATGGAGACTGTAACAAGCCTCCAAAGAAGACCAAAGTGGGAGTCCTCATCTCTGGCACAGGTGAGTTACTAATAAGCAAAGAGGATGTAATGCAGTGTTTTTCAAAGTCTTTGAGGTCACCAGAAAACTGGGATGTAAAAATAGGGTCACAGCCCAAAATGAATATTCCTGTTTGACTTTCTCTGCACAACCCCAGGCACTAACCTGCAGGCACTAATCGAGCAGGCCAAGTGTCCGTCCAGCTCAGCAGAGATCGTGGTGGTGATCTCAAACAGACCTGGAGTTCAGGGGCTAAAGAGGGCGTCGCTGGCAGGCATCCAGACCAGGGTAAGGAAAAGAGAAATAAGAGCGGCTTTGTCCTGCTCTTGAATCGTTTTTTTGCCCATGTGTCATGTTTGTTTCCTCTCCAGGTCGTGGACCACAAACTGTACGGGAGCCGAGCAGAGTTTGACGGCACCATCGATCGAGTGCTGGAGGAGTTTGGCGTGGAGCTGGTGTGTCTGGCTGGCTTCATGAGGATCCTCACTGGACCTTTCGTCAAGAAGTGGAACGGTGTGGAAAAGCTTTGTGTCCACAGTTGATTCATAAAGATTTTTAAAGTCAGTCTCATTCAGTGTTTGTTTCCTTCTCGTGATCACAGGTAAACTCCTGAACATCCACCCCTCCCTGCTGCCGTCCTTTAAGGGTGTGAACGCTCAGAAACAGGCCCTGCAGGCCGGAGTACGAGTCGCCGGCTGCACGGTTCACTTTGTAGCAGTAAGTACCACAAACTCCTGAAATGTTTAAAGTGACTGCATGAGTACTGACCTTATCATCTGTAGGAGGAAGTGGATGCCGGAGCCATCATCGTGCAGGAGGCGGTGCCGGTGCTGGGCGGAGACACAGAGGAGAGTCTGTCGGACCGGATCAGGGAGGCCGAGCACCGAGCGTTCCCTGCTGCCCTGGAGCTGGTGGCGAGCGGAGCCGTCAGACTGTCAGAGGACGGACACATCGTGTGGAAGTCCAGTTAAAACGATCCTTGTTACACTAGTGCTCGCTAACTTTACTTTTTCTATCACCTTAACGACTGTATTTCACTGGATAGACGCTTAATAAAGAAGTAGACTGTCAAAATAAAGATGATAGACTTTGTTTACAGGAAACTGGCCTCTAATTTCAGACTGGTGATAGTCGTGAGAGTACAGAATTTACACTGGAGTTGACCTTGTATTGAAGGTGTTATCTGTGGATGTGTGTTAGTTTTGTGACCTGTTTCTGTAAAGTAAGGAAAACAATGTAGTGTAAAGAGTCTGCCAAACATTTATGTAAAAAGTATTTTTTTCCCTGCACACGTTTGTTCAGTGTACTCTGAATGTGTAAAGGTTAATCTCCCTGTTTAAAGTAGTCCCTGACAACATAGTGGACATGAAGCACATTCCATGGCTGAATAAAAGATTAATTAAAATGTGTGTTTGCATTTATTAGGAATGACTGAAAATGCTCAGTTTTGCAGCCCTCTTGTGGTGCATAAGGATACTGCAACCTTGATTTCACTGACGGTTCACATAATCTCTGCTCTAGGGTTAAAATGATATCTTGAGTGTCTGACAGTGAAAAAAAAATCAGATGCATTGTACACCCTTAATGGTATGGAGAGACTTCTGATTGCTGAGAAATTGACTTAATTGATTGTAGCAATATGAATTTTGTCCACAGGAGGGCAGAACAACTCCCCAATTTCAAAATCCTGAAAACCTAATATGCAGGTTTTGACCACAAGAGGGCAGAACATTCCTCATTTTCTTAATCTCTGAATGCAACGTGTTCATTGTGAAGAGGTCAAAGCCATCTGACTCACCTGTGTTCCTCTGTAGCTCACTGACAGAGAGCGCTGACTCTGATTGATGACAGTGTGGGTTCAATACTTCCAAGACACCAGAGATTTTGAATTCAATGTCTGTGAAGTGAGAGAGAGAGAAAGGTGAATTGTTAAAGAAACATGTGAAATCAGTGCATCACTCTGGCTCAATCATTTACACATCTAAACAGTACAACTACTCTTTAGGTTGTGAATATAATGCTTGTTTAAGATTGGCATTTATAAAGTATTGTATTTAGAGGGAACATGAGAAATGTCCCTAAAACATGAGCAGTGAGTGTGGGCCTGTGACTTGTGAAGTAAAACCACTGATTGTTTATCTTCTGGTTCTGAGTTAAATTCAGATTGTTTCATGTTGACTTCTATTAATTTCAAGCAAACCCTTTAATGAAGACCTGTTGTCAGTCAGTCAGTCAAGTGTGTCTCTTTGAAACACAAAGGTGAATTAAAATGTGTGTATGCATTTATTATGAATTAGTGACAATGCTCTGTTTTTCTGCCCTCCTGTGGTGCAAAAGTGTACTGCAACCTTGATTGTACTGACAGTTCATGTGATGTAAGCTTTGGGTTTAAGATGATATCAGAAAAAAAACATTATCTTGTGTGTGTGTGACAGTGAAAAAAATATTCCAATTAATCAGATGCAATGTTTGACTTTAATGGGATAAAGATACTTCTGATTGCAAAGAAGTTGACTTAATTGGTTTAATTGGCTGTTGCAGCATGAATTTTGTCCACAGGAGGGCATCAAAACTCCACATTTTCTACATCTTTGAATGCAACATGTTCATCATGACCATGTTAAAACAAACAGTTGCATTTGTTTGTTTCTGAGGCTCAATGATACCAAGTCCTAACTCTGAGCTAAGAGGTTCAAGTCCTGAGGAGACTTGTGATTATTACATAAATAAGAGATTTCAGGAGCTGCCATTTTGAAACTCGCGCTCTTCTACCAAATATCGCGAGATCTGAGTCTCTGCTGTTTGGATACACAGGTAAAGCTTCTCAGATATTAAACGTCAAGACACGTTGTGATACATGGGAAATCAAACATATAAAGATAAACAATCACACCTCTTGAGTTTGTTCTATTTGCATTTATTCAATAAAGAATAAAAGTTAAAGTCATACCTGCACCACGGGACTCTCCACTTCCTGGTTCTTCTTCTTCTGCGGATTCTGCAGCTACACACACTACATCAAAGGAACAGTGCTGCCCTCTGCTGGTCACTCACACACACAACTCATTCACACTCAGGACTCCAAATCAGTCACACACTCAGCTCCACCTGAAAACACACACACATTTCACACATCTCCACTCAAAGACTAAACCTTAAAAGTCACAAGTATGGACTCTAATCCACAACCTCTTTAATCAGAATCAGAGTCAGGACTTTATATCAGTGAGCACAGGTGAGACAGATGACTTTTACCTGATCAGGATGACCATGAACAGTCAGTTTTTCTGCCCTCTTGTGGTTAAAGCTTGCACTTTGGATTTTCCTGATGTTAAAATGAGGAGTTTTTCTGCCCTCCTGTGGAGAAAAATGAAACTGCAAGCATCACTCTAATAAGCTTCTCCATATCATGTACCCTGTGTTTACAATGTGTTTAAAAATATTTTTTTTTACATTGCTAGAAATGAGCAGAAAGGTGACAAACATCGTATACAATATCCATTTATTTTGATTATCCAGAAATATTCTGATATATTTTATTCCTGTTTCCACATAGAGCATTGAACACAGACAGGTTACATTTAAAGGGAACTCAGATTTAACAGTTTGACGGCCCTCTGCTTTGAAACATCTCATTATTTAATACAAGTATAATGTATGGCAGGTGAGACAGACTATAAAGAACACATTTATTGAAATAAGAGAAGCTGCATTGTTCCCTTTCCTGTGAGATGACCTTACAGTAAATTCACGGGAAAGCATAAAGAAGCAGAAGCACTCACAGTGCGTTGGTGTGGATTATGGCACATATTCATCCTATTTTTCTACATTTACATCATGATTATTATTAGTATTGATGACAAATCATGGTAACATTTGATGTACAAAAATGTGTTGAATGTAAAAATAAAGAGGATGTTTCACACTGGATACCCAGATGTTGCCAACATTTACATGTGGACACTATGGAGGTATGAGGTTTTTTAGCAGACATTTAAATGATATAAATACTAAATTTATATGTATATCTATATACATACATGTTGAACTTCTGTTGAATTTCTCTGTTAAGGCATGGAAATGAGCAACGAGGTAACAGCTATCTACTGCATCGCTTCATCACAGTTGCAATAAAAGAGGAGTCTGTGAGCGTAACAACATCACAGACACATGAAGAGGAAAACACCGACACAAGGACGTCTTTTGCTCACTTGCAGGAGTGCTATTTTCGACCACTGACACAGCAGATAAAGATTACAGTCTTTGGTCACTAATAACAGACTCTGCTTTGACACTGAGCAGCATGAACACATGATGGCATTTACCATAAGTTTGAGAATATGAGGGCAGTAAAAATGTACAATGAACAAGTTAAAGGTTGTTTCTGTTCCTGGGCGAGAAAATAATGTCATGTACATAGACTCAATTGTTAAAATATCACCTGCTTCGTTTGATATAAGACCCTTATGTCACCCTGATTTTTAGAATATTTACTTTAAAGACATCTGCAATACTTTCTGAGAGGTAAAAGCTGCTTTATATTTACTTTTAAAGTATTAGATTAATTTATCTTTCATCACGTAGAATCTGTCTGTATTAGTCATATTTTGTTAAACATAAAAAATACACTCTGATCTCAGGGTACAGCACAAGAACACTCATAAAACACTCATAAAATTCAGGATAATTTCACTTCTCTAGGACGAGTAATTAGAGATATACATTCAACCCTCTCGATTCTTCAGCTGGTTTTCACTTTGATAGAAAAGCAAAAATGGCTTTTAGGTTTTGGATAGAAGGGGGTTCGTCTGGAAAAACTCACATTACTCTTGTCTGTACATTCCCCTTCTTTCAAGCGTTGTACTTTATAGATTGTCATTCTTTAAAATCTAAATGTACATTTTCTGTTTTTGCTCGTAAAGATTTATTTGTCCCTCTTCTCTCTCACTTCTGGGCGTTTGGTTTGGGCTACAGATTTAAAACACCCTGCTCCTGTTTCTCTCCTCACACGTGAGACTCGTCCAGGTCCAGGTCGACAGGTGAGAGAGGGAGAGGGGACCGGCGGGGGGACCTGCGAGGTGAGGGGGGGGACAGCAGCGGGGTGAGGAGGGGGTTCTCCGTGCCCTCGTCGTCACTCAGCTGCAGCAGCGTGTCGCTGTGGGGGAGCAGAGCCGCTGTGTCTTCGTCGCCTGGACTCTCCCTGATCCTGGACGACCCCGAGGGTGGAGGGGGAGGAAGGAGGGGTGCTGGTGGGAGGGGAGGGGGAGGGGGGGGACCTGGGGCTGGGGCTGTGGTGAGCACGGGGAGAGGAGGAGGGAGGGGAGAGGAGGTGCGGGACAGGGAGAGAGGAGAGCAGGTTCGGGAGAGAGGGAGAGGGGAGCAGGTTCGGGATGGGGGTGTTGGGGTGGAGGGTCTGGAGATGGAGGGGGGAGGAGAGAGGCTGCTGCGGAGCCCCCACTGCTCCCTCTTCTCCTTACTGCTGATGGCTGGAGGAAGCTGGGAGAGAAACACACACATTTCCTCTTCCTTACAGTAATAATAAATGAAAAACTTCTAGTGTGAAGCATCATCAGAGCCGTACCTTCGCTGCCACCTGCGAGTTCGCCGGGCCGTGCAGGTCCGCAGTGACGGTGGCAGACGGCACGGGGGGCACCTCCAGGGTGGGGGTCTTTGGCAGAGCGGGACTGTCCTTCCTGCCCTCAGCCGGAGCCTCGACGGCGCTGGGAGTCGGGGGTTTGCTGGCCCCTGCTGACACCTGCTGCCCTTGACTCTCTGTAAAGGTCACTGACCTCTTTTGGTCTCCGTGTGCTGTGGAGGGGGGGGCACACAAGCATGCACACGTGGTCAAAACCACACGGAGCACATCTGCATTTAGCCACTCGCTGACTTTTAGCAGGTGAAAGGGGAGGCAGGGGTCGGGAGGGGATGCAAGACAGACATGCAGAGCGCCCTACTGGGGGTGAGGTTGCAAAGAAAAAAAGGGGGGGAGGTGGAGAGGAAGGGGTACGGGTACGTGTCTCACCTTCACAGTCCAATAAAGTTTCTTTATTTTGAAACAAAAGGCATGAGACAGAGCAGAGTGAGAAGAGTCAGTGATTGGTGGATCAACAAACAGCATTGGAACAAAGACAGAGGTGAGGGGGGAGGAGGGGGGGGTCACTTCAAGTCAGCACACGCTTCAAACTTTAAACTTCCACTTTGGGCTGGAGTGTGCTTGATGTGAAGTGCAGGGGAAAATTCAAGGCTTAAATACAGCTCCATCATTTCTTATCAGAGGAAAACACACAGATGAGGGTGTTTGTGTGTGTGTGTGTGTGTGTGTGTGTGTGTGTGTGTGTGTGTGTGTGTGTGTGTGTGTGCGTGCGCGCTTTACCCAGAGGTTTGTTCTTGGGCTGGATGCTCCTGCGGGTCGTGGAAAGACGTGCTCCAGAACGACCACGCGGTTCGGTCTTGGGGATGGACAGTAAGGGGCGCCGCAGCTGCACCAGAGACACAAGTGAGAACTCAGAGGGTTTTCACGCTGACAGTTCTGCTTCCTGAACGCAACTGTAAACCGACCGGTGTGTTCAAGTCAGAAAAAAGTAGCTGTAGATGGCAATTTATTTCAGAGAATTTTATTCATTCACAGTCGGGATTTTTGTCAAAATAAGTAAAACTACATCAAAAAATCCACTGATTTTTGACGGTGCATCAAGGCCGAGAACTAAGTCATAAATTTACGAGTAATAAGTCAGACATCTACGAAACTATAGTCATACATTTAGGAGGATAAAGTCCTACATTTACAAGTGTGAAGTACATCATTTTACGAGAATAAAGGGTTAAATTTACTTGTATTAAGTCTTAAATTTACAAGAAAAAAGTCAGATTTATGACACTCACATCATCAATCTACAGGAATAAAGCAGTAAATCATTCGTGAAAATTTATGACTTTATTCTCTTACATTCATGATTTATTCTTTTACATTTATGAGCTCAGTGTTGAAATTTTAACTTATTTATCTAGTTTTTAACATGACCCAAATCCTCCTGAGTACTATTTTGACTGTGTGTGTCTACTAAATAAACCCTTCTACTAAAACTGGTATGATCACGGACTGTTCTGGTGTGAAAGCTTTTTCTTCTTTTCCTCACCTGTCTGAGTCCTCTCTTCCTTCCTAACGGAGGCTGGATGAGGAGGTTCTGCTGGCCCGGTTCACTCTGCACGCTGGCGACCCTGATGTAGCCAATCAGAGAAACACACACGAAAGGAAGCGAAGATAAAACAAAATAACCCACGCATCTCTACGTCTGCCTCTCTACTTGCAACACTTCCCTTCTCAAGTCAGTCAATGTGGCTGCTAGTCTACCAAATCACTCACTACACAACACACACAGTATGCTACAAGACAGCCAATCACAGTGCAGGAAAAACAGTGCCGCCATGATTTGTACACTGAAAACACAACAGGGGATAGTAGGGGCTGGAGCAGCAACACGCGTGAAAGAAACATCTAAAACAAACATTGTTTGTGTTTGAATTAAGATTAAAGAAAGATGGCTAAATTTGTTCTGTAAAGTTGTACAAAGAGGTAAGAAAGGTCGTTGCCACCCCAGATCCCCCTTGCCCCTACAGATTGGTATCCAGAGTCGGACGCCCAATTTGATCAGCGAGAAGCCTGAGAGACACGTAAACAGTATGAAACACCATGGCAACCGATGGGAGAGAGGCTGACTTTGGTGATGGCACATCAACTCTGAGAGACCCACAGAGGAGAAACAGAGCTCCCGGGCCCTGGGACTGAGGGAGGAAAGAGGGGGCCCTTGTTGAGAGGAGGTGGGGAGAGGGAGGGGGGGGGCCTGGTTAGGATAGCGCAGCAGATGAGCTGAGGAGATGAGGGTCAGTGTGGAGCTCAAAGGGGAAGAAGGGGATAGAAACAGGCACCCACACAGAAAGAGAAAGAGACAGAGAAGTGGTGGAGAGGAGCGAGAGAGGGGGAGGTGTGGCCGTTTGGAGGCGATTTGATTGGATGTGGATGAGTGATCAACGAGGAGGCAGCCATCAGAAGAGGCCGTCCCAAGGCGATGCCCCTCCCGGACAGATGCAAGAAACGCACCAATGGGACACAGAGAGAGAGAGGCCCACTGTACCTAGAGAGGTTACCCTCCTGCAGAAGGCCCTGGGACTCATCTAGCACATTGGGTTCACTGTAAAAAGGGGGGACGGAGGGGGGGAGAAGGGGGGAGTTTAGGGATGTGTTCTTGAGATCCGGCAAGAGAGAGAGCAGGGCGAGGGAGGATCAACAGCTTCAGAGAGTTAGCTGCTCTGAGACTGTCGAGTAAAAACAGTTCAAATCAACAGAGATATACAGAAAAAAATGGCCGTGGTCGTGGGATATGATTGGTTAATATTAAAAATACATCAAAGTTAAACAAGCCGTGTTTACGTCTGTATTTAAGAAGTGGATGGAGCCGCCGAGAAAAGGGGAGGAAGTGATGTCACAACCCTCCCTGTCCTTTCAAAATTAGCTTCGCGTCATGCTTGTGTGTCTTTGTGTTCTGGACGTCACCTGTGGCTGGGCAGCATGGTGCTGCGAGGAGCCTCGGGCTGCGACGCCGCCGAGCCCGTGGCGTGGCTGGAGAAGCGGCGCTGCGAGATCACCCGGGGCAGGAAGGCCTCGTGCTCGCTCACCACGCTGGGGATGCTCATGGAGTCATCTGTAGAGGAGAGGAGAGGAGAGGGAGAGTCAGAGAGGGAGGGAGTGGGTCAACAAGGAAGTGCAGAGAAGGAGCGTTTCTGACTCTCTTCGTCGTCCTCGTCCGTGCGGCTGAGCGTGTCCTGCGAGGGCTGGCGTGACGGCTGGCTGTCCTGCTCCCAGACTGTGCCGGTCCCTGTGTTGGAGCGTGACATGGTGGCCAAACTGAGACGATACGCAGACGTGGACGTTCCCACTGTGCTGATGGACGTCTTCCCCTGATAGGCTGTGTGACAGG
The DNA here is from genome assembly GCA_008086565.1 of Thalassoma bifasciatum. Lineage (NCBI taxonomy): Eukaryota > Metazoa > Chordata > Actinopteri > Labriformes > Labridae > Thalassoma > Thalassoma bifasciatum. The sequence goes on from RPOG01000328.1 coordinate 434,183, forward strand.
AAAACATCACGTCAAACAATCAGATCATTTACACATAAAGGGCCCAATGATGGATTAGAAGACACAAACACAGTGTTTCACGCAAAGATTTTTCAGCATCGAGACATGAATGTTCTGCCAAAGACATCTAACTCTGCTCACAAAGCGATCGATTTGCTACAACAGTTACCACAGTTTAGCTTCAGATAAAGCAGAATCACTGTTTGTTTGGACTGAGTGTCTGACCTGAGCCGCTGTGCACGGCCTCTTTGAGGATCTTCAGCTCATTGTTAAACTCAGCAAACAGCGAGCTTTTACACAGAGGCCGTGGGATGAATCGTCGCTCCAGCTGGTCTGCGATGTGATGACGAGCTGTTATCTCCTCCTGGGAGTCTGCAGGCTGAGTCAACAACTAGAGAGAAACACATCAATATGATCAGAGAGGAAAACACACAGGCTTAAAGTGAATGAACACCTGAGTGCGAAACAGCTCACCTTGCACTGGATGAAAGGCCTCAGAAGGACGAAGATCGGGATCCGCGTACGAACGATGAAGTCGATGAAGTCCCAGAAGGCGAGGCCGCCAACCTTCCTCAGAGCCATTTCCTTCACCTGCAGGCTCAGACGGTACCACTGGTTTCCCAGCGAGCGCTCGAAGCACACCAGCACCACCTTCAGAGCTGCAAAGAGAGGAGGAGGAGGAGGAGGATGAGGGAGGAAGGAGCAGCAGGTTCAAACTTTCTTTCTGTCTGTCCTCCCTCATACCAAGATACGCAGCCTGGCTGGTGGACTCTGCTAACCCCTCCCTGCGCAGATCCTTCCCCGTGTCGCCTGGAGTGGAGCAGTGAGCCGGGGAGGCGTCCAGCATGAAGTTTTTAGTGCGGGAGGTGGAGATGATGCGAGGAGGGAGGAGGATGTTGATGACTGTCTGGAGGAGCAGGAAGATTTCAGGCTGCTCCAGGTGAGGGCTGTCTGCAGAGGAGGAAACACCTTAAAAAAATTACCAAACCTGTCCAAATAAAGTTCAACAAAAACAAACTTAAACTTACCTTTGCTCCCAGAGCCCACAGTGAGCACAAAGGGGATGAGCAGGTTGAGCAGCATCCCCTCTCGCCTCTCCTGATTGGTGAACGGTGAGATCACGTGACTGAGAGGGAAGTCCTCCTTCAGAGCCTGGATGAGGGAGAAAAACAAACATCAAACATGGATCACACTCATCAGAAAAGAGGACTGTTGAGTAAATCCAAAACCTGCCTGTATCTGCAGAGCCACCAGTCTGACCACAGCTGTGCTGAAAGGAAGAGGGGGGGACAAGTATGGGCTGAGGTGGAGGAGAGGGAGCCCGTCTGCCACGCTGGAGGGACCAACGACACCCATCACCTGTGGAGGAGAGAGTCAGCATGAACAGAAATGACACTAAACAGGATTCTGCTCTCTCAAAGCTACGACATGAAGGAATAATAACGAACCAACTCAACTACACTAACTTAATGTGTTTACGTACCAGGTTGACGCAGACGTTGATGAGCGACCGCAGATGAGGGAGGAAGGAGATGATTGGCTGTCGCTGCAGCGTCAGGCAGATCCCCTCGATGAGGCTGCTGGCTGCCTCCCACTCCACCTGTCTCCTGGAGAACACCCACCCATACAGCACCACCCCGCACCCAGTTCAAACGTCATGTCATGAGTTTGAAAATGGCAGAAATAACACAGAAAAAATGGACTTTCCTTCAAGAGACATGAGATGATTCATATCTGTGGGTTTGTAAACAGTGACTGCTCCTTTAATACTTTCCTCTCTGTGTGACAGTTATAAATAGTGATAAAAGCAAAGCTCACAAACACAGGCAGCTCAACACCGCAGTAACACATCCTGGCGTGAAATAAACACACCTGTGAGTAGAGTTCCCTCTGAGCCAGACAGTCTTGTGTCACAGAAAAAGGGCATAAGATTAGTCTCAGCTTTCTGAACTTTCATCTTTTCCTCAACAAGCAAATCAAAGAAGAAAATAAAGGGTCACAACGGAAAGGTGAACAGCGGGGTCACTACATATCTGCAAACTTTAGCTTTGAGGTTTAAGACTCCTACGCAGCAGGTGTGTGATCTCTGTGACTGTGACATCGTGATTTTTAAGTCTGCGATTAATCATAACAGATACAAAGAGGAGCAACAGAGTGATGGTGAGAGGCTGTGACTGTATCTTGAAGACAACCTAAAGACTTAAAAACACTATAAGGCATCTAATGATGTGAAAACATTAACATTACAAGGTCCCACACACTGAATCATCAAATCTTCCATGACATAAGACTGAACTCTGGCTTTGAGGGAACGCTGAAATGGATTGTTAGTTGACTCACCTCCTCTTTCACACACACACTCACACACACACACACACACACACACGCACGCCTGCACAGAAACACACCACCACCACCAGCACTTACGGTTACAGCACCACGAAGGCAGCGCTACAGAGGAGACACAGTGCCAAGAAGCCGTCTATCTACACTTCACAGCACGGCACCGGCACAGCACGATACACTCACAGGAAAAACGGAGAGAGAGAAGAGGATCGTATTCAACAGACCTGGTGCATAGTGCCTGTGGGCGAGCGCACCTGAGCGTGGGCATCTTGTGGATCTTGTTGAACATGCGGTCCAGCCTCTTCAGGATGAGGATGAGGGCGGGGCGGACGGCTTCGGACGACCAATCCGTGATGGGGAGCATCTCCATGATGTAGCGCCGCAGCCCTCGGCTCTCCATGGTCAGGGTGTCGTAGGGCGCCAGCTTCAGCAGGGCGTGGGCGATCTCTGCCAGCCTGGGAGAGAGAGACACACACGCATGCAAACATCATCAGTAGAGAGGCTTAATTTCCTCTGATAATTTTCCCTGACTTTTCATCCATCTCTTCATCCCCTCACCTCATGTGGGACTTGATATCCAGCAGCTCCAGAGCCGTGACCCTCGGCTCCCCCGCTACATTCTGCAGGATCTTCAGCCTCGGCCCGCAGTGTTTGTAAAACTCAGTGCAGATGTTCAACAGCGACTCCCGTGGTCGCCGAAACTCCTCCCTCGCTATGCGCTCATCCAGCTCCTCCCTGGGCATGCCCTGACCCTCCTCTAACAGGTGCAGGTTGTCCCTAAGAACACACAAACACACTTCAGTTTTGTGTCTGCTGTTGTAAAGGGTTAGTTGACTCTTCTTGTGAGCAGAAACCTTGTGTTGACTCCTCCTGACATGGCGTGGTTGGCTGTAGTCCCTCCCTTATGGCCTTGATCACAGCGAGACATCTGTGGCGCAGTCATGGGCCTGAAAGAAAAAAAAAAAAAAAGGATGAAATTAAAATTTTCCTACAGAATTTAAGTCCGGAATCAGTTGCTTCATTCTCTTTGTGACCTTGTGAGAGCCTCTGAGCTGTACAGAAGCGCCTGCAGCGATGTGGCCAGAGCGGCGATGGCGGCGATTTCATCTCTGGCAGCTGAGGCCGACTCCATCGTCACCGTGTTGCTCTTCAGCTTCTGGAGGAAACACGGGACCAGAGCCTCCAGCACCATCAGCATCTGGAGACTGCAGAGACGAAGACATGATGTTTGTACTAAAGCTGGAGGAAAAAAACTGATATTAAAAGAGATTAGAGAACAAGTTCCTGTACCTCCTGAAGGATTCAGGGGCATAGGCGACCACGGTGACACACAGCTTGATGGCCTCGCTGATGGAGAAGGCCAAGTCCTCGTTACCGTAACAGAAATCTGAAGAATATCAAGAAGGTTGCTCGACTTTACACTTTGAAACAAGACACCTGAGGCTTAGCTGTGATGTTAATTTTAAGATTTCATGATGGTCGATGCAGCAGAGATGCTGGAGTCATGACTTAAACTCAGTGACATGTACCTAAAGAGCGAAGAGGCTTCTCAGCCTTAACCAGCTCCAGAGCATCCAGAGAGTCCTGAGTCTCACCCTCCAGAGAGACCAGCAGGTCAAAGAGACACTGAGCGGACACTCCTTTAGACAGACCCGTGCTGGTGCTGGTCTGAGAGATCAAAACAGCATGAATTAAGTTTATTTTCTCCACTAGGATGCTTCACTGAAGGCTATGTGCACACTCAGGAGTCTTACGGTGAATTCAAGTAGTGGAGCGACGCTGGCGAAGAGCTGCAGGATGAAGGGTTTGCGGTGGAGAATGTAGAACTGGCGGCAGCAGAACTCGATGCCCTGCCTCAGCAGAGGGTTGCTCTCATAGTCGGCGTAAACCTGAGAGTGAAAACACAAGATTAAAGTCTCTGTGCTTGCTCTGAAATTAAATCCTAACCCTAAACTGTTCCTACCTGCAGCATTGTGGGCAGGATCCACTGGTACCCACTCAGGGAGAAGAGGTGGTTGAAGTGGACAGCTGTGTTGATGGCAGTGGCTGTGTACTGCCTCAAGAGGGCGCTGTCCTCCGGGTGTAGCAGCAGAGCCCCATTGAAGACGTTCAGGAACAGCATCATCTCATCCCCCCATGGGTACTCACTGGGCATGCCCAGGAACATCTCCTCCAGGAGTTTGATCCACAGCACTTTGTGGAGGGTGTCCAGGCCAAAGAGCTCCTTACCTAAGAGAGAGGGAGGGGCAGTGTTGGAGTAAAAAGTACAGATAGGCTTTAATTGATAATTATGAGGAGGACGTCTCACCTTGTGGCTCGTTAAAGAGTGAGAACTCTGCGTCGATGGCCGTGCGGGGAAAAGACGGCAGGCGGAGCAGGTCCTCCTGCAGCAGGGAGACGTGGGACTGTTTGTGCACGGCCGGCATGTGCTGAGTGAGGGAGATGAGGAAGAGGACGCGACCCACTTCCTCCAGTTTCCTGGAAAACACCTGAAGAAGATGAAAGATTACAGAATAAAGAGCCACACTAATAAACTAAACTCCACTTTGCACCAATCCCTCATCCTCTGTACCTGTTTCTGGATGAGCTCCTGTCCTTTGTCGGGCAGCATGTGGACCAGGTTGAGCTGAGGAGACACTGATCTCCGGAAAGGGTAGATGTCTCTTACATACGTCTGGAGAACATAATTATGTTTTAATAATCCTTAAATTTCTCTGAGAGTCATTTTGAAACCTTGTGTTTCTACCTTGCTGTAATGAATGAGGTTCCAGCGTTTGTCCATGAGGAAGTAGTGTGCAGATCTGGCCTCAGGTATGTTGAAAAATTCAAGGCACTCCTGTAGAGAGAGAAAAAAACAACAAGTCAAGCATAAAGACAAGTTTCTGGATCCAGACTTACTCTCACTTTTTGTTTTTTACCTTCAGCAGAGCTTCAAACTGAGTGTCTTCATGGACCGGCAGCTGTGTGGGGATGTCACACTCGTTCTGCCCGTGTACCACCAGAGTTTTGGTTCCTGCATCGACAAAAACACACTCAGATCTGGAGCCTTTTTGGATCCACATCTATCTACGATATTGCTGCGGTAGTTTCACCTGGCATGGACGCGGTGACGAGCAGTTTGACCTCACACTGCTCCTTCTTCATGGTCTGTTTGAGATCTTTAAAGAAGAGCCCCTCCACGTAGCCCACCACCTCCCACAGGAAGGTCAGCGTGGCCGAGATGGCGTCCATCCCCCACTCACACGGCGTCCTCACGAAATACATGATCAGCCCCACCTGAGAGGAAAGGTTTGAGGATGACACGCGAGATGAAGTACTATGATGAATTAAAAAAGACAATTATCTGTAAAATAATGCTGTTTTTCTGAATGATCATGTCTGTAACTCTAAAACAGAGGGTGCAGATGTGAGGGAGTTTTCCCGTCTTACCAGGTAGTTGAAGAGGATGTGGGAGGTCTGAGCGGGCAGATCTCCGATATTGAGCAGCAGCTTCCTCAGCATGTACATGAGCTCGTCCTGGCAGAAAGATCACACCTGGTTACTCACATTTCAGGACTCGCTTTAGTGGCGTGTTGATGTTTTCGTTTCCTACCTGTCGATTGCTGACTGTTAACTTCTCGAGGAAGTGGCGGAGGACAAGAGCAGGGTCTTCGATCAGACAGTTCCAGAGGATTTGTTGGGCCACAGCGCTTACTGAGGACACATTCAAGGAAGTGTTTAACACACAAAAAACCCCACCAAAAACACCAATGTAGGGTCACTGACCTGCTACACCGTCTTCTCTAACCTCTCCATCCTCCATGAGGTGCACAATTGGGAGCACTGCAGCACAGATGCATGCTGGGAAGACGGCTTGTGGTGGCTGCAGCATGTGGTGAGTGGGTGTGTGCTCTGTTGTGTTTTCTTCATCTGGCAACAAAAAGGAAACATCTCAGATGCTTTTTAAAGTGGATACGCTTACTACAATGTTGCTGTTTAGTACCTTCAGCGCTCGCCATTGAGCGCATCGACCACACGGAGCCTCGGCGGAAAGAGTAGTTCCTGTGGGAGTTGCTGGAGGCGCAGGACGGGCTGACGGACAGACGGCGGGATGTCAGGTTCACCACTTCTTCTGCTGGCGGGATTAAAGTCCAACACGCAGAACAACAACATGACATCAAGGCACAAAGACAAGAAGAGTTGTTGCATTTGTTGGAAAGTCTTAACCCCACCTTCTTCCTCCTGCTCGGGCGGTGGGCTGCAGGTGGGCTCGTAACACGCCTCCTGAGCCACGGGGATCGCGCTGATGATGCTCGCCTCGCGCCCCAGCCGTCGCTTCTCCTCCTCCTGCTGCAGGTTCTTCAGGATGTGCTCGGCGCGCTGGTGGGAGCGCGACACGGCTCGTGCTGAAAAGGATTTCTGGAAAAAAAAGATGAAGGTGGCACGGATGAAGCGGGGTTGGCGTTGGATCGAGTGGCGCTGAGGCCGAAATGCAAAGTGCAGACGTGTGTGTTTCGAATGAGAATATGCAGGAATCACTACAAAATTAATGTTTTCCTCTGTCGGGAACTCGTGTGCACAGCTTTTCTATCTAACAAGCTTCTTGATGTAGAATGAATGGACAACACATTAATACAGTAACTCTCCACCAGCACGTTGATCTCATGCTCCAGCGCCATCCTGAGCATCGGAATGAGAAAATACTCCAATTCAGACAAATTGTGACACAAATAAATGTCTTCAGACT